>BMAW01099122.1:0-53831 GCA_019974015.1 Nephila pilipes | reverse complement strand
TAGCTGCACATATGCCCTGATGGGATCAGCAGCTGTGCCTGACTGTCCTGAGGTCTGCAAGATAAGCAGCTCTGATCACAGGTGGATTGACAGCTTCATTTTCCTAATACACAGCATGAGGGAGCTCCCATTGGCCGCCCTATTGATGTTTGAATCTAGTGTGTTTATGTTGTATGCATACGGCTTGAGAATGAAGGTTAAGTTACGAGTGTATAAATTCTTTTTGTTTAAATTAAATTATAGAGAATACAATATGAGAAAATTAAGGAGGAAGAAGAACTCAAGAAGTACACTCAATAATGTTTTCCTTTGGGGTGTAATAAGATTAATCAAAGTGTTGATGTTATTGGTGAGGTTTAGAGTGGAGAAAATTTTGGCAATTTTTGATATGTTTCTAAAAGTGTTTTAGTAGCTTTAGCTTAATATTTGATGTACCATCTAGATTTAGTAATTGATCGGAGAGTTGAGCTTGTGTTTTCTGAGTAGATTTGTCGACATTTTTGCCGCAGCACCAAATTGGACATGCATAAGATAATTGGTCTGAGAACGGCTGTGTACAGAAGCAATTTGTTTTAGTAGTCATTTTAGAACTGGCAGATTATAAATGCTGCATTTTGTTTCCGAAATTTTTCACGAGTAGTTAATGTTTGGTTTCCATGTAAGTTTTTGTCTAGTATTACTCCAGGTATTTGTTTTATTGAGACCACGGCATTTGTGTATTGTAGAACGTTGGGGTGCGGTGTTATTTTTCTTGAAAATAAGATTACGCTGATTTCGACATTAATCTTAATTCCAGTCGTTATAATAGTTTTCAAGCATTTTAGGTGTTTGTTATGAATGTTGTTTTGTGTTTTGTATTTCGCCAGTATAGCTAAATAACGGCATACATATGTATATGTATATTGTGGTATGTCATTTAATTATAAGTCGCATAAATTCAATGATAAGAGATCCTTGAACTGCTCCACATTTGTGAAGTGAGTAGAAAGTGTTATTGATTTTAACTTTGAAAGTTCTATGGTGAGATAAGGAAAATTAATTTTATAAGTGGTGAAGCCAGTTCATGTAAGCTCAGGTGAAACTCTGACGCATCGAAGGTTTTAGAAAGATCATGCCCGTTGATTTGCTACGTTCAAGTCCGGATGAGATATGCCTGTTAGTTTGAGGGTGGAGTGTGAGAGATTTTGGTAGCCGTATTGGTTAGGTTACTGAATATCGGAAGCGCCGTGGTTGTTGACTTTTCAGTATGACAGATCTGCAAGTTTCATGGAGAGAGCAATGCCATTGGCCTGATAGCTATCAGGTAAGTGATCTTCCGCTTCCAAGGATAGAAAGATTATCGAGGTCTTCCAGCTCTTAGGATATGGCCAGTTTGGCACAGACACTAAATATGTTAGAAGGAAAATTAGTTTAGTGGAAAGCTCTTTGAGCACTCTTATTTGTGATATCTCACCAGGGCTCTGTATTTATTGCAACAGCCTTTAATGTAGGTAGCACTCGAGCCTGGCCAAATAGCTCAATGTGTGAGAGGTGGGGCTGTTAAAAGTCTTTGTAAGTAGTACTTTTAATCAATCTCCAGTTATGTGACCAGGGCGTTTGTCTTCTGTGAAGCTGTGTGAGTGATGGGCTAGGAGGTTTGATTTTCAATGTCTGATCCAGCAATAATATTGTTTATGGGAACGTGACTTTTACTTTGTAAGATCTAGTAATCTTCCATGGATCTGTCTGTATGTTAAGTGTCTTGCAAGGTCCGAGTCCCAGCCATTTTGAGTATGTATTTCTTTTGATTTGGTTATTTTCCTTGACCCTGTTAACTGTGTTTTAACGTTGGGGTCAAGTGTTCTTGAAATAAATCTTTACTTTGTTTCAGTTTAACGAGTTGTTTAAGATCGTTGGGTGGTGTGTATCTTCTTGTTTTTGTTATGATTGGTGTGGAGTTTCTTTGCTGTGCATTATTATACTCAGAGGTCACACTTTTGTCTGGTTGTGTACATTGTTGATGTTAGAGTAGTTAATTATGTTCTGTTATTGTTAATTTTGTTGAAAGAGTTTCCAATTTGTCGATGGCCTTTGATGTGGATGTGTAAGAGCAAATCAATCCAAGAATTATTGGCCATGGTCCGATGAGTTCTGCATGGAGGTGATGGTGTTTGTAATTAAAATTTTTATGAGTGCAAAATCTATGGTGGTATTGAGCCAGGACTGTATCTGTAAGTGGGTGGCATGCTAGTGTAATGTCACGTTGATTATCATAATTATATGTTAAATTTCCAGGTGTTAGTAGGTTTGTTCCATGTTTGGTGTTTCAATTGAAATCACCTATAATTATAATAACTGGTCAAGTTAAAGATGGTGTCAAGATCTCAGGAATTGAGAAGGGGATGATCGGGCATGTATGTGGAGACGATAAGACAGCTGAGGAGTTAGGGGTGGAGAATAACCATGGTTGCTTCTTGAAGCTGAGCAGGGGGTAGTTAGGCGGTGATGGCAAGTGAGTTTTAGTCAAACCATGGTGCCTCCTGATTTACCCTTGTGTGTGCCCACTGTCTCAGTAGTGTAGTTTGGGAGGTGGGCAGTGTTCGTATCCCAGTGTGTTTTGTATCATTATTACGTCAGGGAATGTTTGGTATTGTAAAATCCAGTAGTCAATTAACAGATTTTAAACCATTCACGTCCCATGAGCAAAAGGCCAAGCCGAAAATTCCAGATTCATTGTTCCAGGTACATTATTAATTGTTTTATAGAATTGATCATCATCCAACAGAGCTCTATTATTGTGGTTTTGTTTGTCTTGCCTTTGCTGCTTTAATTTGGAAATGTTCTGAGAAGTCCTGAAGTTACTAGTTTCTGTTAGAGTTTGAACATTCTATGGCTTGAAATAAGTCAGGTGTTTCTATTTAATGCTTTTGTTCCCTTTGTTGCATATGCTTGTTTACAAGGTTTATTGTTTTGGTCTCATTCTGTTTTGTTTGAGCTGGTGGTTTTCTGTTTTGTGGTGGGTTTGATTTCTGGTCTCTGTGGCGCCATCTGTTTTATGAAATATGTTAGCAAAGTGAAGTTTTCTTGATCACCAAGTTTTGTCCCTTTAAGGATTATGTTTTGGTTTTTCGAGGTCGGAACTTTCAACTCCATATGAAGTGAGGGTGTCCTGATGACACGTAATTAATGCACCTGGAGTTTAATATTCTTCTTTATTGGGCAGTTCTGGTAAGATGAGGTTCTGCGCATTTGTGCATCTTGGGTTTATGATAGCTTCTCCGAGGTGAAAAAGCCACTGATAACATTGTAACCTTACAGCCACCTGTAACCCCACTTTGATGTTCATGTAACACAGTCAGATTTCAAATATTTCTCGGCTTCTTGTGTTCTCGGTAGAGTAGCAAGATAGACCGGAAGTGGAAGCTTGGTTCTTCTGTTTGTAAGTTGTACTACACGGATGGGGTTGAAACCTAATTCCAATAGTTCTTCTTTAATATCTTCTGGATCTGTTTCCCGTGGAATTCCTTTAATTATGGTCTTCACAGGTCTTTGTTGTACCGGGCGAATAACGTAGTATTCGTACTCGGCTCTGGTGGACAAGTATTGGACTAGGTTTCTATATTCGTCTGGGGTGTTTACATATAATTTGATATATTCCCCTGAGAGCTTTGTGCAAAGGTCGGGGATAACAAAGTGTATGGCCTGAAGTTGTTGCTTGTAGTTGTTAATTTTTAACATTATTGGTGGAGGGAGTCGTCCCTTGGGTGGGAGGACGACCTCGTTTGTTTGTGTGTTATCTGATTCTTGGATTTTTAAATTTTGGAATTTGTTCTAAGTGGTAGTAATTCTAGTAGATTCGGTGATGATTTGTCTTTTAGCTGTTTTTCGATTTGGGGGAGTGACGAAGCCGTCTTCGTCTTTCCTTTTTAAATTTAAGTTTTTAGTTGGTGTGGTAGGTAGAGTGGTGTGAATGTGACAGCCAGGGACAGAACAAGTAGGAAGTGATGAATACTCACCCTCCGCTGTTGTCAGATCATCCTGGGCCTTGGAGTGGAGTAGGAGATAGGAGCGGAACTGCTCGTCAGATGCGTCATGGTCAGGATTCCTTCGGTTGGACTGGTTAAGCATGTTTATTTCGTCTCGGTAGTGGACGAGTTTTCGAATCCGTCTTTGTAAGGCCTGTAGTGTCTCGCATGACTCCCGATTTACATCTCCAATAGGAGATTGAGAACGGGATGAAGATGGAGAAGATAAATCCATATTTAGTTCCATTGTTCCAGTATCAGGTGCCGGGTCGGGTAGGGTGAGAGTCGGGAAAATAAAATATCTTCGCCGAATAGCTCTGAAAAGAGCTGCTTCGATAATGTTATTTTGAGCTGTTTTAGTTAAAAGTACGGAGAGAGCCGGTTACACGAGCCAGTTGATCTAGTCAATCCAATAATCTTCTCAGAAGTAGCCAGAAGATCTTAATAACCAAGTAGCTTGAAAACTTAAGTATTCGGCTTATCCAATACAATTACGGACCAACTCGTTACTAAAAAAAAAAAAAAAAAAAATCATAATGAGAAGGAATTTTTTTTTTTTTAAAAGAAGTATTTTTAAACTGGTAAAGAAATGAATCGATAGATAAAAAGGAACTTTTTTTCTTAACGATGAAACTTTAAATATTAAAGAAAAGTGTGGAAATCGCAATCAAGGTTTTTTTTTTTTTTTTTTTTTTTTTTAACGAAATGAAAACAGTAGATAAATCGAAATATCATTTAAATGAACAATTTAAACGCGGAATCCATCCGAGAAACGACGATGGAAGTACATGAAACGGAAGAATTAAATGAAAAATTGCTTACCTCATTTGGAAGGCACTTCTGTATTACCAGGCGGGTATATAGCGACGATAGCTTGTAGAAATGTATTGAAAGATGTAGTATTGATCTGGTGTTTTTGCTTTCGTCAACATATTTATTCCGCAAAGTAATTGTCGAACTGGTCATCCACCTCGTGATTGTGGCGCCGGAACGATTTTTCTTATGGCGGACCAAGTTCCTTCATATGGAATTCATGTGAGTGCCATTCTCGGGCCCTTAAAGGTCAGACTCTGGTTGACCTTGATATGAAAATACCCCTCGTCCGAGAGGCAGTCATAAGCCTTCCAGCAGTCTGAAACAATAAAGGACCCTGGTAGCACCCACTCCTTGATCACGGCTCGAAGTTCCTCTTTCGTGTGAAAGCAGGATCGGCACTCTGCCCTGGGTGTCTCCAGACACGTCTTCGATTATCGTCAGGACAATGTTGGGAATGGGATTCGTCACTAAACACTATACATCCCCAGTCAGCATCATTCCAACCTGATCGAGCCAAGCACCACTATAATCTGGCTCGACAATGTGCAGGCGTGAGTGGCAGGTAGCGTAGTGGTCGGTACGAGCATAGATTAGCCATCAGTGAATGGTCATGGTGGACACTCATGTGCGGGTTACATGTCTGATGGTTGATAACAATGAATCAGGCGCTGTGACAGCTGATGTGACAATCACTCAGTCCTCCCGATCTGCTGTGACCCTAGGTCGACCACTACTATCAAGACGCTGAAATCTGCCATTGTCCACCCATTCTTGCCAGCATCTTCTAGTCGCCCCTTCGCTTGGACCCATATGACGAGCGATTCTCCGATTTGCCCAACCTGCCTCTTTCAATCCAATGATAAGACTTCTTTCGAACTCTGATAGTTGCTCGTAATGAGCTCGAATTCTGCGGCGAGGCATTTTTTTTTTTCAGTCGTTGAAAGGTATCCTAAATCGCAATGCAACAGAAAATCTGACCATCAGATTGAGAATCGCTTCTTATATACACCTGCTGAGTGCGCAGTTTTGATGTGATTAAAAGATATGATCTCCCAATGGCCACAGGAATTAATAGAAAAAAAAATTAACTTAGAGCACGTATGAGATTAAAAGAATGAGTAAAGGAAAGAAGAAAGGAAAATGGATGAAATATGTACAATGATAATGAGATTTTTAGTAAGAGATTTTATAATTATTTTACTAGCATGATCATAAAGTTTTATCATTTTATTTGTTTAATTAATTTCTTAAATTTCTTTTTTTTTTTTACCTCACCTCAGGGCCAATTTATAGACTCTGCATTCACACATCCTTACTAAGAAAGTAGTAGTTTTGAAATTATTTTAAGACTTTCAGAAATTTTCGCCATTTCTTTGTGTAGCATTTCCGATTTTATGACTGTTCATTCTAATTCGACTGTAGGAATTCATTTCTAAACGCATTACATTGCCCTTTTCTTTTTCTTTTTATTGTTCTTTAGCAAGGTTCCATAACTAGTTCCTATCATGCCATGGTAAATTTACTAAATATCGCTAATAATGGCAACTCATAAAGCAAGAATTTAAAATTTTATTGTTTATTAGTTTTTATTATTTTCCCAAATTAAAAACATACACCTGAAAAAAGAAACTAATAATCATTAATTTTATAGATATTATTATACAAATTATTCATATAGTAAATGCGATACGAAATCATATATTTTATTATAATTAAATAAAATGAAAAGGGATTAGTTATTGGCTAATTTTTCATAAGAATGATATGATGTAGATTTATTTTACATCATATCATTCCTATGGAGAATTTGAGTGGCTCGCTACATATGTATTTGTGATAATTCATAATGTTTAAAAAGTATTGTGGATATGATTTAGATAAAGAAAAAAAAAATTTAAAGAGAGAGAGACAGAAACGGTCCTTTTTTCGAGGATATTTGCTGCTGTTTCCCCCCCTAAAAGTGTTTATGAAATACAATAGCTAAAATGTGTATCATTAATTATTGAAATGAGTAAGAGAAACCTTTTGTGAATATATTATCATGGAGATAAAAATCAATTTTCGCATTCCTTGTTTATATAGCTCCAGAATAATTTATTTCAATTATTAAGTTCCATGAAACATCGTCAAAACTGCAAGAAGGGATAATATCTTTCAATCTCTTTCTTCCTCTTAGATTTTGAAGGAAAATTGCATTTCTTATATATTTTAACTCATAAAATAATTGAGTTTCTTAAAATCTTAAATGAAGGTGAATAAGAATTTGTATAACTGCCGAGGAAAAAAAATCTTTTAACATTTTTATAAAGTGTATGCTTTATCAGGGCTTCCATTTTCTTTACAAAGTTTATGGTCCTTCTAATCTTGCTAATCTGAGAAGTGCAAAATGTTTCAAGAAAAATCAATTAGAATTCTGAAAACTATTATGAAAAGAGAAGCTTTTGTAGGAAACAGAATGAAATCTATTAGATATTTTCAAATTCAATGCAGAATATGGAAAAACAAACAAACTTGATACACTTAAATAAAAGTAACTAACCGAAATTTCGGCAGCTAACCGCTAAGGCGGACAACATTTGTAAAGCTTGCACTAGAAAATGTAACTTTTAAAGATTTTCTTTATACAATAGTTTGCAGGAAATAGAGTTATATATATATATATTATTATTATTATTTTATGAATTTCACAACAAGAAATTAAATAAAATAATAACCTTTGGACGCTGGTAAATTTAAGTTTACTAATAATTCTGGAAAAAGAAAGAAATTACTTATTTTTCGACAATGAGTAGTTTTAGTTTACTATGTTTCAAACATATATTTTATTTGCGTAAAAGTCCACACGGCTTGCAAGCGCGATATGGCTATCCCTGCTATAACAGGTCAATTGAAAAGTCCTACTATAGTAAAACACATTTTTTGGGCAAAATTAGTCTTTTTTATTCAACATAATTCCCTTCAAGGGTGATACACTGATTATAGCGACCCTCCAACTTTTCGATACCATTTTTGTAGTACGGTTTGTCCTTTGCTTCAAAATAGGCCTCAGTTTCGGCGATCACCTCTTCATTCGACGAAAATTTCTTCCCAGCGAGCATTCTTTTGAGATCTGAGAACAGGAAATAATCGCTGGGGGCCAGATCTGGAGAATACGGTGGATGAGGAAGCAATTCGAAGCCCAATTCATGGATTTTTGCCATCGTTTTCACTGACACGGTGCATTGTCTTGGTGAAGCAGCACTTTCTTTTTCTTCAAATGCGGCCGTTTTTCGGCGATTTCGTCCTTCAAACGGTCCAATAACGCTATGTAATAGTTGCTGTTGATAGTCCTTCCTTTTTCAAGGTAGTCAATGAAAAGTATTCCATGCGCATCCCAAAATACAGACGCCATAACCTTGCCAGCCGACTGTTGCGTTTTCCCACGCTTTGGAGAGGGTTCATCGTGTGCAGTCCACTCGGATGACTGTCGATTGGACTTCGGAGTGAAATGATGGAGCCATGTTTCATTCATTGTTACATATCGATGCAAAAACTCGGGTTTATTACGCTCGATCATCTTCAAACACTGCTCCGAATCATCAACTCGTCGTTGTTTTTGGTCAAAAGTGAGCTCGCGCGGAACCCACTTTGCACAGAGTTTTCTCATACCCAAATATTCGTGAATGATATCATGTACACTTGCAGTTGATATCTTTAGAGTGTCTGCTATTTCATTCAATTTCAATTGACGGTCATTCAAAATCATTTTGTGGATTTTTTTAATGTTTTCGTCGGTAACAACTTCTTTTGGGCGTCCACCGTCTTCGGTACTCATTTCGCCACGTGTAAACTTAGCAAACCAATCCTTGATGGTTGATTTTCCTGGGGCAGTGTCCGGGAACTCGGCATCGAGCCAAGTTTTTGCTTCAACTGTATTTTTTCCCTTCAAAAAGCAATATTTTATCAACACGCGAAATTCCTTTTTATCCATTTTTTTCACAATAACAAAAGTTGCTTCACTCAAAATGCTATAATTCACAAACTAATGATCCGACAGCTGTCAAATTTATACACGCATCTTTTGAGGTTTAGGGCTAACTAAAAAACCTATGGATTTAATTCTAGTAGCACCATCTATGTGCCAGGCCGGGGACTTTTCAATTGACCTGTTATAATCTCTGTTGTAAACGAGATATAAAAATGTTAAAACAATACATTTTTAAAGCATGATAAGATTTTTTTTTTCTATTGTAAGGCTTCACCTCTCCCTTTCTTCTCTTAAAGTTGAGCTGGTTCAGAAAGCTGATATTTAAATTCGTATTGCATGTTACGCAAACACATATTTTTCATATTTATTTATAAATAGCTTGCTAAAATTTATCTAGCTATGGAATTTTCACTTGCTTAACTTTCTGCCGTTTTAAACACATTTTAAAATCGCGGAATCATTTTTTAAGAACCATAATATAGAAATATATTCAACTTCACACACGCACATACACACAGAGAGATTAATTGTGATCATTTGAATAATCTCAGCAAAACTCCAAGACAACGAGACTAATGTTTGCCACTCTATAAGAATTAAACCCATTGTTATTGAAGGAAATATATAATTTTTAACGAGATAATGCGATAAATGGAATGAAAAAAAAAAGGGGGGGGCAAAGAATAGTGTAAAAATTAACACGAAAATGTGGTCAAAAATAAAAATAAGTGATATCCACCTGGGGGAAAATACAGATGGTCATGGTATAGTCATTTGAGTCAGGTTTTTATTTTTATTTGCACAAAAATCCGAAAAAAATCTTTACATTACTCGTAAAGGTTAAATTTTTTCATACGACCTAATGTTCGCTTTGGCGCCTTTATTTAGCTAAACCACTTTTTACATTCATTGGTCATCTAGATTGGTCGCTAAGTAGTGTTCCGCAGCAAGGACAGGATTCTGGGCAGTGGCTCGGGATACGCCCCGGAACTGCAAGGTTCGAGCAATTTTCGTGTGCTATTTGTCAAGCACTCAGATAAGGGCGGGTGTGGCAGTCTAGGTGCTGGGAAGGACTGCGGCACACTGGTGATTAAGAATCATGAATAAACATCAAGAATGGACGTGAAAAGGCTCCGGTGTGCCACATTTGGCGCTACTGACCAGTTGAAATAAAATGCCAGGAATTGGATACCCCCGCCCCACCCGAACAACAGTTTTGATTCGCGTTTTTTTCATCCTTACCTAATGTACATTGAAATGTGTCGTTGAACAAATCGTTAGTCGTTATTGTACAATGTTCAGTCCATTCCTGTAAAAAAAAATATTCGAAGTTCCAAGAATATTTGTCTTGTTCACACTGCAAGGAAATTATTTGTCGAGATGTTAGTTTACTCGCATGAGTAATTAATTTCGAGAAGTGGGAAGAACCAAAACGAAGGGCTTTGAAATACAAGATTTTTTTTTTTTAGCCACCCAGGGGGTTATTGTTTCAGTTGGATCACTTTTGGCGTAACAGATAATTTTAAAATTTTTTTACCGATTGCTTCAATTTCAATTAAATGTAGCTTAAATTTATTCAATTTAATAATCTATCGTTTGCTTTTATTTTAATTACATTTAGCTGATAAAATATTTAATTGAATAATTTATCGTTTCCTTTAATTTTAATACTGGAACAGTTTACTAATATCAAATTCTCGAGATTTCATCGTTCACTTTAATTCTTATATTTGAGTAATTTAATAATCATTATTAAAAAAAAAAAAAAAAAAAGAGCACCTTGAGTGGCTAAATATGTTCTTTGCAAAATTTTTCATAGAACTTTTTTTATTTTATTTTTTCTGTGCTTTGCACACGTGCCGGTCACCACACACAATACAATGTACCCAATTCCTTAAGCTTCAAATATAGCTTGCAAAGTATCTGATATTCTTACGTTTAAAAATGATACTCCAAGCGTTTCAAAAGTTACAACTTTATTCTACCAAAAAAAAAAAAACCCTAGCATTTTTAAACCATTGCCAGGTTCCAAAAGATATGCAATTTACCGCACAATAAAAGCATGGGCTGGAATTGTGGCCTTCCGATTGGACGGCAGACCATACTTCGCATTTTTGCTAGAGGTATTTCCAGAGTTTCATCAACCTGTTGCAGCCAACATATAAACACGCACGGGACTCCAGCACGATGGAGCACCACCCCAATTCAGCTTGGATATGCGGAGCGCTTCATTCCCAGGGAGATGAATTGGTTGGGGTGGGCTCACTCGATCTCTCTTGTCTAGACTTTTTCCTGTGGACCATTTGAAAAAGTCTCGCATACGAAACCCACGTCGAGGAGGACCTAATTGCCAGGATTTTCGCTGCTGTCCGAAAAATGCGCCTGCCACAGAGGATTGCTCTTTTGGCTGATTCACCACACAGACTGTCAATAAAATTATTTCATACCCCCTATCATACTTCGAGAGACCAACCCCCCGCTCCGCACATAGTGCACTACGAGTTTATACCCCCTATCAGTTGGGTGTTTCGTTCTTTCATGTGACAGAAACACCTCTTGCTCTCCGCCTATGCATCGTATGGTGAAAATAATTTGTTTAGATGTTTTCTATCACCCCCTCAAATCTTTTTATCAACTATATTTATAATGAATTTATAGATTTTTAGTAAAATATTGTTATTAAATGCATGCTATATTTTGGTTGAGAAGCGTCAGTAGAATTAAATTTGATCTAACTGCATGAATGTTTGTATTTATTACTTTGCGTTTTGTAGTTTTTCAAATGTTGAGTGTTGTGAGGCATAATTTCATGTTCTGTACATAATCAGCCTTAGCATCAAAAACCTGGGGGGAAAATAGTTCGGGCAGATGTGACAATATAAGTGATATGACTATATTTTCGGGGGGGGGGGGGGGTTGCAACAAATGACAATGAAATGTTTAAATGACATTTTACCCTATGGGTATGATAATTATTTTTCCAAAACAGATTAAAGATTAATAAATAACATGCTTATTGAAATTTTACATCAAAAATATAAATGAAGAAAACAGTAGAAATAAAATAAGATACAAATCAATGCATATACAATACTGTATTTCCATTTAGGAAAAGTGCATTTAGATTTGATAAAAAATAATTATTCAAGAAAACATTCAAAAACAACTATAATTTTCTTTCATTTTTGAACTATTTGACTCTTTACATGATTTTTACAAAAGCCTAATAATAAAATATTTTGAACCTGGGTCCAAATCCATCCAAAAATAATTAGAATTGTGGAATTACAATATTGCAGTTAATGTACATATTTTTAAAGTACACACACAATATATGTTTTTATTTTAGGAAAAGAAACTTTTGATTACATTTCAAGAAATTAATCCAAAATATCTGATAAACATCAATCAATATAAACGAACAATTTTAATATATACATAAATATTAAAAATCATTTAAATATGCAAAAGAATAGTTTATATTAGATTAATAAATATACACAAAGATTATAATAAGAAAAAAAATTGTATGATTTCAAGCAACATATAATTCTTACAAAAATTGACAAGTTTTTTGAATATCATAATGAATATTGGGATGAGCCACAGCCAAACATGGCTGGGTTTAGCTAGTATATATATATTAAAATCAACAACACAAGAATATCAGCTCATACCTCTTGTCCCAATACCCACATTCAATCAGTGCAACTTATTTTCCTCAGTTCCGCATTACTGATTACAAACGAATTCATGAATAAAGTCAGTGAAAAAATTGTACAGATATCAAGACAAGACATAAATTGTAAAAAAAAAACTAATTGCTTCATTATGAATGTCACATAAAGAAGAAACACAAAGACTACAGGTGACGAACTCCATAATTTTAAACTAGGATAAGACAGGAGGATGACATCTCCATCTCCAAACTTCCACACCTTGCCTATGGGTTGACTATGAACCTCAACAGATTAAACGTGCATCAGTCGTGCTACAAGGCAAGTGTTTAGTGGCAACAGGACACGAACACCCCTTGATTAGATCAAGGCCGTGATTTTGAAAAAATGACCACTTTACCACCAAGCCCTCTCTAATAAAAAGAAAATAATTTGTTTCTGTTGCACAACAAACTTTTCATTGTGGATGTAAACTTAAATGAATTTTTAATTCCGTAAATTTGCAACTTTTCTTACTCAATGCTTTTCCTTCAGAAGTTATAATTAGATGGATTCATGTGAATGTATATCAAGCATTACACAACTCATTTTAAAAATTTAATTATTTTTCACCCAGCTTTTCTGATATATATAAGTAATCATATTTAAATTACTATTTTACAGTTCTCTCTTCTTAAAGCTACCGAAAAAATATAACCATGATTACTGAAAAAATGTATCAATATCATTATAATTTAGGGTAATTTATAATACTCTATAATTTTTTATAACATACTGTGTTATTAAATGTCAGTACAATTTTATTTATTAAGTAAAAAAGGATTTAATTAAGGAAAATGAACATCATTATAAGTAAATTTCTCTATTTCTTTCTAAATCTCTCATACTAGTAAAATCAGAACATAAAAAAAATCTTAGAACAATTTTTTTACTTAAAAATTGTAAGGTTTTAATTGTTGTTCTTTAGTGCAAAATAAATGCAGATATAATACTTAAATGAATTTTAAAACCAAAGGCAATCAATTTTTTTAACATTAAATATAAATTGACATAAACTACTTTCATGTTTATCATGAGGATTATTACATAAATACTAGATAAAAATTATTCTTAATACAAATACTTCATTTTAATTGCAAAATAAATAATAAACTCTCCTATTTATAATTTGTGAAGTAATAAATTAATATTAACTAGATATTTTATAAAAGTTATATGCTCATACTTTCAAGAATTCTCAATTGACTATTGATATCGTTCAGCTGTCAAATTATTTCATAATAATATAACATAATATTTTCTCATATAACTACTAAATTAGCAAACTGAAAGTTTTAACATTTATTTTCAACAAGGCATACCATGATTTGATTATTTATTATGTTTTTTAAAAGGTGTTTTTTTTATTATGTGTATTGCTTCTGACACCATTTTTGGCTATCATCCACAGCGTGGACTAAAATTAAAATATGATCAAATCTAGTGATTTTAACAATATTAAATGTTAAGTACAATATTGTAATGAGCAATTCACAAAAAAAAATTATTTCAAATACTCCAAACACTGATCACATATGAAATATTTCATAAATGATTTACAAGCATTTTCTTTAGGGGAGGGGATTCATGTTTCCAAATCTACACTTATACCTTAAATTAACAATACACTCTACTGAATACAAAAATTATTCATAAAATGAAAAATTACCAAAGATGTGCTTTATTTTAGCAGTCTGCTAAAAATTTAGAAAATACTGCTCTGATTAGTTTATGTTTTCAAAATATGAGAAAAAAATTCAACCAACTTGTTTTTCCACCAATTTGTATATATCTAGTAATTCAGTAGTGTTGAAGTAATTTGAGACCTTTTTCCAAGACTGAAAAACAGATTAATTAAAGAGATCATTTAAAAGAATCAAAATTACAATCTTCATGGATAAAGTACTCTTAGATAAACATAATTGTTTGTAATAAAACTAATAATATATTTTTATAACATTTCATATTTATTATATTTTTAAAAAACATACAACACATTCTCTACCAAAGAAATGTTCAATAATCAAGAAACACCAATACATTTTGGTTTTTGAAATAAAAATGTATTATTTTAAGATAATAATCTTTTGCAGATCAATGTTTATATTTAAAGAAAACTTTCTTTTTTATTGTAAACATGAAACTTATACAACACGCATAATTTAGAATCAAACATTTATCTCTATACAAGTATTCCTCCTACACTACAGTTTTCAAAATTATAGAAATTTCAAACTCAAGAGCACATACAATTTTTTCCCTCTCAGTCTCAGATGAAAACATAATCAAAAAATTCTTTAAATTAATATTATAAATTAATGTATATTTAAAACATATTACTTTGTTTTTAATATAATGAGGAAAACTGTACACGATTCCTCAAGTACAATACAGCAGAGAAAATCATTCATTAAAAGTAAAATCTTTGCATCCATTTTAATTTCTAATATAATATAATAAATAAATAAAACAATCTGTATATCATTTAATCAAAATGTGGTTCAAATCGGGAATAAGGTGTCCTCTAGGCAATTGGCGACTTCCTAGATAGGTTGTGGAATGTGCTTGACTTAAAGCATTGAGTCTGCTTAGGATTACCATGACCTAAATCGCCAATTATCGCTACCAAAAGTCGCCAATCGCCTAGGGGACACCCTATTCCCCATTTGAACTCAAAATGTAATTATGTACAAATGAACTTTGTGGCATATTGAAAAAATGTAGGGTATATATCATTCTGAATTCTATAGAAAAATATTTATACTACAGTATTCATATACAAATGCTATTTCCATCAAAGCACTAATGTTTGCCTCAGAATGAATTATAAAAACAAATGGATTTTTCATTGCTACAAATATGAAAGTGTCTTCTGGAAAGTTTATACTTGCAGTGAAAACCCTGTGGCAAAAATGACAAGCATAAGGATTTATTTTCTATCAAACTGCCAATATTTTTAAAAATTAATATACTTTTATGCAAAGCCTTCTAAGAAATATCACAAACTTGATTTTTTAAGTTTAAATTCATAATTAAGTGTTTAAGCTTTTTCTACTAAAGAAATCCTTACAAATATCACTAACTTTCACCTTTTCCTTTGGATGAATATGTAAATGTTTCATTAAGTTTCCCCGTTGTGTGAAAGCCTTCTGACATATTCCACAAATATAGGGCTTTTCTTTTGTATGAATACGCATATGATCCTTTAACGAGCCACTTATCCTGAAAGCCTGTTTACAAATTTCACAAACATAAGGCTTTTCTTTTGTATGAATGAACGAATGTTTCTGTAATGAACTTTTATCCACAAAAGTTTTAGCACAAATTTCACAAACATAAGGCCTTTCTTTTGTATGAATACGCAAATGAATCTTTAACGAATAACATGCAGAGAAAGTCTTCTTACATATTTCACAAATATAAGGCCTTTCCTTAGTATGAGTACGCAAATGTTTTGTTAACGAACATTTTACGGAGAAGGTCTTTTTACAAATTTCACAAATATACGGCTTTTCTTTTGTATGAATACGCATATGATTTTTTAAGTGACCACTCAACGCGAAAGCCTTCAAACAAATTTCACAAATATAAGGTTTTTCCTTTGTATGAACACGCAAATGAGATTTTAAGTGTGCAGTTTGCGAGAAAGCCTTCATACAAATTTCACAAATAAAAGGCTTTTCCTTCGTATGAATACGCAAATGATATTTTAAGTGCCCATTTTGTGAGAAAGCCTTCATACAAATTTTACAAACATAAGGCTTTTCCTTTGTATGAATACGCAAATGAGTCTTTAATGCACTATTTCGAAAGAAAGTTTTCTTACAGATTTCACAAACAAGAGATTTTTCCTGCATATGAGTACGCAAATGAGATTTTAATAGCTGATTTTGCGAGAAAGTCATATTACAAATTTCACAAACATAAGAATTCTCGTTTATTTGAATAAGCAAATGAGTTCTTAACACATCACTTTTGATGAAAATCAAGTTACAAATTTCACATATATGAGGCTTCTTTAAAAAATGGACAAATAACTTATGTGTGAAGCAATAGGGTCTGCAGTTTTTCTGTCTTGCAAGGATTAATATATAAACGAATATATGCGTGTTTCATTAACAGACATTTATGTTTGAATGTCATTTGTAGAAATTATCACACATTTATCATTCATCCGTTTCAATAAAAGAAAAGACAGAAGTAAATACAAATAACTGTCACGTTGATTGATTGATTTTAATGGGATAAAAAACAACAAGGACTATATTATCCTTTTCAAAAGATGCTTTTCATTCAACGGATATCAAAGTATTTCATCTACTACAGAAATGTTCTGAACACTTGTTTGCTACCACTGATTGATTGATTGATTCAAGAAGGGATGTAAGGCAACAAGGGCCATTATCCCTATCTGGAAAAAAGTTTCAAATTAATAAATGTCAAAGAATTTCATTTTCTGTAAAAAAAACTCTAAAGTTCTTCTTATTTAATGCCGCTTTCTGTAAAAGATCTCTGAAAGTGATAATGCAGCAGGAATCTATTTGAAGAAAGTTCCAGAGTTCGTTTCTATGGGAGGTATAATTTGCGCAAGTTAAGAGAATGTGATCCAGATCATTAATCCTACTACAGGTAGAACACAGAGCATTATCCTGCAAATTAAATTTATTTAAAAGACCAGGAGTAATTATCATTTTGCTGAGACATCGGATTCCTAGAATTTCCTCTCTTCTGTTATTTGTCCAATTAGAGATAGTATCAATGGTAGGAATGTTCCCCAAAATTTCAAAGTATTTGCTGCAGTAAAAATTTCCTTTAGTTTTTTCTAGTCTGTTATGGTAATTGTATGCATGGATGTCTTCTGAAGCTATCCAGTCGATATTTACGTCAAATTCCGTTACAGATCTTGCGATTTTGTCAGCTTGTTCATTCCAATAAATTTTTGAGTGACCCGGAATCCAAAGAAATACCAACTGCATATTATAATGAGAAAGAATAAGAGTCTTATTGACCAATCTATGAATCACCTTAGGGGATTTGATAGAGAAATTTTGTAATGCAGATAAAACTGAATAGCTATCGGATAGAATGAGCAATTTATTATGCATTTCTGTAAGTTCATCCAGAGCTTGACAAATCGCTAGCGCTTCAGCCGTGAAGATGGATTTGATTGGATTAATTTTATAAGAAAAGGAAGTTCGTGTTACACCTGCTATGGAAGTAATGCTTGGGTTTTTAGATGCATCTGTAGCAATTATGAAAAAATCTTGGAATCTGTGTTCTAGTAATTCATTAAAGAAGCTATTAATTATAGGGATTGGCAGATTTTTTATTTGAAAGCAGAATTCATTCGTATAAATTGAACAAGGAATATCAGTGAAATGGATAAGATTAGGGATTGAGATTATCTTTTCCCTATCGGTATTCAAATTTCTAAGAATATGATCAACACATTTCTTGTCATCTTCCATTATTGCTATATTTATTGAACCCTGGTTATTCAGATGTATAGGGGAATATTTCCTATTAGATATTTGAACAATAAAAAAAAAATTTTACAGCCGTCTAATTTTTTCGGAGAGCAATTCTTGTCCAGCCAATTTCAAAAGAACGATATTAGGGGTCCATTGAGGAAGAGCTAGAGCGATTCTGAGAGCTTTGGTTTGAATAATATTGAAAGGTTTTAGTTGATGATCCGACCATTTATTAATGATGTGGCAAGTGTAGAAAAAGGAACTGCAGATGCTATTGTTGATTAACTGAATAAGATTATTAGCTCGCGGACCATGATGTTTGTAGGCCATACCTTTAAGGGCATTAATCTTTTTTAGAGCTTTATTTTTCATTTGGTTCATGTTGGTAGTATTTTGTTTCCATTTGGAGAAATATACTCCTAAATATTTGATAGAGGTTTGCCATGGGAGAGGGTAACCAGCCAATAACACATCAGGAAAAGTATGAATTCTTTTGTTAGAAAGCTCTGCTATAGTACTTTTTTCATGACTTAAATTTAGTTTCCAATAATTGCACCACTGAGTAATTCTTTCCAGGGTATTTTGTAGTTTGCGACATATGGTATCAGGAGAGTGATGGGAACAAGAAATAAAAATATCATCAGCATAAATAGAACATTCCACTCCAGAATCCAAAGTTTCAAAAAAATCATACATGTAGATGGTAAATAAAATTGGGGATAAAACACTGCCCTGGGGGAGACCTTTAAAAAGATTTTTTTCTATTGAGAGAACGTTCCTCCATCGAATTTGAAAAGATCTATTCGAGAGAAATTCATGAATCCAAAGAGCTATTTTTCCCGTTATACCTATTTGTAGACATTTGTAAAGGAGGCCATCTATATATACAGAATCATAAGCACTTCTTATAACAAGACTAATTCCCACCAAATATTTCTTTCCTAATTTAGCCTCAACTATTGCCTTATTTATTCATAAGTCGCGGTTCTACTGTCCTTAAAAGGAACAAAACCATAATGTTGAGGATTAAGCTTTTGATTAATTGTCAGATAATGAGTAATGCGACCAGATAAAATTCTTTCAAACGTTTTCGAGAAAACCGAAGTTAAAGCAATGGGTCTGTAAGAGGATATTTTAGTTTTATCTTTGTATGGTTTGGGAATAGGAAGGATGATGGCATGTTTCCATGATTGTGGGACTTTTGAGTTATCAAATAATTGTTGAAAATATTTGAGAACAATAGTTTTTTCTCCCTGATTTAATCTTTTTAGTACAGTAGCAGGGATCTGGTCTGCGCCTGGGGTAGTATTTCTGGAAGTTTTTATTGCTTTACTTAGTTCAGATATATGGAACGGCTTATTAAGAAGATTATCTTTAGAGAGAAAATCTAAAGGAATTGGTTCGTGGAGAATATTGTTGGATTGAAAAAAGTCAGCAAAAAGGTTGGATTGAATTTGCGGGTGAGTGATAAATCTATTGTGAACTTGAAGAATATTTGTAGTTGATTCAGGATTCACTTGAGTAGATAATTTTTTCAATATATTAAAAAAGATTCTTGGATTGCTAACATTGTTTCATATTTTATCCCAGTACATTTTCTTGGCTTTTTAAATATGAAATCTGAGTTTGCTGGAATATTTTTTGTACTGAATCCATTGATGAGGAGAAATATTATGTATGGCCTTCCTTCTGAAATACTTCTTGAGTTTGTAAAAATTGTTGCAAGCCCAGTTCCACCAAGGTGGGAAATATTTATTGGAAATTTTAATTTTTCGAGTGTTATTAGAAATTATATTAGCAAAAGTATCCGAGAGATTGGTATTGTTTTCCTCTATATTCTATAAAATAGATTCAATTTGTTTCATCCAATTTGATTGCCAATTTACTTTTTTTACGTTCCGCTGAAGAGGGCTGTGAAGATTAAATTCTGTGATGATAGGGCAATGGTCACTGTTGAAGGAACTGTCTAAAACATAAGTATTGGTGCATCCAAAAAGGTTGGCAGAGCAAAGAGTGAGATCAATGAGTGCAGCAGCACCTACTGTACTTCTGTGAGTCGGAGCTTTGGTATTAAGAAGAATAAAGTTGGAGTTGGTTAGCCATTCCACAAAATCGTTGCTGTAATGCGATGTGTGATTAGATCCCCACATTGGATGATGAAGGTTAAAATCACCAAAAATGAAGATTGGATCAGTTAAAGATTCTAAATAGGATTTTATTAAGATAATATTAAGTCCTCGAGATGCATGTAAATTAATGATATAGAAAGAGAAGTTATTTATATTGACATGGACAATTAAACATTTGATGTCAGATGATTAAGTAAATGGAATAGGGATATGACGAGCAGAAAGATTCATTGGAACTGCTATAAGCAATGCTCCTCCTGGTCTGTCAAGTCGATCTTGTCTGAAAATATCTTTCCTGGAATATGCAATCTATTATCCGGTTTTAGAAAAGTTTCTTGAAAAATTCAAATATCTGTTCGAGAAAAGGGAGGGATGCTGAACCAAATGGATTTGTTCTGTATACTTCTACAGTTCCATTGTAGAAAAAGCATAAAAAGTAAGGAAAAGTAGTTGTAATGAAAAAAAATCTAAACCTCCCCTTGAGGATAGAGGGAAAAAAATATAGTTACCGGAGTTATTTACCCTCCGAAAAAAAAATTAAGATAAAAGATTATGAACTAGCTATCCCATTTCTATGTTATTTGATGCATCTTCTTTATGAAGGGATGCATCCGGAACAGAAGCATAAAATTTTTGTACCGCTGATCCAGCTTTTTTTTTTTCCTGGATGGAGATACAGACCCTTTTTGTATTTCCATAATATTGCAGAGCTGTGAAAACATAGTTTCCATCATGTTTTGGACGGTTTCTAATAAAGATACCGTCTGTTTCTAGAGGGCTGTTTGAAAATTTACTATCATATTTTCTAATTTTTTTTTCCAGATCTTGTATCTTATTCGGTACTGTAATTTTCAATGCAGATGAATAATTTTCAGAATGAGTTTCACGGTATTTTCGTCTCGCTTCACCCATAGGTAGATGTTGAATACATTTTAATTCTAATATCTGTTTTTCTTTAATGTAGAAGGGGCAGAGTGGAGAATTGGCAGGGTGATCCTGTTTACAATTAATACAGTTTGTAGCATTGGTACACTGACCCGTATGGGATAGCCCACAATTAATACAGAAATTTTGAATGCGGTGATTAATGAACCAAAGTTTAATACTGTCTGGTACACTCATACCAAGAATAGTAATTAAAATGGGAGAAACTTCTTGATTACTGCCGGATTTAATAAAATGTCGCATTTCAACAATTTCGATATTATTACACAGTTGTATTTCAGATGCCAAATCTTCTATAGGTATGTCTGTCGGAATTTGGTGGAGAAGAAAACGGGATGTGAATCCTTCCCATACAAGGCTGGCTTTAACCGATATTTTCATGAGTTTCTCCATTCCAAGATTCTGGGTTGCGCAAACAGGGTCTGTGGTGTGAAATTTTATTTTTCCACTGCATGTGAATGACATGTTATTAATATTAGCATATCTTGAGATTTTACTTTTTAATTCAGCGTGTAAAAGCTGCGGGTTTGTTTTGGGTATGGTAGATTCTTATAGTTTATTTTCTAGAATTATTGAAATGTTGGAATATATCCTGTCTCCAAGTCTTAACACAAGTTCCTTGTCACTTTTAAGGTTTTTAAAGTATTTATTTTCCCTTGCATCCGTCATGTTTCTATTTGTTACTTCTCCTCGTTCATCAATATCCGTGATTTTAAATATGGAATGACTCAGCTTGAGTCTCCGTCAAAGTTGAAGAAATAAAAAAAAGATTTGGTTAACTTACCAAAGTCCAATTGAAAAGAATAAGAAAGAAAAAAAAACATCAAGTCCAGCAAAAATAAGATGGTTTATACACCAACTGTAAAAGACAAAAACTCCCTGAAAACGGAGCAAGAGCCAATTTCAACCGGAACGAACAACCTCACTACCTCAGCGCCAGCGAGATTCTTGCTACCACTGCTTCGTAAGTATCTTCAGATTTATCTTGAGTATAATCCATAGATTGATTGATTGATTGGAGAAAGCAACAAAGGCTATTTTATCCTCTTTCACAGATTCTTTTAATTCAATAAATATCAAAATATTTCACCTTCTACAAGAAAGGTCTGAGAACTAGTTTATTAGCTACTGTTCTCTCAAAACATTTTACTATCAATTTTGAGTATATTCAAGAGAAGATTTCTATTTGGCAATGTATATGGCAGGCGTATTTATCGCAAAGTAACAACATAAATTTAAGAGGTTCCCTTTCATCAGAATTACTATTTTAACAATCTTTAATTTAATGGAAGTTCCAGAATTTATTCATTAGCAATTGAAATTCAATAGGATCAGGACGCAAACGACCAGGAATTTGTGTGTGAAGGTCTCCGATAGTTCCTGGAGGTGACGAATCAGGGAGCGTGTCACTGAGACTTATTAAATTCGGGCTATTTTAGAATTTACTAAAATTTTATGATTAAAGATTTGCCGTGCTTGATGCCATATTTTAGAAACGCGAGTTACAAAAATGAATGATAAGAAGGTGTTTAATGAGTGAATTTAGACTAATTTTTAATATCAAAATTAAAATGTGAATTTAATAATTATTAATATTGATAAAATTTAGGGTAGTTACCGCAAGTTAACGCGAGAGTACACAAAGTAGTATTGGTTTGTAAATAAGATTAATTTGAAGTCCTGAAGTAACGCGTAAGATTCAAAACCCGAGTTATTATTGTATTCTCACTGGTAACTTTACTGGTCTGAATGCAGTCCAGATTAAGAAAGGTGAGGGGGAGGGCCAAAAAAATGTTTAGTTCTATGGTGGATGTGTGCACAAAACCAAGAGTTATTTACATAAGTATTGGGTTCAAATTGACTCTGAAGGCTATCTGCTATAACTTCCACATTTTCAATGGAAGCTACAGCGATATTGCCAAATGCACACCAAAGGGGCTGAATGGGATGAAAATTCTTTCTGAGTCGGGAGGTCGCCATTCAAAGTGTATTGTTTTCAAGCGAAAGTGCCTCATGTTTTGCCCATCTTTCTCGAGAAAAGTGTTTTATATCTCTCATTACCTTATGACTGAGAGTACGGAGTTCAAGTTTGAGAATCAGGTTTCTAGAATTTTTTTAAAATCTCCGTGCTCTGTTTCTGTGACGAATTTTTGCTCTGATTTCAGGAAGTAAGCAGAGAGGAGGTGGTTTAAGTTTTGGTTTGGAAGCTGTCACAAGTGCCTCGAAGAAAATTTCTCACAGTCGGTCAATACATTTTTCAATATCACCATTGCTGGATAAGGAAGGGGGGGGGGGGAGTTGGGAAAGTTTTTTTTTATTTACAATGAAACGGAAATTCTCCTAATCAGTGGTAAATTGGTCCTGAATTTTGAGATAAACAGAGTTTGTATTCATAGTAAGGATCATCAGAAGATGAGCAGAATCAAATTCATTAATAACTCTGATGTCATGATTAAATAGGATGTTTTTCAATATTGTTAGATCAATGATAGAGTCCGAGGCTCCCGATTTTGGGATATTATTTATGTGAGTGGTAGTATACGGTGCAACAATCCTCACACCTGGAAGTCTGTTTATAATATTTTTGAGTGAATAGCCAAAAGAATTGCATCTAGCATTGTTCCACATTTTGTGCTTTGCATTAAAGTCACCAGAAATAATAACATTTTAATCTGAATTCAAAATTTTTAGAAAGCCCTTCTCTGGAAATTTATGATTATTTAGAGGGATGTTACGAACATAAACAGAAACTACTTTTAAAGGAGGATAGTTATTAATTTGGTGTTCAATTGCGGTTCCAATTACACTATTTACTGTACAATATACAGCAGTGCCTCCCTCAATACGAGGAAATAATGCGATTCTATCGTCTTCATAGAGACGAGTGTTAGTGATTTGGGATTCATGCACCGGTTGGAGCTGTGTTTCCTGAACCAGAAACATAACAAGATTTTGCTCTAGTACAAAATTCCTGGCTTCGTTAATTTTGCACACGCTGTCCATTTGCGTTCCAGAAACATTTTGAAATTTCGTGCTGGTCACGATTGAATTTTAAAGTTTAGGGGGCGTGGAGAGTTCGCCCATTCTTAATTGGGACATGGGCCTCAAAAATAATGCAGGTTTTATCCTCCTCCTCCGAAGAGTTGCAGAGAGCAGGGAATGCTGGGAAGTTTTTCGAGCACATAGGCCGCGGAGCGGCCCTTAAGCTCGGGTCGGTATTATTATAGCAAGACTTGGCTTAAAAGTTGAAAATTAAAACATTCTGCTTGATGGGATCAGTAGCTGTGCTCTGATTGGTTGTCTCTGATGTCTGGTAAGATTAGCAGTAGATATTCCCGGAAAGCTCGAGTGAGAAGTTGCTCATCAACATTCGTGTCGCTCGCGATTTCAATGATTAATCTAAATAATGCGGCAAAATTTCCCTTTACATCAACTGGAGCCTCAGAATTTTGAATAGTAATTTTCATGAGCTACCACATTGAACTATTTATAAATTATTATCTATTTTCTGAATAATTACCCTAAGTAAAAAATAGCAAATCACTTTTTGTCATGCCTTGTTCATAAAAATGCAAAAAATTTCAGTTTTTCCAGTTTAACAAATATACAAAAGATTATTATATCCTTTTGTGAGTTCTTACCATTTGAACAATATGTATATTCAATTAAGAATGGATTAAATTTTCAAAAAGTCTTAAGTTATTATTTGAATATGCTTATTGGCAATATTTATCAGAAAGATGATATGTTAAGAAAATACAAATTACTATTATGTATATAATTGTAAGTAAAAGTGCCTAAACACGATGAACTGTAAATACAAGCTGAAAATAGGAGAGTATAACATTTTAACAAACTCATATACAATTTTATTTGTTTAATCTCTTGTGAACTTGAAAATCTTATTAACTTTTTCAAATGAAATTATTTCATATTTAAAAAACTACTTTTATTTAGAAATAGTCATGTATAATCATATAATAATAATATAAGCAAAAATTGCGTTTTTGTTAATTTATATTTAATGTTCAATTTTTTTTACACAGATTGTAGCACATTTTATCTTTGTTTGAATGCTGATTAGAATTTTCAACATTTTCAAAATGTGAGAAACTGTATATGTTATTTTTATATTTCTGAATTTTAAGAACACAATATAGTAAAAGTAGGCAAAGTACACAGTAGGCAAAAGTATATATTATTGTCTTTTAATTATCCTAACCCATATTGATATTGATCTTTTTTTCTGCTATAAAAGAAAGTTATGATTGCATCCTTTTTGGCAGTATTATATAATGAGAATTTTAAAATAAGTCATAAAATTCTTAAATATGTTTACTAATAAGACAATGAAAACTAGCCAAATTTTCCAAATATATAGTTGTTTATTTCTTGATAAACATATTCATGTGGGAAATGAAAGTAAATGCAACTTATGCATAATTTCTTATGAATGTATTGAGTAAGACATATACTCAAAACTCATCGTTATATTTTACGTCCAAATAGAAAAGTTTATTACGAAAACAAATTAAAATTATTTTGCTTGTGTTACAAACTGTCATCTTGATGACTGCGATATTTATCTCTGAATTTATTCTAGTCATCTGTAATATTTTGTCGTAGATTAAATTTCACTCATCCTCAAACTAATATAACATTTTATTTCGGTTAAACTAATCAAATTCATGTAATAGGATTTGAGAAGATTACAATAAGAGATTGAGAGGATAAGGAATATAGTGAAATAATTGTTTAAACTTTTTTTCATACTCTTGTCTTATTGAATAAAATTGTTGAAAATACATATATATTCTTTTCTTAGTCTTTCTAAAATATTCTCTTGGGATTTTGATTAATGGAAAGAAGCATTTGATTATAACGGGGAGCAATTTAAATTAAATAAACACAGGATCATTAGCTGATTTCGTTTGCATATTGTTAGAAAATAAAGCATAATTTTTATAGCCATGTATTAAAATGAAGCAAGTTTAACAAAAAGTGAAATTAATTAAATAACAGTAAGTAAAAAAAAATTGACTTCTGTTTTGTGAGGGGATAGTGGGTTTGTTGCCACTTTCTTATTCTGTTTTTAGATTGTGAATATGTGGGAAAGAGTCTGAGGTGGAGATATTTTTTGAGGTGCTAGCAGAGGTAATTGAAATTTTGATGTTGTTCATGAGTGCATTAATAGCTGCATCTAGATCATTGGTATTGATCATTGCCTGCTTTTCAGGAAGTTATTACAGTGAAAGTCTTGATATTTGAGCCCATTAGTGGTTGAGAAGGTGTGGAGGAAGAATATTAGTGAGAGCTATTTCCATTTGTATAGGGTTGTGATTGCTGCAGAGGACGTTAATGGTTTCATTGTTTATAAGTGATATGTATTTAATTATGGCGAGACCTGATTGAGTTAGAATAAGAATTGAAGGAATAATGGGTGGGATGATTGTGGTGCTGCTATATTATAGTTATTGATATATAAATTATTAATTGCTATCCCTGACCTATTTGCACGACTCCTGTTCCAGTTGTCATAGTCATTAGTACTGATTATGTTATAGGGTGGGGGGGTAAATAGAGGATAATGTAACGAATTGATTCTCTTTGGCTTTGATTATATATTGTGGTATTTTCAGATGTGGAGTTAGATTTTATAACCAAATGATGAATAATGCTATTTTCAATGAATATTGCAGTGGGAAGGGATGTACGAACGGTTTTATGAGTAGTGTAGTTGGGGATTTTTATTTTAACCGAAGGGTTGAGTTTGGTCTCCTGCGCGGGAGTCTTTACTTAACGGG
Source organism: Nephila pilipes (assembly GCA_019974015.1). Lineage (NCBI taxonomy): Eukaryota > Metazoa > Arthropoda > Arachnida > Araneae > Nephilidae > Nephila > Nephila pilipes. The sequence goes on along the minus strand of BMAW01099122.1, from coordinate 26,979 downwards.
ATTAAATTTTTTTTTTTTTTTCAAACATACAAAAATTGCTAAACTGAGAAAGTAACATTCCAATATGGCTGTTGCCCAATAGAGTCTACGTCATATATGATGATTTGACACTTATGAAGATTTCAAGATATGGAAAGAAGATGTTGAACATTGTATGTAAAGAGTACTGGAAGTAAATCTAACAAAATGGGCGGGAAAAAACATACTTTTACTGTCATCGCAATGGTTTTTATATTGCGAAGGGTAATAATATAAGATCTATTAAAATTGATGGCAGTATAAAGATGAACGGAAACTGCCCTTCAAAGATGAAAGTATGTCAAGACATTGAAAACCATGTATCTGTAGAATTTACAAAAACTCATGTAGGACATGGAACAGATTTTGGACGAATGCCAATAAAAAGGAAAAGAATAGCAAGAAAACTAGAGAGTAAAATTTCATCTGTAAATTCTCCTATAACAGATGAAGAAGAAATAGTTACTTGTGAAGATAGAAATTTTTTGAAAAAAAACAGCACTTGGGGTTAATTTGATGGCCACTTCTTCAAGAAAGGAAGTTTCCAAGGAAGAATTTCAAAAGAAATGCACAGAGCTGGCCATGAAGCTAAACAATAAATTAATGAGCAGAACATCACTAGAACATTATTATAATGTTTTAAGTTTATTAAGAAGTGCTTTGGATTCACCACTTTTTTTCCCTGAAGCAAATCAAAAAGCTGTACCGAAAAACTCAAATATGGAGTTCCCAAATAAATAGATAAAGATTGATATGTTTCAACAAAAAAAAAAAAGGCTTCCCAGAGAGCCTTGACTGCATTTAGGAAGCAACACAAGAAGAGTACCAAAGCTTATCATCGAGTCTGGTTTTGTCAGCAAAAACAAAATGAGTATTTAAATAAGTATCATCGTAAATTATGAAAGAGTTTGGTTTAAATGTTAATTTGTTTTTAGGTTTTCCTGGCATTATGTTCTTTTTTTTAATGTAGGTTATAGATCATAGTCCAATATTGAATTTCTGAATATCTAGAAGCCAGCTAATAATTCTTATACATTAAATTTGCCAGCACTTGCAATATATATGTTATTTTTTATTATATGTATTGTTCCTTTTTATAATAGGTAGTTATAGATAGTTGTGATGTAGAGTTCTTCATCCACTAGAAGGCATCTGAAAATTCTTAATTTATATTTTTGGCTAATGTGCAATATATGTATGAAAGTCAGAAATTTTCATCAATGAATGAAACAAAAATATTAGTAATTATTTTTTATTTGAATAAACTCAATATATTTTAGGTTTGCAGTCATTTACCCATTAAAATTATCATAACATAGTTCAGTCTTGTTAATTTTATTCTAAATATTACAACTGGTTTATAAACAAAAGTTTAGTTATATTTTTGCATGAGTTGATTTTGTTTCCTATCTTGATGATAACCATTTGTGGAGGTTCAACTGTATTCACTTCTCTGTGACTGCTACCTTGACATAGTAGAGTAGCTTAAATCTCATTAGAAATTTGTAATGGTATTATTAGAAACAGTCTTAATAAATAAATAAGTGTCATTAGAAATTTGTACAAATTAAAGGCCGAAAGACCTAAGAGTTCCAACATCCATCCAACCTATACTCTTATCTTGTGTTCATTCATTGTAATATACTTTTAAACATTATTATAGAAAATATACGTAATTATATGTAAATACCTGGTATAGAACTTTAAAATGTTAAAATGTATTTATCTTATTCATTTTTATATGGTGTTAATTTCTTCTAAAGATTGTGTTTAATTCAAATACTAGCTGATGTTTTCTATAAGTTTGGATGATTTATAATTTTGGTCTTTTAGAGAATGTTTATTAGTGAATTTTTTAGTACATTGTATTCATATAATTGTGCTCTTAATTAGTATTCACATAATTGTGCTGATATTGTGGATGAGAAATTGTTAATTCTATGTGTGTGTATATTCAAGTTTCGTTTTAAATAAAAAAAATTTCTTTTGTACATAAAATTTTTAATCAGATTGAATTACATGATGAATTAGTTAATATATAGGAACAAACATTTAATACATTTTTATAAACTATTCAAGAAAACTTTGAAGGTTACTATAACTTTAAAAATAAATACAAAACTGAATGTGAAATAAGTTATTATTAAGTAATATAAATTATATTTACCCATATTTAAGACTTAATATATTAAAATGTCTGCAAAAGTTATACAAAACATAGATAAATAATTATTCAAAGTATATATTTTTTTGCTATCAAAAGTTAACATAGTATTTTCATGTAAAACCAAGAACAGTTTGATTCTAGCCAACAATATAAATATTCTTTCAATCCTTTTGTTAAATATCAGTTGTGATTAGCTAACATGTTAATATTGATACACACTGTTAAAATTAAGTGTTCAACATGGAGAAATATTTGTTGTATCTTCAAAAAAAATTATCTTAGATTAGTATTGAAGGAAGTTTAGAAAAAGACTACAAATTACATTTTAAAACTGAATAGGTTTTTTAGGTACTCACCAGTTACTTTTCACAACTTTTTTTAAAAAAAATATTATTGTAAATTTGTTTATTCATTTGAAGGCTAATAATTTACCTCCTAAAATTTGTTTTAGAAAAATGTGTCAAAAAATACTCTTAATTTTTTTAGGGCGGATAATGCTTAATAGGGCGGATTGCTTGTTTCAAGAGAAGAACTTTGTTAGCAAGAGTTAGTACTGAATTTCTGCCAATTAAATGTATACAGTTATGGATTTTGGAGTCCAGGATAACTCCTAAGTATATGATCTCAAAAGTCCCAAGAGATTTGATCATTAAAAAAATTTAAGCTTTTTATTAGGAGGGGGGGGGGCGTGACATTTCTAAATATGAGAGCTTTAGTTTTATTAGTGTTTACAACAATCCTCCAAAGTGTCATCCACTCCTGTATAAGTTTTAGATGATTTTGTAATTTATCAATTACGTTGATAGGATTTCTCTTTCCTGTTTCACAATATCTCCTCAGGAGAACTCCAACCAGTTATGCAGCTCAGTAAAATTCGGAAGCAAGCTCAAAGTTTTCACGTACAAATTGATAGCCTCAGAACTGCATAACACAATGAAACTTCTGGTCATATTTTCTAGCATAAAATGCTTGATTTATAAATTGTTTGTAATGAAAAACAAAAAAAGTTGCGAGAGCACATTGTTATTTGCCTCGCAGCATTCAAGTCGTGACCACATTTCGGATGCGTTGATATAGTATAAGCTGTACTTATTGCATTTTACTTGACTTTCTTAATTATGCATTTAACTTTTATTATGGATTTATTTTAATTTCCTTATTTATTCAGTTTAAAAAATATTTTTAAAGAAGAAGTACCGTATTATATTTTCAAGAAAATTCCCTAATTATGAAAAAGTCGGGAAATGCAGTACTCTCAGAACTTCAGAAGCAAATTATGCAGCGAAAGTATACTCAATTTTTTTTTTTTTTACTTCGAATGGTTTTGTATACATTAATGTATTTTTCTTTCTCTCAAAAATTCAAATAAGTGTATAAAACTCATTTTCCAAAGATCTTATAAATTGAGAAAAATGTAGATATTAGATTTTCTTTTAATTTTTTGATTTCGAAGTCTTAGAATTGGTACATCAATAGTTATTATAAAAAATATTTTATTACACCTTATAATAATTCGAGATAAAAACCAACGTTTTTAAAAACAACGTTTTTATATGGTGGCAAAGTTTATTACAAAAATTGTTGAAATATTAGTTAAAACTGGTCACAAATATCTAAATATTGCATTGTTAGGCGGGTAAGAACGGTTCCTAAAATTTCAGAACTCTAGCTTGATGGGAAGTTGGTTAAATTAACGATAGAAAATTTGATGACACACTGATGCACACACAGACAGACACACACCAAGTGAAATACATAAAAACGTTAAAACTAACTAAAATTAATTAATTCATTCGGTAAATTAAATGGTTGGAATGGAGTTTAACCCAACCACCCTTGGCGACAAGAATTATTTGGCGGTATTTTGCAAAATGTGGCTACCCTGTTCCGTTTTACGGATTTAAAGTTCAGCCAAAAAAATCGCCAAGTTTGGTGCCAATTTTTGAAATCGCGCATAGTGGTTGAAATAAACTAAAATAAAGGTTATTTAAAAATATATGAGTTAAAACTTGTCGCAAAAGTCTAAATATTGCATTGTTAGGCGAGTAAGAACGATTCCCAAAGTTTCAGAGCTCTAGTTTGATGGGAAGTCGGTTAAATTAACGATCGAAAATTTGATGACACACACACTCACACCAAGTGAAATTCAGAAAAACGTTTTAAAATAATTCGATATAAAAACCAACGTTTTTAAAAACAACGTTTTTATATGGTGGCAAAGTTTATTAGAGAAAATTATTGAAATATTAGTTAAAACTGTTAGTTATTTTCAACTTTAAAATTCACTTAAAAAGAGACATTTGTGAGAGTTTTAAAAAATTCATAATACTCATAAAATCAAAACATGCATTTGAAAGTTTGTAAGTCATTCTATTAAAAAAAAATGGGAACCAGAATTCAGAAAAAATTATTGTGATAAGACACGGCGCCAAGTATTGGAAACTTTCTTTCTTGCGAATGATTACTGACTAAAAGTCAGCAACCCTTACTATCTCGGAGATAGTAAAGGTGAGATAGTATCTCCCCTTTGTGAGTACAAAAGGTTTACGATACCGCATGCTGCGTGGGGAGTGCCCGGTGCTCCCAGAGGGGGAAAGAAATTTTTTCCTCAATCCTAAAAGCGCCGGGAGGAAAGAATATTTTGACTTATTAAAATTATTGAAATATTAGTTAAAACTTGTCGCAAACGTCTAAATATTGCATTGTTAGGCCAGTACGAACGATTCCCAAAATTTCAAAGCTCTAACTTGATGGGAAGTTGGTTAAATTAACGATCGAAAATTTGATGACTCACAACAACCAAGTGAAATTCAGAAAAACGTTGTAAAATAGAAAGAAATGTTATAAATGGCTTGAAAAATTAATTACATGTATTTGAATAATTTATCCACTTTTAGAGTTAATGTTACAAATAAACTGCTGTATTAGCGTAACAGTTGATAAAAAAAAATTTTTGGCTAAATTTCAAACAGTTGAATAAATTCATACCCATTCAACAGGAAACGACAAAAAATATTTTTTTCAAGACTCGTTTCATTCGAGTATAACTTTGAATTTTGTTTAAAAAAACTTTCCATTTTTGACTGCTGTTATATATTTGAGCAATATTTAAAAAAAAATGTGCTTAGATAAAGAGTGTTTTCTGTTGTAGTTAAGTATTTTATAAATATTGAATGTGTCAGAATTAGAATGTAAGGAAATTTCGAAACGAAGGTGAGAAGAATTCTGTTTCAAAATTATATTTCCACAATTTCAGAACTATTTATCTGCGTAAGCTTAAGAAATTAATATTTGCTGGTCAGTTTTGTAAAAAAGAGTCATTTGTCAATATAATAATTTAAAACCAAAGTTTTCTTAAATTTAAATAATACAACGTAACATAATTTTTATATATAAAATGCGTGTTTATATAAAATCTCAAAATCCGTGTTAATTTCAGTAAATGGCAAAACTTTTGTTTCTTGAATTGTTTGTGAGCGTTCCAGACAACTCTATGTATTTCTTTGAAAAGAACAGATATCTTTGGTGGCGAAATTTGTTCTGTGCAGACAAATTTCACCATTCTATTGCATGGGTAATTAGAGGAATGTTTTGACTCTCTTCTTCACTTTACTCAAAAACCGAGTGTTGGAGCCTTTTAGAGCTTAGATAAACAACTGTTTAAAGTGAAAGGATGTCATATTACAGAATATAATAAAAGATTTCATAAAAAAAAAGTTTATAAAAAATGGTGTGATTTCCTTTTAAATATTAGTTGAAATTTTAGTTAATTGTGTATAAAGGCCAATAAACCATGCTGAATGGCATACATCAACATAAAAAATTTATATTGAGACAAATATGTGAATAAAGTCAGTGCCAAGAAATTGCCCAGATATCAAGAAGATCGACACAGGTTGTTATACAAACTGACTGATTGATTATGAATGCTTTATTTAGAAGCAACACGGAACCACAGGCGACGAACCTCGTGATTTTGAACTAGGATAAGTGACAAAGACGACACCACCGTCCCCAAATGTCCATACCACGCCGATATAACAGGTCAATTGAAAAGTCCCCAGCCTGACACATAGATGGCGCTACTAGAATTAAATCCATAGGTATTTTAGTTAGCTTTAACCCTCAAAAGATGCGTGTATAAATTTGACATCTGTCGGATCATTAGTTTGTGAATTATAGCATTTTGAGTGAAGCAACTTTTGTTATTGTGAAAAATATGGATAAAAAGGAATTTCACGTGTTGATAAAATATTGCTTTTGAAGGGAAAAAATACAGTTGAAGCAAAAACTTGGCTCGATGCCGAGTTTCCGGACACTGCCCCAGGAAAATCAACCATCAAGGATTGGTATGCTAAGTTTACACGCGGCGAAATGAGCACCGAAGATGGTGGACGCCCAAAAGAAGTTGTTACCGACGAAAACATTAAAAAAATCCACAAAATGATTTTGAATGACCGTCAAAGGAAATTGAATGAAATAGCAGACACTCTAAAGATATCAACTGCAAGTGTACATGATATCATTCACGAATATTTGGGTATGAGAAAGCTCTGTGCAAAGTGGGTTCCGCGCGAGCTCACTTTTGACCAAAAACCAACAACGAGTTGATGATTCGGAGCAGTGTTTGAAGATGATCAAGCGTAATAAACCCGAGTTTTTGCGTCGATATGTGACAATGGATGAAACATGGCTCCATCATTTCACTCCGAAGTCCAATCGACAGTCATCCGAGTGGACTGCACACGATGAACCCTCTCCAAAGCGTGGGAAAACGCAACAGTCGGCTGGCAAGGTTATGGCGTCTGTATTTTGGGATGCGCATGGAATACTTTTCATTGACTACCTTGAAAAAGGAAGGACCATCAACAGCAACTATTACATAGCGTTATTGGCCCGTTTGAAGGACGAAATCGCCGAAAAACGGCCGCATTTGAAGAAAAAGAAAGTGCTGCTTCTCCAAGACAATGCACCGTGTCAGTGAAAACGATGGCAAAAATCCATGAATTGGGCTTCGAATTGCTTCCTCATCCACCGTATTCTCCAGATCTGGCCCCCAGCGACTATTTCCTGTTCTCAGATCTCAAAAGAATGCTCGCTGGGAAGAAATTTTCGTCGAATGAAGAGGTGATCGCCGAAACTGAGGCCTATTTTGAAGCAAAGGACAAATCGTACTACAAAAATGGTATCGAAAAGTTGGAGGGTCGCTACAATCAGTGTATCTACCTTGAAGGGAAATGTTGAATTAAAAAAAAATAATTTTGCCAAAAAAATGTGTTTTACTATGGTAGGCCGGGGACTTTTCAATTGACCTGTTATGTTGAACAGGAACCTAAATAGGTTAGGCCCGCTACACGGCAAGCGTTTAAGTGTAACGTGACCTCACGTCCCGATTTTTAACAATTTATTCCGCATCCCATGAGGTTTTAAGAAAATCCCGATTTTTAGAAAGAATGCACGACAAGCTAGGGAACGGGAAGGGAATATACGGTTTTCGGCTTCCATGTAGCTATTTCACGAGGATATGAGGTTTATAATATTTTTGTAAATTTTATAATGTTAAACTTTAGTAATAAAAATCATTGTTGAGAACTGCTTATCAAAGTTCGCCTCGATCAGTTGCTAGAATACGACCACCATCGTTTGGACTTAATGAACAGTGGCATTTTTCGGCATTGGCAGCGACAAAAACATTTTTTAGCTATAAAATGAAGAGAGATTGTCCCGCTTTGTACACTTCCACAGATTTTATTCTTAAGGCGACATGTTTCGCTAGTGGTTTAGCATCATTTGTAACATTGTTGCAAAGGAATTACATCTTATATAAAAATCGGAAACGGAGGGGATTTTTGAGAGAAGGGTCAGGGTGTGAGGAGTTTGTTGGTCGTCCATGAAGGAACGCTTTCCCGCTTTTCGAATGTTAAAATCTGGTCATCTTACTTTAGTGGCATCAGGACATGAACGCCCCTTGGCTCGACCGAAATTTCGAGGAAATGATCTCTATGCTACCCGCGACCATTCTAATAAAAAAAGAATTTTAGTTTCAGTTTCACAACAAACATTTCATTATGGATGTCAACTCAAATAAATATTTGCTTTTGTAAGTTTGGAAATATTCTTACTCAATATAATTCCTTCAAAAATTATGTTTAGATGGTTTCACGTGAATGTGTATCAAGCATTACACAACTCATTTTGAAAATGTGATTATTTTTTTATTCTGCGATACACACACACACACATATATATATAAGTAATCATATTTAAATTACTTAATTTACAGTTCTCTCTGCTTAATGCTACAGGAAAGATACAATCATGAATTATTTAAAAATGTATCAATATCATTTTGATTTAGGGCGATTTAAATTTTATTGAATTTTTACCATTCACTGTTAATAAAATTTAGAAATCTAATACTTCTTTTGTATAAAAAGAAAGGGTTTATTCAAAGAAAATGAATAGCATAATGATATAAAATCCTCTCTTTATAGAAAATTTCTCTTACCAGAAAAAAAAATTAGAATAATTTTTTTTTTGCTTAAAAGTTTTTATTTTCATTCCTTAGGCAAATGCAGATCTAAAGGAATTTTGAAGCTAATAGCATATTCAGTTTTTTAACAATAAATTAACTCATTGTCATAAAGGTACGCGTAGGGCAGACATGTAAATCATTGGACATGTAGCGTGATTGCGCAATGCCACCAGAGGACATAGAACTTCAATCTCCTTGGATTATAAAACAGGTAAGCAGAGCTTGTTTGCATGTATTTAATCTGTTGCAGAGGGATGCTTCTTAACTAGAGATGCCATTACGCTGCTATCGGAGACAACATGAGCAGCTGTCAGAGTTAGAGAGGGAAAGAATCATAGGGATGATGGAAACTAGTGATCAGCTCGGTGAGTAGCTCACCACCTAAGCCGTTCTCGCCTTACTGTGAGGAGGTGTGGAGATCAGTGGACAAGAGAGAGATCTGTTACACCGTGACCAGCTCAGGACACCCTCCACAGACAAATAGTCGAAAAGACCATCACATCATACGACACACACGCATAGCGCCAATTGTATCAGTGTCCACCATCCATTCACAGGCAACACCTTCACTACAGGCTTCTGTGTCAATCCGTACCATCGGAAAGCACCTGGTTGAAGGACAGTTGCTATTGCGGCACCCATTCCGTGTGCTGCCAATGACACCCACTCAGCATTGCCTCCGTTTGGAGTGGTGTCGCGCTCGAAGGAATTGGACTGCACTCGAATGGAATCAGGTCATCTTTAGCGACGAATCCAAATTCAGTGTGATTATATGGGGTTCCATCGCATATGACACACATCGCCCTTAATATTGATCGACGGCACCTTGACAGCTTAGAGGTACGTTCGTGACATTCTTTATCCACACGTGGTGCTACTCATGCCAGGGCTCCCAGGTGTCATTTTTCAACAGGACAATGCTCTCCACACCACAGCAAGTGTTTCACAGGCCTATCTCCCCTCCATTTCCACCTTCCCTGGCTTGCTCGATCCCCAGATTTGTCACCGATCGAGCATATCAGTAGGATCGCTTAGGACGGTAAGTTGGAAAGCTTACGAGTTTTATCTAATTAACGGCGCGTTTATAGTGTTATCATATCGCGGTAATCTCTTGGAATTACGTGTTGCCGATATGACGTCATCCCATGCATCTGGCAATGGAATCGGGAATTTGCATTCAACGGTATTTTTCAGTTACGTCATACAACGTTATTTTTCATTGGATGCCGATTCTTAACTGTCGAGTTGAGGTGTCGAATGCGGATTCCGGATATATATATATATAAGGAGATCTTAGGGTAATGAGCTCTTTGATGCTTGGCTGATGGTGAATGAGTCCTTGGCTGTTATAGATGAGATCGGGGATGGCCAAATGAAATGCTTGGATGCTGGAAACGATCTCAGATGGCTGTACGAGATCTTATGATGGTAAATGAGACTTTGGCTGTGATTGATGAGACCATCACTATGATTCTGTAGCTTTCGGCTTAAAGAGTGTTGTAAATATGTATATATATATCGTGTAAATAAAATTTATCATTTTAAAATATTAGAGTCTGTCTTTCTCTGCTTGTGGCATTAATTATCAAAGGCCAACTCAGGTAGGCCAACATATAGAAACTGTGGAACGAGATGTCGCAGAACATCCTAAGGGACTTGTACACCTCGTATCACATGATGCAAAAGGTGGCCCAACAGGGTACTAAAACCTCCATTTATTTGTAATTTTTCTTCAATGAAGGATGATTCTGTAATCACTTACTTACATCAATGTTGTACTTATGTATATAAAATCTCATTTTATTCCGACAAATCTTTCTTGGCATCATGGTAATGATGGCAAATTTTTATGGTAATGAGTGCATACATTGACATTAAATACAATTTTCATATTTATCATTATGATTATCCCATGATTACTAAATAACAATTATTTTTAAAGCAAATGTTTAAGCAAAGTAATAATTGCAAAATTAATAATAAACTCTCTTATTTACAATTTGTGAAGTAATAACAGTACATTATTCATTAGTTCAGTTTCTCATTTAATGTCATTCAAATTTAATAGTAATTTATATTTGTTAAAAATACTATGTTTCTAATGAATATTAAAAAAATATTTCTGATAAAAATTGCAAACTATTAAAACATTAGCTTGATATTTTTGAAAAAATTATATATGCTCACTTTTAAATTCTTAATTGACTTTTGATATTGTTCAATTGTCAAATTATTACCTATTAATGGAATGTAATATTTTCTAGTATAATAATTAAATTCCCCAAAATGAAATGTTTAACATTTTTTTCAACAAGGCATACCATTATTCGGTTATTTACTATTTTTTTTATTTAAAATAATTGTTTTGACAGTAGCCAATAATTCGTAAATAGCAACACAAGAACAGATTATTTTTCTTGTTCTTTGTGGATAAATCACTGTCATCTATAAAACAACATGACACATACATGTTATCATCTGCCCTCTTTTCCCATAAATCATTCGAAAAAATTCAGTCTCTAAATTAATTATATTGTTTCACTGGGGAGCAAATGTGTGAAAATTATAGTGTATTTCTTGTGTTTTCCATACCATCTAGGGTATATAACAACAATATAATAATGTGTGTGAGCAATTCACAAATAAAAATTATATCAAATACTCAGAACACTGATCACACACATGAAATATTTGACAAACATTTTTTGTAGGTGAGGGGATATGTGTTCCTGAATCTACACTTAAACCTTAAAATAACAATCCACTATACCCAGGACAAAAATTATTCACATATTGAAAAATTTCAAAGGATGTGCTTTACTTAAGAATCTGCTGATAAAATTAGAAAATACTTTTCTGATTAGTTAATATATACAAAATTCGATTTTATGAAAGAAAAAAAAAATCTTTAACCAACTTGCTTTTATCCAATGTGTACATAGATAAGAATGAAATTCATTTGAGGCTTTTTTTTCTAATAATGTAAAGAAAGGATAAACTAAAGAGTTCATTTAAAAAAATAGAAATTCTAATCTTCAAGGATAAAGTCCACTTACGTAAACATAATTATATGTAGTGAAACTTATAAAATATTTTTATAACATTTCATATTTACAATAATATTTTGAACAAATGACTGAAATATTTTCTACCTGAGAAATTTTCAATGATCAAAAAGCATCAATATGTTTCAGTGTTCGAAATACAAATTTTTTATGTTCTTAAAATATAATTTGAAGATCAATGTTTATATTTAAAAAAAAATTTCCTTTTTATTACAAACATGAACTTTATTTGATATACATAATTTAGAATAAAGCATTTACCACTAAACAAGTTTTCATGCTACATTACAGTTTTCAAAATTATAGAAATTCCAAATATATGAACACATTCAAATTTTTCCCATATGATACAATTTATGTTAAACACAAGTCTCAGATTAAGACATAATGAAACATTTATTGTTTCAATTAGTATTATAAAATAATAGAATATTTAACACAATAAAAAAATTTCTAAGAAATTTTATTTTTTAAATTTAAAAAGAAAAACGGCACACATTAATCCTTAAATGCAATAGAGCAGATAGTCATTCAATAAAAGCAATATGCATGAATTCATTTTAATTTCTTTTACAATATAGTAAATTTGTATCATTTATCATTATTAATTTTGAATAAAAGAACTTGTGGGATACTTAAAAAGTGCAGGGTATATATCACTCTGATTTCTAAAGAAAACAATCTACAAAAACAAAAATATTTGTGCTTCAGTTTTCAGATACAAATGTCATACCTATCAAAGCACCAATATCTCCCTCCAAATGAATTTTTCATTGCTATAAATATAAAAATGTCTTTTGGAAAATTTATACTCGCAGCGAAAGCCCTGTGGCAAAAATGACAAATATTAGGCTTTTTTGTTATCAAAATGCAAACGTTTTTAAAAATTAATATACTACTATACAAAGCCTACTGAAAAATTTCACATACTTCATTGGTTTTTAAAGTATGAATGGATAATGAGTTTTAAGCTCCTTCTATTCAGGAAATTCTTCGTACAAATAATTTCACAAGCATACATCTTTTACTTTTGATGAGTATGCAAATGTTTCATTAAGTTCCTACGTTGTGTGAAAGCCTTCTGACAAATTTCACAAACATAAGGCTTTTCTTTGGTATGGATACGCATATGATCCTTTAATGAGCCACTTATACTGAAAGCCTGTTTACAAACTTCACAAACATAAGGCTTTTCTTTTGTATGAATACGCGAATGTTTCTTCAATGAACTTTTTTCTGAGAATGTTTTGGTACAAATTTCACAAATATAAGGCCTTTCTTTTGTATGAATACGTAAATGAGTCTTTAGTGAAGAACATACAGCAAAAGTCTTTTTACAAATTTCACAAATATAAGGCCTTTCCTTAGTATGAATACGCAAATGTTTCGTTAATGAACACTTTACAGAGAAAGTCTTTTTACAAATTTCACAAATGTAAGGCTTTTCTTTTGTATGAATACGCAAATGAATTTTTAGGTGCTCATTTGTAGAAAAAGTCTTCGAGCAAATTTCACAGGTGTAAGGTTTTTCCTTTGTATGAACACGCAAATGAGATTTTAAGTGTGCATTTTGCGAGAAAGCTTTCATACAAATTTCACAAACAAAAGGTTTTTCCTCTGTATGAATACGTAAATGATATTTTAAATACCCATTTTGTGAGAAAGCCTTCATACAAATTTTACAAACATAAGGCTTTTCCTTTGTATGAATACGCAAATGAGTCTTTAATGAACCATTTCGCGAGAAGGTTTTCTTACAGATTTCACAAACATGAGATTTTTTCTGCATATGAATAAGCAAATGAGATTTTAAGTGCACATTTTGTGAGAAACTCATATTACAAAGTTCACAGAAATAAGGCGTCTTTGTATGAATAAGTAAACCGGTCTTTAACACACCACTTTTCAAGAAAGCCATGCTACAAATTTCACATACATGAGGCTTCTAAATGAAAAAAAATTGGCAAATAACTTTTTAAGTTCACATTGTGTGAGAAGCAATTGGGACTGCTGTCTTTCTGTTTTGCAAAAATTCGTATTTGCGAGGATTAATATTTAAACGAATATATTAGTATTTTGTTTAGGACATTTTACGTTTGAATGCAACTTGCAGAAATTATGACACACTTACCATAAATCCATTTTAATGAAAGAAAACTGTGTCCAATTCTCTGCTGAATCAGTAGCATATACAAATAAACCTCATGTTAGAAAGTGGGAACCCGTTAAAGAGAGAGCGATTGCTCGCATGGAGAAGAGGGGAAAGCAACGTAGGGATGGCAGTTTGCAGGGTTACATAGCCAAGCATTTCTCTCGCCAATATCAGCGACTGTTTTGAATACGATGCCAAATGTTTCATATCTTCTCTGGATGTGAATCTAGTCGCACCGAACGCTTAGATACTTATTCTAACGGATATTGGATAACTCAAAAAAATTAGCACTCCTTTAAATCATGAATTTAAATACATGTTGCAGGTATATTTCAAATAAATAAATAAACTGATTTGATCAATGTTTTTATTTTTATTTAAATAGAAGCAATGGTAAATAATACGATTTAGAACCAAAGGAGTTTAAAAAATAATAGTCTGAAATACTTGATTATGTAGTAAATTATTTGTTTCTTACAAAATACAAACTTCAAATACTTAATTTTTAGACTTCTGTTAAAATTTTTTTAAAGATATTCTTTCATTTTAATCTATAACTTGTTTTGACCTTTACTATATCGGACATCAGTTAAAACATAAGTAAATCATTATGTGATCTCATTAAAATGCTTGACTTATTATTAATTCCTTTTTTTTTAATTAGTTTTAAGAACAGTTTTCAGACTAATAAATTTCCTTTCATGAGGAATAAATAAAATATTGCATTTGAGAAACGTTAGCCATTGTTTCCACTTCAAAAATAAGTTTTTAGTTATATTGATATATGTAGAAAATGTCTTAAGAATTTATTGATATTTTATGTCCAAACAGTTACGAATAATAAAAAAAAACATATGCCATGAATCGATTGAAAATACGTATTACAAAAGGTATAGTATAGGTTATTTTATTGTATTAAATTTCCAAATGTTTGTATTACTAAATGCATCTTGTACTCGAATGCTAGGTCAGATAATGAATTTTAGCCACTTTTTAGCTATATATGCAGTTAAATGTCTTTTTTTTCCCGCACTCAATTCTTCGTTAACATTACGTTAAAATGCAAAACAAAGCAAAAAAGATTCTATTAAATGTAAAAGATGTATTTAATGTGACAGATGTGTTTAAATGTATTAAATATCTATAGTTTATAATTACATTTAGATGCTTTTCTAAATGTAATTACTATTTATACTTACATGCATATTCTTACTTTTTTTTCGATAAGTGATTCAAATTTGCTTATGGAAAGCAAATCAGTTATATTTTATCAGTTTGTACTTTTAAATGATAAAGTTTAATTTAATACAATACAAAAGTTTTTTTAACTGATTTAATTATGTATTGCCTGTATCATAGTTTTCGATTATTTGAAATAAGAACCTGAAAAACTGAATTACGCCTGATATTTAACAAGTCTTTTTTTTAAAAGCAAAAAAACTCAAAAATTAAAAGGGCGAGAACTGTAGATTCTACTTTATTGTTCATTTTCTACTGGAAGTATACAAATTACATAATTCAACAGAAATTATATTATTTAGATTGCATCTCTAATGAAAAAAAAATTTTTTTTTTTTGTTTTTCAAAATGTTTTTTCAATCGAAAAATGCTCTAAATGGAAAGGAAGTGTTTCGCTAAATTGATAGAAATAATTTATATAAACTTCAAGGAACATTTATATACTTATATTTATCTATTTTACCTTACAATACAAAGCACATGTTTTACCTGAAAAGAAAGGTGATAAGGTTTTTTTTTTTTTTTTTTTTTTTTTTTTCCGTTGAGCATTGTATAACTTCGTTTTAGGTAGCTGAAAAATCAAAAGCAAATGATTCTCGAGTCAATTCTTGCAACTCTCGATTTTTCAAAGCGATTTCTGTTCATTATCTATGTATATTAACAGAAATTATATTCTGATGTAGTTTTATAAATCTCAACTACTGAAATCGTTCAAAGAAATTGAATGAATTAGGTTTTACTTTTTCCGAAGGAATTTCCCACAACATAACAATAAGTCTTCTGTTAAAATATTTCTTTTTAACAGTTACGGTAAATATTTAGCGTAAATTGTAACAACATAAATTTTTAATGTTGATGTATTTCATTCACTCAGTATGATCATCTGCATGATTAATTGGTCTTTATGCACACTGAAATAAAATTTAAACTCGTATTTAAAAGGATATCACACCATTTTTAATAAGTATTTTTTTTAAACCCCTTATTATAATCTGATGTGACATTTTTTTAAACTTAAAACAGTCGTGCTCTTCAATACTCGGCTCTATAAATACGCATTACATAAAAAAAAAAAAAAATTGTGGTACACTTTATTGTTTAAATTCAGGAAAACTTTGGTAGAAAATTATTCTATTGACAAACGGCACTTTTTTACAAAACTGACCAGCAAATATTAATTTCTTAAGCTTGCATAGATAAATAATCTTGAAAGGGTGGATATATATTTTGAAACATTCTTTATCTAAGGACAAGAACTTTTTTTTTAGTATTGGTCAAATAACAGCACTCAGAAATAGGAGGGGGGAGGGGGATTTCTTTTAGCAGAATTCAAAGTTATGCTTGAATGAAATGAATACTCGAAAAAAAAATATAGAACATCATTTCCTGTTGAATGGATATGAAAATGTTAATGGATATGACAATTTATCTATCTTGTACTTTATTTAATAACATTAATATTCTGGAATACTTCTTAAAAATGAATAGACATAGCTAAACAATATTTATATTTAGTGGCACATATCTTGTGTAAGGAATGTATGATGTATTTTTGAAAAACCAAAATTTTTTTATTCCTTTTATGTTAATATAACATTCACTCAATTATAAAAAAAATTATGGATTTATTTTCAATTACAACAATTAAAATTTGAATTCTATTGTAGAGTAAATTCTAACACATTAAAATTAAAAAATAGTTTATGTAGTGTTGGTTAATGTGTGTAAATATTTGCTTAGATAGTAGCTAGCAGTGGAGCTGCTTTCTTTTTCCTAGTTATGTGTTGATATTTTGACTGGTAGAATGAAATTTATACATTGATATCAAGGAATTACAGACAATTATTAGAATCTTATTTTTGCAGCTATTTTTTCAACCGAGAAGTAGTACAATTCCTGGAGAAACAAGCTTCCCGGTGCTCAACCATTGAAAGAAAAAAAAAAAAAAAACCTAATCGTACGAAAGATAGATTGCCAATCATCCTTAGTTTTGTCCCTCTTTTTTTTTTTTATTGGTTAATTGGTACCCTCCCTTTTTTCGGCGTAATAGCATTGTCCACTTGGTAAAATTTTCAAAATTCTTAGCATAAAATGTAATGCACAGAGAATAAATAAACGATTACTAAATGAATTTGAAGAATAATGCTTTTTAAGAAATTCCAAGAGAATTATTTTTACATGTTAATTAAAGTTTCAAAACTGAAATGTTGTGCAATTTTAAACAGAAAGAAGTAATTCTTAATACGAAGCTCTCAATTCACGCAGACTCTTTAAGCTATATGCCATTGAACTTTATCTGTCATGTTTTAAACGTCTATATATTTGTGTACCGATGTAATGAGAAATAAACAGTAGCAGATCATTATGATACGAACTACATTTATAAGCGAATAGAGAAAACTAATGATATATTTTTACACACAATCAAAGATGAACAGCTTAGGAAACAGGGATCCCTTTCCCTTAAACGCAAGACCACTCATATGACGTCACAGTCCTGCAGGGGTAGTGAATTGTTTGTGAAGTACTTCTCATTTTAAAATAGAACCACTCAGATCGAGTTAACTTCCAGCTCTTCACCGCAATGGCGAAAAGTGCGATCATCAATGGCCCAGGACACTCCTAAGAGTGTCCACGAGCCGTTTTCACGCTCAGGAAGAAACCCCAAACCGCATCATCGTGGTTGGAGTCGCTCACAATGTTGAATCGTAGAGCGGAAGAATCATACTATAGAAATGATCCTATGAAGCATGATCTTGCTGAGCACAGCCAGTCGAAAGTACTTAAATAACACTTGCCATTTTTATTAGTGGTGCGATGCTTTAAGAAACGACGAGCAAAGATAAGTTCTTCGCCTTGTGATGCATCCTAGAGACAAGCGAATTTCTGGAGGCATTTAACCATCCAGGAGGACTCTTTCCTATTGATTTCGAAAGAAATTCGCGTTTTGAGGCAATTCAGTTTCAATAGACAGATAACTATAGACATTCTTGTTATTTTCATTGCATTCAAAAATGTCTCTCCCGACCGGTAGATGACACTGTATGCGCATATTTGTTGTTCGTTTGCCCAAACAGAGAGTTCTATTTTTCTCAGAAAATTTCTCTTTCTTTCAATTACGTTGTTTATTTAGTAACATAATGTGTATAAAGAATGGTTAAAAAAATACAGTCTAACGTGAAAATAGATTGAGCGCATTCAAACTCTTCATATCATTTGCTAATGCGAACCACTCTTCTGATCGACTGACACTGAATAATTGGAAAATAATGCTATTGCCGATGTGATTTTAATCCTTACGGAATTCTTAAGACTCACCAGTCAAATTAGTTAAAGAGGAGTGATCGATTCTGGATTCAATTTTAGTACGCTTCTTTTGGATCTTTTTTTTTTCCACTTTTATTTCAATTGCTACGTTACATTTACATTGCACATATTTGAAATTTCACGATCTTTAATCACTGCCCTTTTAATTTTAACCACACCGTTTTATTAGAATTAATTGCGTAAATAATTCTATAGTTCTAGAAATTATTAAAATAACAAAATTCTTATTTAATGATTATGTAACACACTTTTCTTATGAGTAATTCAATATTAAAATCTGTCTAATTAATTCTATAAACTAATTAAGTCGTAAAATGCTTATTCAACAATTGTAATGTATTATAAATAATTCTATAGTAAAATCTCACGAATCCCTTAAATTTCTGATGTCATAAAATTCTTATTTAATAATGTTAAATTCGTCAATTTGGAATGTTACAATTTGTATCGTTTCAGTATTGGAGCAAACTCCTGTAATGATGGTTTCGTGACCTATTTTAAATGTCGTCTTGTTTATCGCCATGATTGCCAACTCGCACCTGATACTTTACTTCAATCGGAACCTCTTGTTATTTTGTGATTAACTGGTTTGTGATTAACTGGTTGCAGTTGCTGCGGTAGTCACTCAAAGTCTACCTTCAAACCGTTCATTACAAGTACTTTACATAACATCTAAACGTGTAAAATATGTAGCCGTATTAATTACATAAAATAAAAAAAAACTCTTACTTTTTTCCCACCAGTGTACCAAGAGTACATCACTGCCTCATTCTACTATTCAAAGAATTATGTGATTGATGCATTGTACATCCCTTCAAATACAAAGTGTGCGGTAGACGTCAATTTTTGTCTTTCGGAATAATGTCGAGTGAATGACTAATCAAATAATTCTGTTAAGTAATCGATGTCTGTTAAGTAATGTTTTGAGTCATTTTGTGCTTCTGAATCATATGAGATTTAAAAAAGGAAACAATAATCTAGAATTAAGGCTCTCGGATATTCTTTGGAGTGTACTAAGCCTCTAATTATCACAGTGAATAAATACAGGAGAGTTAAAGAGCCGTAAACCGTAAGAGGGCGCTGGTGTCTCGAGCGACAGAAAATTATTCTGGAAATAAGAGGGTGAAATAAGGTTAGCTTACCGTCATTTCTTTCTGAGATTTTCTTTAGCTATCGGTAAGAATTATTGGTATATTGACATCGTCTTACAAATCCCAATAAGGATGAATTATTCTGCAAATTATTTGATTAGTCATTCACTCGACATTATTCCGAAAGACAAAAATTGACGTCTACCGCACACTTTGTATTTGAAGGGATGTACAATGCATCAATCACATAATTCTTTGAATAGTAGAATGAGGCAGTGATGTACTCTTGGTACACTGGTGGGAAAAAAGTAAGAGTTTTTTTTATTTTATGTAATTAATACGGCTACATATTTTACACGTTTAGATGTTATGTAAAGTACTTGTAATGAACGGTTTGAAGGTAGACTTTGAGTGACAACGGCAGCAACTGCAACCAGTTAATCATAAACCAGTTAATCACAAAATAACAAGAGGTTCCGATTAAAGTAAAGTATCAGGTGCGAGTTGGCAATCATGGCGATAAACAAGACGACATTTAAAATAGGTCACCAAACCATCATTACAGGAGTTTAAGAAATTTAAGGGATTCGTGAGATTTTACTATAGAATTATTTATAATACATTACAATTGTTGAATAAGCATTTTACGACTTAATTAGTTTATAGAATTAATTAGACAGATTTTAATATTGAATTACTCATAAGAAAAGTGTGTTACATAATCATTAAATAAGAATTTTGTTATTTTAATAATTTCTAGAACTAAAATAAAATTTTACTATAGAATTATTTACGCAATTAATTCTAATAAAACGGTGTGGTTAAAATTAAAAGGGCAGTGATTAAAGATCGTGAAATTTCAAATATGTGCAATGTAAATGTAACGTAGCAATTGAAATAAAAGTGGAAAAAAAAAAAAGATCCAAAAGAAGCGTACTAAAATTGAATCCAGAATCGATCACTCCTCTTTAACTAATTTGACTGGTGAGTCTTAAGAATTCCGTAAGGATTAAAATCACATCGGCAATAGCATTATTTTCCAATTATTCAGTGTCAGTCGATCAGAAGAGTGGTTCGTATTAGCAAATGATATGAAGAGTTTGAATGTGCTCAATCTATTTTCACGTTAGACTGTATTTTTTTAACCATTCTTTATACACATTATGTTACTAAATAAACAACGTAATTGAAAGAAAGAGAAATTTTCTGAGAAAAATAGAACTCTCTGTTTGGGCAAACGAACAACAAATATGCGCATACAGTGTCATCTACCGGTCGGGAGAGACATTTTTGAATGCAATGAAAATAACAAGAATGTCTATAGTTATCTGTCTATTGAAACTGAATTGCCTCAAAACGCGAATTTCTTTCGAAATCAATAGGAAAGAGTCCTCCTGGATGGTTAAATGCCTCCAGAAATTCGCTTGTCTCTAGGATGCATCACAAGGCGAAGAACTTATCTTTGCTCGTCGTTTCTTAAAGCATCGCACCACTAATAAAAATGGCAAGTGTTATTTAAGTACTTTCGACTGGCTGTGCTCAACAAGATCATGCTTCATAGGATCATTTCTATAGTATGGTTCTTCCGCTCCACGATTCAACATTGTGAGCGACTCCAACCACGATGATGCGGTTTGGGGTTTCTTCCTGAGCGTGAAAACGGCTCGTGGACACTCTTAGGAGTGTTCTGGGCCATTGATGATCGCACTTTTCGCCATTGCGGCGAAGAGCTGGAAGTTAACTCGATCTGAGTGGTTCTATTTTAAAATGAAAAGTACTTCACAAACAATTCACTACCCCTGCAGGTCTGTGACGTCATATGAGTGGTCTTGCGTTTAAGGGAAAGGGATCCCTGCTTCCTAAGCTGTTCATCTTTGATTGTGTGTAAAAATATATCATTAGTTTTCTCTATTCGCTTATAATTGTAGTTCGTATCATAATGATCTGCTACTGTTTATTTCTCATTGCATCGGTACACAAATATATAGACGTTTAAAACATCAGGTAGGTAGGTTACGTTTTTTAAAGTTCCAGCAGTGGCGTGAACTGCTTTTTCTTTGTCTAATGGAGCATGGCATGGATAGAAACATGAAGGTATTAATGATTTTGTGAGTAAAATTTTTGAATTGGTAGTAAAGAGAGGATTGAATAGTGTTAGAGTGACATATGAGTGTTGAGTGGGATGAGCGATATGATTGGTAGAAGCGAGCGGAGGGTAGGGTCTGCCGTGGGTGAGGGGGAGCAAGCGCTCCGCTCTCGCCGGTGCAGGGTAGCAGTAGGTGAGAGGGTGGAACTGCCGATGGGAAGGGGTGAGCGGGGCTCAACCCTAGCCGGGGCAGGGAGGAAAGGACAGGGAGTAGGGGAAGGAGAGTGGTTAGGTCTGCTGAGGGAAGGGGGAGCTCTGCTTACCGTGGCAGGGTGGAGAGGGAGAGAGAAGAAGGGAGAAACGGTAAGAGAGAAAGTTTTTGATCAGCTATTCGAACAGCTGATTGAGGTGGGGAAGTGGGTCAAGTTTCGGTTTGTCGTAGGTTTCTTTAAAAGGTCAGATTTTGGATTGATGCAAGGCGATGATAGTAGTTAATTTCTTGAATGATGGTAGATTGGGCGTTGATGGTTGGGTTGTTGTGGTTTTCAATGCTATTGAGAAATGACTCACAGAGCTTGTGGATAGTTTTTGCGATGGAGGGTATCTTGAGTTCAGTATGAAGGAATCGGATTGCCATGTATCTAGGGGCTCTTGCGATGTGTCGGAGGAAGATGTTTTGGGTTCTTTGGACTCTGTTTCTATGATTGATGGCGGTGCAGCCCCAGATTTGGCAGCCGTAGGTGATCACTGGTAGGATGTAGGTTTTGTAGATTAAGAGCTTGTTTGAAAGAGATAATTTTGACTTTTTTCCAAGTAGAGGTTGTAGAGAATAGAATTTTCTGGAAGCTTTTTGGATGATGGACTCGATGTGATATTTAAAGGTGAGTTTTGGGTCTAGCTGGATACCTAGATAGGTGACTTGATCAGCCCATTCTATGTATTCATCGAAGAAGTTGATAGGAGGAGGTGGGTTGTAGGGTCTATTGCTGTGGTTGAAGAGGATGGCGTGGGATTTGCTTGCATTTATTTTGATTCTCCAGAGAGAAAGCCAGTCTTCTAGGATCTCGACGTAATCTTGGAGGATATATTGGATTTCAGTGATAGATTTGTTTTTTGTTAAAATGGCCGCGTCGTCCGCAAAAAGGCAGATTTCAACATAGGGTGAGGTGGGGAAGTCATATGTATATAAAGAAAAAATTTGGGGAGAGATCAAACTTCCCTGTGGTGTTCCTGCAGATATATGACATATTTTAGAGAGCTGGTGATGAAGTTTAACTTGAAATGTTCTGTTTGATAAATAGCTATTTATAGGTTGAATGAGATAAGTAGGAAAGTTGAGTTGGATGAGTCGGAAAATCAGTCCCTTGTGCCAGATGCGATCGAACGCTTTCTGTACATCAAGGAATAGACCACCTGAGATGATTTTATTTTTGGAATTGGATTTTACGAAATTTACTACTCTAAGTAGTTGATGACAGGTTGAGGTCTCCTCTCGGAAGCCATGTTGATGTGGAGGGATGATATTGTAGATGTCGGAGAAGTACTGTAAACGTTTAAGGATGATTTTTTCAAAAATTTTTGCTATTGTAGAGATGAGGCTGATAGGTCGGTAGTTGTTAGGATCTTGAAGGTCTTTTCCTGGCTTCGGAATCATGGTGATGACTGCGTGTTTCCAGGCTTGAGGAAAATGATTTAATTGAATACATCTATTGAAGATTTTAGTGAGATAGGTGATGGAGTTGAGAGTAAGGGATTTTAGTGCAAAGTTTTTGATTTTGTCTGGTCCCGGAGCTTTTTTAGTATCTAGTTTGAGGATGATTTCCATGACTTCGTTGGGAGAGGTGAGAGGAGGGTTGTTGGCGTCGTGTGGAGTGTTGAGGAATCGGTTTACTGTGTCTTCCACCATAATGGTGTGCCGTTCATTTTCGGGTTCTTCGTTGACTTGGAAGGAGTCTTCGAGGGTGTCAGCGAAGAGGTTAGCTTTGTCGATGGTATTGTAGACTGGTCCTTGGTCACTATTGAGAGGAGGGATGATGGTAGGCTTGGATTGGTGGTACTTGATGAGTTTGTAGAGTGAGTTGTCTTCGGCATTTGCAGTGAGAAGGGTGGAATTTAATCTATTTTCTCTGATGAGGTTAAGTTCTTTTTTGATCTCTCTTTGCATTTTGTTTAATGTTGTGCGGTATGGGGGGAATCTTGTGTCTTGCCACAATTTTCTTTGTCGATTTTTTTCTTTTATTTTCTCACGTAGGTGAGGTGGAATAGTGGAGGGTGAGGAGGAGATAACTTTGCATTTACTAGCTTGCGTAATTGCACTATTGATGGTGGTGGTGAGAAGGTTGATTGAATTATCAATTTCTTCAGTATTTTCTATTTTCGGGTTTCCTGGGATATTGTCGTGGATGATGAGCTGATATTTATTCCAGTTTGTGAAGTTGTAGGTGATTGGAGCTGAGGGGGTGAAATCTTGGAGGCTTACAGTGAAATGAACCGGGTTATGGTCGCTCGTAAGGTCGGGTATGGCTATTGCGGCAATGTCGTTGATACCAGTTCCTATGCAGAAATCAAGGGTGGCATTTTTGTATCTTGGGCAAGAGGAGATCCTGGTGGGTTGGTTTGGAGCAAAGATATTAATATTTGTGGAGGTTATGAAGTTGAATAATTGTCTACCAGCAATATCGTCTCGGGATGAGGGGCTCCAGGAATGGTGTTTGGAGTTGAAGTCTCCGATGATAAGACAATTTGCCCTGTTTCGGAATACTTTCTTGAGGTCTTCTATATAATTAATGGGGGCTCTGCCATTCGGGATTCTATAAATATTACATATGGTGAGATTATTGTTGTTATTTAATTCGACGTTGATAGTGGTATTTTCAAAACTTGAGGTGAAGATTTTGATGCTATGGTGAGAGATTGAGTTTTTGATGAGAGTAGCTGTCCCTCCTCCTTTGTGAGTAAGGCGGTCTGTTCTATGAACTGTGTAGTGGGGGTGGCTGAGGTTGTCGCAGGGTCTAAGGAAGGTTTCTTGAATGCATATGATATCTGGGCTATTGTCATCTATGAATGTAGCTAGCTCCTGGAATCTTGCGTGGAGACCATCAGCGTTCCAGGAGATAATTTTGAGAGAATGGAAATTTCTATTTGGGTGGAACATTAGAAGGTGAAATCTAGACCTAGAAGGGTGCAGCAAGCCATAAACCTGTCTGCCTTTGATATATTTGATGAGGATATTGCTATGAACTGCTTGATAGTGGAGAACATTTCAACAACTTGTGGATTTTGCATTTGGGCTGATAAAGAAGCTAGGTTTGAAGTTTGGATCAGTGGTGTCTGTGAGGAGGTTTGCGGTGGGGTGATGATGACAGGAACTGCGGTAGATGGTTGAGGTTTGCTTGTTTGACTTTGTAGTTGTGCTGCCTGTTGTTTAAGTCTTTCTTCCCAAACGTTAACCGTCGGGGCGGGTGCAGGTTGGACTGAAGTGGTTTTTTCTTCTTTTTCTGTTATGGGTTTGTTTCTTGGGTTTTTAGGACAACCTTGGTAGTTTGCAGGGTGGGCGTCACCGCAGAGACAGCACTGTGGTGGTTGATCGACAGTTTTTTGACAAGCTTTAGTGAGGTGATCGCCTGCGCATTTGAGACATCTTGGAGGGCGGTAACAGTGGACGGAGTTATGGAAGAATCCCTGGCAGCGGTAGCATTGAGGGGGACTGGTTTTCTTCTTGAGCGCTTCTATTTTAATTTTCATTGAGCATAGCTCAGTGATGTTGAAGATGCCTTTGTTTTCTTCTGATTTTGATAGAGTAATTAGGAATAGGGGCATAGGGTGTCCAGTTTTACGGTTTGTCATGGCGTAGCATTCAATGATTTTGTAGTTTAAGAGGTTAAGTTCGTGAACGATTTCCTGTTTCGGCATGTCGACAGGCATGCCCCTCAAGACAACCTTCATGCATTTGTCCTCAGGTAGTTGGTAGGTATATGCGGATAGGTTGTGTTGTTCAACGTATCTTCGTATGGTGATATAGGCTGCTGGGGTCTGAGGGAAAATTTTAAGGCTTGTTCCAATGAGTTTGGCCGATAATTTGATACTTGTGATGGTTTGGAGTTCACGGAGTAAGGCTGAGGAGTTGACTACGTTATCTATAGTAATAGGAGGGGCTGTGAGTGGTTTAGGCAACATTTGTTGATTTGGAATGGTTCGGATCGAAGGAGTAGCTGTGGAGGTACTAGGTTGGGCGATCTGGGCGGCTGTTATGACTGGAGTTGGAGCTGGAGGTTGTTTCTTTGCAAGAGAAGCTGGTTTTTTACTAGGGCCATGTTTCTTTTTTGGTTTGGTAGTGGTTTTTTCTGGAGTTGGAGATGGAGGCAGTGGTTCATCAATTTGGAGTTCCTCGGGAGGGTCCTCAATATAGAGAACACTGAATTTGTTTTGGCAGGTGGTAGCTTCTAATTTTTGTTTTTTGCTGGTCTCACCAGGTAAGGAGTTTTTTCTCTGTCGTGGTTTTGCGAGAACAAAGGGAGTTTGGGTGGCAGGGTTTTGAATACCCCATGATTGGCATAAATTTGTAAATTGGTTGAGGTCATCTTTCATTTCTTGATGTTTGAGAATGGAGAATTTTAATCTGGCTTCTTCGATGATTTTAATCAGGTCAACTGAAATGTTATTACTGACGTTGATATCAGGGAACATGAAGTTTGAGAGACAATTTAGTTTATTTTCGGCGAAGATGGCTATGGATAGGTAATCAGAGGAGTTTTGTATGGAGGAGAGGTTAGCGCGAAGTGCATCCACCCTAACTGATTCAAGAAAGGATTCCAACGACTCACCTGAAGGAGCGTTAATATCCATTGTAGTTGTTGAGGTTTCCATGTCCAGGGCAGGCCCAGGAGCAGATGGCGTAATCTCAGGGGTGGTAGTGGTCTGTAGGTGGGAAATCTCTGGATCTGAGGTTTCCGTCTTCGTCTCAGGAGTCGTCACGGATGGGAATCGAGAATAGAAGAGCAAAAATAGTTAAATACGTGTGCTAAAACATGACAGATAACGTTAAATGGCATATAGCTTAAAGAGTCTGTGTGAATTGAGAGCTTCGTATTAAGAATTACTTCTTTCTGTTTAAAATTGCACAACATTTCAGTTTTGAAACTTTAATTAACATCTAAAAATAATTCTCTTGGAATTTCTTAAAAAGCATTATTCTTCAAATTCATTTAGTAATCGTTTATTTATTCTCTGTGCATTACATTTTATGCTAAGAATTTTGAAAATTTTACCAAGTGGACAATGCTATTACGCCGAAAAAAGG
>BMAW01099116.1:0-14832 GCA_019974015.1 Nephila pilipes | reverse complement strand
TATGCGTCGCCGAGTGCGCCCAAAACAAGCTCGGTCAGATTT
The DNA here is from genome assembly GCA_019974015.1 of Nephila pilipes. Lineage (NCBI taxonomy): Eukaryota > Metazoa > Arthropoda > Arachnida > Araneae > Nephilidae > Nephila > Nephila pilipes. The sequence goes on along the minus strand of BMAW01099116.1, from coordinate 14,790 downwards.
AGGTCAGAAGAACAGGCTGATCACTTCATATGCTGTATTGTTTCAAATTCAAGTATGTTCTCCACATGACATGTGGACATGTGGATCCACAAGATGTGGCAATATCATCCAATAAAAGAAAGGAATCGCCAAAAGCTGCAGCTTAAGGTACAACATGAAGTTTCAATATCTCGCCCGCACTCCTTTGGGCCATCAAATTGCCATTCCGAATGATATGCAGGTCCGTACGTTCCACCAATGTAAATTCCAAACCATACTATCTTTGTATGTAAAGTGATCTTCACCGAAAGAATTTCGAGTTATTTTGATAGCTTCTTGCACTCCATACCAAAACAGATTATATCGGATTTATTAGTGATCAGCACTCGACTCCAATCGCATTACACCCAATCTCGATGTTCAGCCGCCCATCAACTTTTTCGGGCTTCATGGTGTCTTGAGGTGAACGAAATACACGCCATTGGTCTACGTGCATTGGCCTCATGGGACAGTTTGGCTTGACACCCTTCATACTGTTGGAAAAGCAATGTTTTTACAGCCGAGTAGCATTGATTGTTCTGTCACGACGAATCGTTAACTAGATGTATCGGTCATCAGTTGCTGAGATTTAATATGTGGACGACTTTAACTTGGTCGACGTCTAACATTACCTGTTTCTTGGAATCGAATCCACAGCCTTGAAATGACAATCTTTGTCAGTCCAACAGCAGGTGCCACACTTCTTTACGTTTATTCAAGTCTCCCCATGAAAGGAAAAGCTGTGGATTCTGGTAAATCCCATTGTTGTGACATTTTTTCTGGTTTCTTAAGACACAAAAGCTGAACAATTGATTTTCACAGCTGAGACAGTGAAAAGAAGAAGCTTCAGTTAAATCACGATTTCATCTATTTTATCATTTTTCTGGTTTTTGACATCATGAAAGCTGATTTGCATACGAAATTTTATTTATTTATTTATTTTATTTTATTTATTTATTTGCATTTTACTACACTTTAAAATATGAGTATTTTATTTGACGTTAGTAATCAATGTAAATATTTCCATATTTTCGTAAAAATCATGTGTTCCCCTAATTTTTTGAGCAGTGCATCAGAACACTTAAAAACACGCTAAAATGGAAAAAAGAAGCAAGAATGTATCAGTTTGAGTATGTTTTGGTAAAAACTTATATTTTACGTTTTTAGTGTTCTAAGAAATTAAGAATTTTAACATCAATTTTTTTTTCTTATTTTGGTAATAACAAAAGTCACTAAAATAATTTTAATTGACTTATTTGACTACTGTGAATTTTATATTGTGTGTTTAGATTAATAATGAAAATTTTGTATTAGATTAATAATGAAAGTATGAGTTTTGACTAACTTCAAAACTATCACAAATTAGGAGCAAATATAATCACAGTTGAGTTTCGTGTCAAAATTACGGCCTGTCTTGCAATGTCATGTTTTCAGGTTTTGATTCTTTGACGGTTAGACGAATAAACAGTTTTCGCTCTCTTATAATGCGCGATAAAACGATAAAACAGTCGCTGAAAAAGGCAGCCGTTTCCCTCATAGTGTCTTTAGAAAATGTCACCATTTCCTGACAATAATACAGATAGCTTGTTCGCTTTTAAAAGATAGTTTATAAAAAGTTAAAGTTAGTTAGATATTTGTAATATATTAATGAAATATTTACACCAATTGTAACATGCAAATTTAAGGTATCCATACACCTTTAAAACGTCATTTTCGTCAAAATTTTCGATTTTCTAATTTTAATGTCAATTTAAAATATAAATTCTTTTCTTTCTAATAATGTTTGAATTTTACTTATTCCTTATTCAGAACAAGTTACCTTAAGTTACAGGGATTTGAATTCTATTCGGTAACTCATTTTTAATTGCATTTGAAAGTTTGTTTTTAATTTTTCTCAAAACGAGTTTTCACAACATATTTACATACGACAACGTAGATATCAGAAAAAGTTATGAACCAAATTAATTTCAATTTTTCAAGTATTCCTTATATAGTTTTCGAGAACCCCTACTACTTTCATGGTTGTAAAATTGATAAGTTTTTAGTAACAAAGGTGTAAATCGTGTATTGTTATAACTTTTTTTTTTTTTAATTTTTTTTTTTTTTTTTTTTTTTGATTTTTCATTGTTATTCGACTCGAAACGCAATAAAAAAATGTAGTAATAAGATTTTCCTCATGAAAGTAGTACCAACCCCAAAAGATGTTATGATGAATAAGATATAATTTACGGAATAATGATATTTTTGTTTACTTTTGAGTTATGAACGTTATTCTGATAATCAATTTATGTTCTATTTTCACCATGTTTTCACTCCCAAATTTTGTTTTGAATTATAAGCAGATTATTAAATGTGTTTTTCATAGTTATAGGTTATATTTTAGCATTAAAAATATTTTGATAGCAAATATCAATGTATTTCGAAAAAATTTCTCCCAAGGTGTACGGATACCTTAAGCAAAACAGTAAATGATAAATATTACAATTATTAGTTTCTAAAATATCGAGTTTTCAAACAATTATTTGAGCTATATTAATGTAATATTTACAAAAAGTATAACTCGCACTTTTAAACAATTTAGTAAATATTAAATTAAAATATATAAATAAATATACGCAATTTTAAGCTTTATAAAACCATTATTTTTATTGAGCCATTTTTCTCAGAAACAAACTCCCGTCAAATTAACACAAGAAAAATAACCAGATTAACAACTGGATCAGCGACATTTTTCCTTATTATGCAAAAGATTTTATGATATCCGTACCGCCATCTGTACGCTATCAAATTAACTAAATTTTGCCAGTAAATATCGTTAGTCACGCAAATAACGCAAGATAATATACGCGAACGAAATCGGCTCGTCAGTGTCCATTGGGGGAAAGTTTCACGACGTGAGTAGTGTTCGGCTGCAAAATGGCAATTTGCCAGCAGTCACCATTTTCGATCAACTTGTCCCCTGGATTACTGAATACAAGTACCTAGGGTTGGTTCTAGACGCAAAATTAACATTTGCCTACCATATCCGAAAAACCTATCAAAAGGCTATCGGAATGAGCAGATTGCTCACATGCTTGATTTCTCGTAAGAGCAAGCTGGCGATCAGGCACAAAATTTTGCTTTATAAGTCGATCTTAAGACCGATCATGTTGTACGCGTCGCCTATTTGGGCGTCTGCGGCGACTACCCATCTGAAACGATTGCACGTCTTTCAAAACATCCACATTAGGAAAATGATTAATGCTCCCTGGTTTGTTCGGAACAAAGTCCTGCATAACGACCTTAAAATTGAACCAATTCTAGAGTTCATCAAAAAATAATCTTTTAATTTCTTTAATAGGATCCCTCATATACCTAATGAATTACTTCAACAGTTCCCTACGTATGATGCAAGCATTGCATCTTCACAAAAAAGTCCCAGAGCGGCGCTTGGACACACCTACGTTCACTTCCCAGTCCTAAAAAGACTGCGAGTGCATTGAAGTAATCCACTAGTGAAATCCTGCCTATTTTTCAAAATTCAGGATTTCTCATCGATAAGTGGCAATGTCCCACGGTCAAAATGGACCTCGCTTAATACTGTCGATCACTTTCAAAAATTTTAATTTTTCGAAAACTTGAAAATTTAAACACTTTTTCATTTGTAAACAACTAAATTCACATTTTTCTAAGGTAATACCATTTTTCTCCACCAGGCGTAATTAGTGGCGCATACTTCCAAGCTGCTTAATTCTTACTTTTCGACTCATTCTCCTCGCGTTTAAAATCCCCCAAAATTTTAAATAGCTAAATTTTTCTCTAAATTGGTTTCGGTACGGCATTTTTTCATTTTAATACAATAGTTTAATTTTTCTCTTTATAACCTCTCAAAATCCCGTTTTCGTCTTCGAACTGAAGTCCCACCCACTAATCTACTCTCCGCCCATTGCTATATATGCTTCTTAGCTTACGGCTACAGCATCCAATAGCAATGCGCGCTTTCGTAACTTTAATTTCCAACTTTGTTTCGGCAGTTCCCCACTCTGCCGAACGCCCAGGCGCTTGTTGCTTTGAACCTAATTATGATAGCTTTTTACAATTCTGATAAACTTTAACTAATTATGCTCTTTTAACTATAAATTATGATGAGAGGGTAAATTTTTAATTTTTAAAATAGATACCTCGTAATTTTTAGCCGTTACCGTTACTTGGTCGAAAAACTTCGGAGAAGTTGAACTCGTCAGTGCCCCATTATGATGAGCTATTCGAATGACGAGCTGTGCTCGTTCACAACCATTGAAGGGTTTAATTTAATTTATTTTCCTCTTTTTTTAAAATATGAATAATTATATCGCACACTGTGTTCTAATCTCTTGCTGTTATGATCGTTTAATTTGCTTTTCTTTTCGTTTATTATTTCCTTTTTGAAATTTTCACAGTACTTTTGTTTCAGAGCCTACAAATCATTTTTCAAAATTTTGTATCCAGGTAATTAAGTTTTCTGTACTTTCATTTTCCTGAATTAATTACAAAGAAGCCTAATTTTTGTAATTCAAGTTTTCATACTTCCCCCTACATATAAGAACCATGAAAATTTAATCAACTTAAAGAGGCAATGGATTTTAACCTGACAGCAGGAACGTTGAATGCATTTGTCCCAGATATTTAGGACAATTTAAAGTACTCTTTAATTACGTAATTATTTGTATTATTAAGTAAAAGATGTTCTTAAACCCCTAGTTTCATATAATTCACTTAATGTACCCAATTCAATAATTACCCAATATTAATTGAAACTGTCTAACACAACGGAATGGGAAAGCGAAAAAAAAATATTTGAAAATGTGTGACATAATCTTCAACCGTTACAATATAGGTCAAATATTTCTGCAAGAAAGAATAACAATTTTGAATTTTTTTGTAGGAGAGTTGGTTGACCATTCGTAGGAGGTTATATTTCGCTATTTTTTTTCTGTTCATAACCATTTCCTAATATAAATATCTGGTGTTCGGATCATCGAGTTTTCCTTTATTAACAGTTTTCATTAACATTACAAAGGTTCCAGCCCAGTTTCTCGATGCTCCAGTTCAGCTTCACAAGTCACGGGAACGATATCTAACCTGACACCTCTCCCTCCAAACTTCCACGCCACGCCAAAGGGATGATTTGGAACCCAACAGATTTGAAGTGCATAAGCCCTATTGCATGGCGAGTCTTTAATGGTTGCAGGGCTCGAACTTTCGACTTGTCGGAACCAATGCCGTCCGCAAGTTCGTGTCCATAACCATTGAGCTGCCACGGTCATAATTCTTAATTAAGAATCTGAATTATGAGTATTTTATTGCTGAATTTATCTCCCGCCGTGTAGCGAGGCTGATACACATTAAATATGATTGAGGCTCCAAGTCCTCCCCCTGGGGTAGTGTGGAAGTTTGAAAAGGGAGGTGCCAACTCAGGCATCACTAGACCGAAGTTCAAAATTACGAGGCACGCAGACAATAACTCTCGTGTTGCTGAAAAGTGCGTCGTTAAAATTAAACATTAATAACCACTTTATTTTATTTATGCTGGTATACTAATTATCCGAAATTCCATTTCTTTTGAATCAGATGAATTGAACTATTTGTATGAGAACAAAACATGTTGCATAAACGTCCCATTGAAGAGAAGGTTGAATCAATTTGACCCAATAACCACTATGCGGAAAAATAATACACCGCCTTTCTGTGATAATCTCAAACTAATGCATAACATCTATTTAACGTGGTTCAACTTAAAGGTAGATCTTGCAGATAAATAAAGAACAAACTTCTAGAAAGAAGAGCTCTTGATAAATGTTGTTGAGTTAACTCAACTTACAATTGCCAGATTAAAGATTTTTTTATTGTAACTTAATGTTATTATCACAGATATTTGTTTATTAGCTAAGTGCATGTTAATTAAAAATTCTTATAATTTCCAACCGAATTCGTTTGAATGAATGTTTTCTAATCGTTAAAAAACTGTTAACAATTCGAGGAATGACTTTAAATTTTCCACGACAAAGAATAAATGCTATTTAGGTTATCTTCGTATTCCCTGTCCAAATTACGTAAACATTGTGATTCAATTCGCATTTTTTTCTGCATATTTGGATTTTTGAATTCACTTTGATTATTTGCTATCGAGATTACATTTGAGCTTGCCTTTCTCAATTGCCTATTCTTTTCGGTATGATAAGTTTGGACACACGTAGATATATTTCACAATCCATCGAGGATAACCAAAACAGAGAGTATAATTGTCTTTGTTCAAAAAAGCAAAACAAAATTTCTCACACTATCAACTGCGAAGATTTATTTAAATGAAGAAAGAAAAGATTACAAGGATCGAAGTGTAACCAGAAATGACATCATCAAGACAACCATTCCTTTATCGTAATCAATTTTGAAACTTCCTCCTCCTGAGAAAAAGGGATAATTTTACGAGCATAATAATGACTAACTTTTTTGAGGGGAATCCCCTTCAGTATCGGAAATGGAACGCTCGTTGTAGAAGGGGATTTCCCTTGATCTGGTTACATCCACTTTAAGGAAGTTTATCTTCTCAATTTTCTAAGAAGATAAATTCATTTCCCTTATTGCTTATTGAATGTTATCCACGTGTATGCATCGATTTTTGTAAACACTACGTCTGGAAGATTCGAAACAATTATCAAACGAAACAATTATCAACTTTTTTCATTTCATTTCATTTTGCAGTGAAATATTTTTTTTTTTTTTTTTTTTTTTTTTGTTAGAATTAACGTTGCTTAAAAGCAAAAGCCTTTGTGAATGTTTTTCACGATTAATCGTATCTTTACAAATTCTCTTCTGAAATAACTTCTACAATTTCAGATTAATATTTTTAATGGAAATTCTCAATTTTCTATTCCGTAGTCCAGAACAGAGAGAGATATTGATTCCCCTAGTGAATAACCCCCAATGCTTAAAAGTTCGATTCCAAAAACCACACAATTACAAATGGCGACAGCCAATAAAATTTTGAATGACAGTAAGTAACGAGTATAACTCTACGTTGTGGCTGATTCGTTACTCTCCCTACTTCCACACTACTTCATAGAAGATTTAGAAACGTTACACAACAACTTAAGGAGCAGCAGCTCCTAAACATAAGTTCTTGGGTGGAAATCAAAATTCGAAACTGGTATTAAACTTGAAACTTCGCAGGCCACAATGCTCGCAACTAATATCAGCACAGACTGCCCTAAACTTTTATGAAACTTATTAAAACACTTGTGAAAAATAATTTTATATTTATTTAGAAAATATAATATTGTAAAAAAATACGGTTACATATTTAATTGTAAAAAGTTCTTATAATGTACATAAAGCACTCTCTTAACCAGAGGCTTCTGTTAAGAGGGTGGACCGGATCTTCCCACCCTCTTAACCGAAGTGCATAAAACTAAATTATTTGGAATAAAATAAGCAAAAAAGTACTACACAAATATTTCAAGGGGGAAAAAACCACAAGAAGCACTAATATATTTTTCTTTAGAATTACATGTTTGAAGAACGAAATTACCATATATTTTTTTTTATTTACTGGCTAAACAATTTTTATTTATTCACAGTTATAACACCAATTATAAGACACTTTCTCAGCTGAGAAACATATTAAAAGGATGCTTACTGTATAATGTTATTTGTGCGAATAACACGATATTTTACTACTATTTTATATGAACAATCAGAAAAAAGCTCACAAAAAAACTCTGTAATGTGAATTTATTGAATTATCCAGTCATTTTAAGATTACTTGGACATAATATTAAAAAAAGAAAGAAAGAAAGAAAGTACAATGTCCTACAAAAAGAATTCTTCCAAAAATAACAGAGTAAAAGTTAATAGATAAAAAAAAATCCTCACTTTATAGTTATTTTTACAAACGCATTTGATTGCAATATATCCGAACTTAACAACGAGAATAAATGGTAAACAAAGTATGCTTAAAATGCTGGCAAATTGATCCAAAAATAGCGCGAAGAAAGATGAATCAATACAATCTGGTATGTTTGAGGCTAAAATCTATCAATATTTTCAGATTTCATTTTAAATACGAAGTAGAATTTTTATCTTGCTATTTACGAGTACCTAAAAAAAATTAGTCCCAAGTCATACAGATTTTTTAATCAAAACCCTTCAAACATGACGCATGTGATAGTCTTTTACGAAATATTTCTCAAAATGAAATTTTGTATCTATTTTTAGCATTCATAAGAAGGAGAGAAAACGATAAGAGGGCGCCGATGTCATTTCGAGTATAATAAAAATATAGGCAAGATTTCATTAAAAAAATTATACCTGTATTGGCTTAGTTGAATTGGCTAAAATTACTTGAATATTTGATTAATTACTTATATAGGTTTTTTAATTACAAATAAAATCTACTTTTGAAGATAACAATATTATCAAATATGTGATGCACATAAAATAACTGATATAATATAATTATCAGAAACAGTTAATTGCTATTTGTCGATTGAACAATGAGAAACAATAATTAAACCTTAATATATTGTGATCATATGAAATATAGATTGCACTGATGAAAATTAAATTAAATTCAAACTTATTTACTCGTACAAATTTTACACTTCACTGAAAATGAATATTTTAAATTTATTACATAAATCAATTGCATTAATAGTAAAATACACTTTAATATTAATATATGCTAGAATAAACATTTAACTTTGGAATAGCTATTTTTATAAATAATTTTCACTAGTGCAAATATATAATTAAGCGTTCTAAAAAATATACTTATAGAACAACATCAAGTTCAATTTTATAAACTTGCTAAGTTTATTTGCTTCTAACTGATAGAGATTATTTCTATCTGATAAATAGATAGAGACAAAATTTTAAAAAAAAAATTGAAGTTCACAGGAATTATACGATTCATATAAACACACCAATCATTATCGTTCCGTATCAAAAACGAAAGTATTAAAAAAACATTTTTCTATGAAAGTTTCTATTTGATAAAGCATTAATTATTTTTAAAAAAGATTACTCACTATTTATGCTAGCTATTTTCCAGATAAGAAGTTGCTATTCATTAATTGAATAGTTGTTATTGAAACACGTGTTAAAGGAATATGACTGAATCAATTGGTAACATAAGATTTGCATTTAAAGAGCCGCGAAATCTAGCGGCAGATTCTGCGCACGCGTAGTAGTGTTTTAGCCTTCATTCGCGAGAGATGTAACCTCATCGCCAAATAGGAAAGAGGATGTCGCCAAATTAAAGTTGCGCCTTTTTTTAATGCAAATATTGTATATAAATATATTTCCGTATAAATTTTCTTCTGATTTCATGAAGTGCTTTGTTTCAAGACTCAATGTGTAAGAAAAACATATCGTTAAATACAATCGATTTTACAGCTTTCAGAAATTAAAAGCAATCTATTTCTAAAATTGCATTTTGCGCAATATTTATTTACGGAGCCATTTTTGAGGGAGAAAAATGTACTTATAGTTTTTGATTGGTTAAATTATTTTCGGAAATTTCATGTTACATTATTTTAATATTGAATTTCATTTATTTATTTATTTTAATTTTAGCGAGTATTTTGTGTTACAATACCGTTAATTTTTTCCTCAGGTCCAATGTTCTGAATTTCATGTCATGTAAATATTAATGAATCCTTCGAAAATATTATATGAAAGTATGAAGTAATACCTTCAAACATTTGAGACTATATAGCACTGGATTCATACAAATTTAATACATTTTAAAAGCAAGTAAATAATGATTAACCTGTATCAAATGTAAAACTTGTAAGGATGTACCAATTTTTTATTTCGTTTTTTCGAATGAGAATCAATACTACAATTTGTATTAGGGTTCATCTTTATTTAAATATCACAGTAATTTGAAAAGAAATGACCCGTTCTCTCTTTCCTTCCTTGATTATGTCTAAAATGTGAATTTTATATTATTTTTCTTTATTTTCCTATTCATATATATTGGCGTAGAAATAAACCTATCATTTTCCTCCTTCCCCATTTTTAATTTATGAAGAAAATATATCAGCACTTTATTTTCAAGGCACATAACTTAAAGCTCTTTTAAATATATGTACAAAAATAGTTATGAATCTCTAAAAGCAGTAGGGTTTTTTTAAAATCTATGAGACTTGATTGAAAAGTTGCGCCTCTATGACTATAATTTTTTTTACTATAAATTTAGCTTTTCATAATTATCATTGTATCTGAAAGCTACGTGGGATCCCATATGTAATACACTCGTTTGCTTTGATCCCAGGTGTCGTTGGTAAGGAAATCCATGCATCCGACCTTGAGTTACGACTTTCACCGTCTCCCAAAAGTTAAAGAGCTCTTAAAATAGCATCATTCGAATGGCTATGTAAAAAGTACCATTAAAGCCTGGTGTTGTAAACAACCACCAGAATTCTTCTCCTTCGGATTTGCCAGACTAATTACGTGTAGGGATGCCCGGAAAGGGATGGGAGGAATATCAAAATGTGTAATGGAGCATGAAACGAGGAGTGAATAATAAATAACAAGACTGGCGATGTTACAGAAAAAGTACGCATGCGCCAGACGCCACCGATCTACAGTTGTTTGGGTGAAGCCTTGTGTTTCAAATGCAGCGCCTCTCGCTTCTGTGAAGAAATCCGTACATAAGTAGCCTTCTTTTAGTAGAGTTTTTACTTTATTTTTGTTTCGCCTGAAAAATGCTGAGTGAGCAACGAATTGTTGTGAAATTTCAAAAAAAAAAACTACTATTGAAAACCACTATTGAAACTTATAAGTTATTGAAAAAAGAGTATGGCAATGAATGCTTATTGCATGCACGTGTTTTTGAGTGGCTTAAGCGTTTTCAAGATGGCCAAGAAGACGATGAATATGATTCACACCCGAGTCGCCCTTCCACGTCCAAAATTGATGACAATATCGAAATAAATCAGCAACATGGTTCGATCAGACCGTCGATTACGTATTCTTGCGATTGCTGAGACTGAAGGAATTGATTAAGAATCCGTACGGCAATTTTTTTTCACCAACACAATGCACCGACTCATTCCACATTGTCGGTCAAGTGGTTTCTAGCCAAGTACACCATCCCCCTTATTCGCCGGATCTTGCAACTTTTATTTGTTTCCTAAGGTGAAATCTCCATTAAAAGGAATAGAATTTGAGTCTGTTGAAGCTATGAAAGAGAAAGAGGCACGGGTCCTGAAGGAGCTGACAAAAAAAAGACTTCCATCACTGTTTCGAACAATGGAAGATTCACATGGAGCGTCGTAAGGATAGAGGAGGGGTGTTAATAAGAAGATATGTGTATGTCATCAAAATAAAATGTTTTGTAGCTTCTGTTTCGTTATTAATAGCCACACCTCGTATGCTTTTCAGAAAATAAGTTTCATTTTCAACCAAACAGTTATTTATAATTTCAATTTTTAAAATAAAATGTTTCAGTATTTTTAAATTCCTACTACTACAAAAATTTTAATATTTTTAAACAATTTTCCCCCTAGTTTCTTAGTAATGCTTTTCACAATTTTGTATGTTGGTTTTACTGTACCAGTATTATTTATAATTTTACAAAAAAAAAAAAAAAAAAAAAAATCCATGCGACTCTTCGATAAAGAGTTAAAAAATAGCTATATAAAAGTTTGTGAATGTATTAAAAAGTAGCATTTTATTTAAATACTTAGTAACACGCACAGAATTATCAAACAATTTATGCAAAACAACCAGTAAATATTCCAAAATTTTTATTGATTACAAAAAAAAAGCAGCCCTTAGAATTTTAAGTACATGACATTCATGAAAATTACGGTAACGGTAACGGCTAAAATTACGAGGTACCTATTTTAAAAATTAAAAACTTACCCTCTCATCATAATTTATAATTAAAGAGCATAATTAGTTAAAGTTTATCAGAATTGTAAAAAGCTATCATAATTAGGATCAAGGCAACAAACGCCTGGGCGTTCGGCAGAGTGAGGAACTGCCAAAACAAAGTTGGAAAGTAAAGTTACGAAAGCGCGCATTGCTTTTGGATGCTGTAGCCGTAAGCTAAGAAGCATATATAGCAATGGGCGGAGAGTAGATTTAGGGGTGGGACATCAGTTCGAAGACGAAAGCGACTTCGAGAAAGCTGTTGTCCGCGGGATTTTGAGAGGTTATAAAAAAGAAAAATTAAACTATTGAATTAAAATGAATTAAAAAGAAATGCCGTTCCGAAACCAATTTAAAGGAAAATTTAGCTATTTAAAATTAAGGGAGATTTTAAACGCGAGGAGAATGAGTCGAAAAGTAAGAATTGAGCAATTTGGAACTATGCTCCAATAGCGACGCCTGGTGGAGAAAACTGTTATTACCTTAGAAAGATGATGATTTTAGTTGTTTACAATTGGAAAAGTGTTTAAATTTTCAAGTTTTCGAAAAATTAAAAATTTTGAAAGTGATCGACAGTATTACGCGAGGTCCAATTTGACCATGGGACATTGCCACTTATCGATGTGAAGTCCTGAATTTTGAAAATTAAGCAGGATTTCACTAATGAATTGCTTCATTGCGCTCGCAGTCTTTTTAGGACTGGGAAGTGAACATAGGAGTGTCCGAGCGCTGCTCTGGGTCTTTTCTGCGAAGATGCAATGCTTGCATCATACGCAGGGAGCTGTTGAAGCGATTCATTAGGTATTTGAGGGATCCTATTAAAGAAATTAAAAGATTGTTTTTTGATGAACTCTAGAATTGGTTCAATTTTAAGGTCGTTATGCAGGACTTCGTTCCGAACAAACCAGGGAGCATTTAACATTTTCCTAAGGTGGATGTTTTGAAAGACGTGCAGTCGTTTCAGATGGGTGGTCGCCGCAGACGCCCAAATAGGCGACGCATACAACATGATCGGTCTTAAGATCGACTTGTAGAGCAAAATTTTGTGCCTGATCGCCAGCTTGCTCTTACAAGAAATCAAGCGTGTGAGCAATCTGCTCATTCCGATAGCCTTTTGATAGGTTTTTCGGATATGGTGGGAAAATGTTGCGTCTAAAACCAACCCTAGGTACTTGTATTCAGTAACCCAGGGGACAGGTTGATCGAAAATGGTGACTGCTGGCAAATTGCCAATGCACCGTTGTTTCGTAAAGAGGAGGCAAACGCTTTTGGATGCATTAACTTTAATTTTCCAGTTAATGAGCCAGAGCTGTAAACGAGATATGTACCTGTGCAATCTTTCAATAATTTTCCGATTGCAGATGTCTTGGGACATAATGGCAGTGTCATCGGCGTACATCGCCAAATGAATGTTGGAAGCCTTCGGGATGTCATTTACGTACAAAGAAAAAATTCTTGGACTTAAAATCGATCCCTGGGGGACTCCACTTAGGATTGGACGGGGGGAGGAGACTGCATTTTCGACTCGAACCCGAAAACTACGAGAGTCAAGGAACGAGTGAATAATTTTGATAAGTTGGTCCGAAATTCCAAGTCGCATCATCTTGGAAATAAGCCCATCGTGCCAAATTTTATCAAAAGCTTTGGCAATATCTATAAAAAGCATACCCGTGGCCTTATTATTGGAAAGGCCGTGCTGGACCGTCTCAGTAACTCTAAGTAACTGTGTTACTGAAGAGCACTTTGGAACAAAACCATGCTGCTCTGGAATAACAATATTCCTGGAATTGCAGAACTGGTCCAGGCGATTCAAAATAACAAATTCGTATGCTTTGCTCAGCGAGCTGAGTAACGATATGGGGCGATAATTTTGAGGTTTAGAATCATCCGAATCAGACTTGAGAATAGGGACCACCACGGCGATCTTCCAAGCCTTAGGGAAGTAGCAGTTTTCCATAAGAAAATTAAAGAGCAGCGTGAATAAGAAAATAAATTTAAGAGGTAGGTTTTTAAGGATGCGGTTTGAAATTAAATCCAATCCCGGAGCCTTTTTAATTTTGGTTTTATGAATAAAGTCCAAAATTTCGCTAGCCTGGACTGGTTCCAGGTCTAGGCATGTGGGGGAGGCCAAAAACCTTTGGACTTCACGTTTAGTGTGAGCTGAGAATCTGGGATTCTCGTCTTCATTTGGTTCGAATTGTTTTTGAAGGCTATCAGCTATAACTTCCGCCTTTTCAATAGGAGCTACAGCAACACTGCCAAGGGCACCCTTCAGGGGCGGAATGGTGTGAAAAGGCTTTTTGAGTCGGGAGGTTTCCCTCCAAAGGGTGTTTGAGTCAGGCTAGAGGCCTTCAATGTGTTTTTCCCATCTGGATTGGGAAAAGTGTTGAATATCTCGTTTGATCTCATTACTGAGTGCACGGAGTTCAGATTTAAGAGCCGGATTCTTACATCTTTGCCAGACTCTCCGTACATAATTTTTGTGACGAATTTTATTTCTGATCTCAATAGGGAGTCTCAGAGGAGGAGGTTTAAATTTTGGTTTTGAGGCCGTCACAAGTGCCTCAGAAATAATTTCACCAATTTTGTCGATAGATTTTTCAATATCTTCATTGCTGGAGGTTTCAGGAATGGGGAGGGGTTTTGAATTTAAAATAAATTTAAAATTCTCCCAATTGGTAGAGAGTTGCTCTGGTAATTTCAAAAATGCAGAGTTTGTATTAAGAGTCAAAATGACCGGTAAATTATCTGAACTCAGATCATTAATGACTCTTATATCATAATTGAAGGGAATATTTTTGAGGATTGCAAGATCAATAATAGAATTCCTAGCCCCCGGCCGGGACCTAGGGTTTATGTGCGTAGGGGTGTACG
>BMAW01099110.1:0-11040 GCA_019974015.1 Nephila pilipes | reverse complement strand
GTTGGAACTTCCTTGCAAGAGGTAGGAGCGAAATGAGCTCCGAGAAGAAAATAAATGTTATTTTTTTATTGTTAAATAAACAAGAGTTGTCCTTACTCCCCCCCCCCATGAACATTACTCAACTCTCTCTCCTGTAGTTAATTAGCGTATAAGACGGTAATCTATAGATTAGAGATATAAATAAGTAAACGGTATTCAATATTTTCTCTTATGAAAAAAAGTCATTAAAGTTATCTGTGAACACTTGGCAGCGTGATGGTAATTTTTAAATTCCATTTTTGAAAAATGCCTTGTCTTTAGAGGCAACGAACTCTTGTAGTGATAGGTTGACGTATGCTTCAGTTATGAATTTTTGTCCTATTAAGAATTTTGCAGGGAAATAAACAAGTGATAATTAGACGACGCTAGGTTTGAGAATTATGATAGAGGCGACAGAAATTCCCAGCTTAACAAGGTTATTTCTTGACGAATCGCCAAAGCAGCACTTGGTTTGGCGTTATCTTTTCAGTATTGTCTCTGTTTTAATAATTTATTGGGTTTTATTTCTAAGTTTTAGTTTTATTTTTGAATTGTATGGTAGAAAAGTCTGTTTTTGTTCTTTCGTTTCTTAGAAAAATTTTCAAATTTTGAATAATCAGGAAATTTGGGCTGCCCTATTTTATAGTACGTAGACTTTTATTAACTCAGGGATATTTAATATGAAATATCATTATTAGTTATTATGTAGGATGACGATCCTCTGCTTGTCAAAATTCTGATAATCAAAAAAAGTTCAGCATTTGTTAGTACTTCAGTTTGTTAATGTAGACATGCTGCGTGTTTCAACAGAATATAGATGAAATGTGGGGTGTATTTAAATATTTTGGGCCAAGAGGTGAGATTAATAAATTGTATTGTATGAAAAAAAAACATTCCATTAATAGAAAATACTAGTTTTAATTACAATCAATAGTATTTTATTGGAAAAACAACTTTCTGAACAAGAAGAGGGAAAACGGACCATATCATGAAAACAATCTTAAGCAATGCCAACATTTAGCAATAAGCGCTTAAAACAGGTGCACGTGAAAAATTGCAAATCTAAAGATAAGTCAGAACAAACAGTTTTCTCGAGTTTCTTTTACACTTAAAGTCATTTTATGACCTTTTTAACGCAATTATAACACCTATAATATACCACACAATCCTTTCTAAATTGATTTTTAACCTTACTAAAATGACAAATGTCGCTTATTTGAGTCACAGTTGAAATTTCTTTCATTTTTCATTAGTAACATATTGATATTGACTCAATGTTCTATTCTGATAATCTCAGCTAATATACCATTATATGAATATAATTAAATGCCTCAGCTTTCCCTTTTTGCCTAATAATCCATTCTCTGCTGAACCGAAATCATTGAAAACATTACAGGCTTCAAAATAAGTTTCATTATGCATAATTAGTGACTTTAAATGTTGGATATTGAACTCGAGAAAAATAAATGAAAAATCCACATTTCTTTGTTCGAGATAACTTTAATTTATTTATCTAAAGTCTAGACAGTCTCACTTTGCGTCTCATTTCAGGTTTCAAATAATAATCATTATAGTTGTTTATTTAATATATTAATTAATTCCTCACACTTTTGAATGACTGAATGAGTGCATTTGGAAAGGCCTTTACGGCGAACTTTCTAAATTGTTTCCTGAATAATCATTACAATTACAGCTGTGTTTGAAATGTTAAAAGTCGAGTAATGAATACTTATACTCAATGTTATTACTAATTAATAATCTCTGTAGCGATCACTTGCATTTGTATTCTAAAATAAATTATCAACGCGTCGCTGTTACACATACTGAAATCATGGAAATACATGGATTTAATGTGCATCAGCCCCGGCTACACGGTGGGTCTTTGGCGGCCAAGGATCGAACCCGCGACTGAACGAAAACCGCCGGTCGGAAGTCCACGACCTTGATCACTAGGCTACCGCGACCCGAGGATTGGAGAAAGAAGTACTGCTCAAGTGCGGTTCTCTTCACTTGACCAAAGTGCAAACTTACGAGATCCGTTGTCAATATTCCTCATATTTCTTGTAAGAATGAAGTTAATAAACAACCAGTCAATGAATTGAGTGATTAATTGATTATGTGTGTGAGTGGAATTTCAATATAGCTACGAGTGCAAGTTTTTGTAAAAAGTCAAATTGATAAAATTTAATGGCATTGAAAATATCGGTTGGTTTTTTTCACATGTAGTGCTTAACATGAAATTCTTGTAACACTAAGAAATATTTCGATTCCCCTCAGTTTCTCGTGTGAAGCACTTTTCACTCTAAATCATTGTAGCAAAAAAAAAAAAAAAGAAAGGCTTTTGAATTTGAAATTTTTTTCCCTTTTGTAATTCACATGAGGATTAATGGGATACATTTAATCTGTTCTTCACCAGATTTGCCGTGGGTGTAAGAGATAATAAAAATAAATGATTCGATATAATATGTATAATCGAATGGAAACGATATTGCATAGTTCTTTTTTTTTAGTTTCATTAGTTTCCTTTCGATTCGATATTCTTAATGAAAGGTGCTTTATAAAGAGCATAAGTAATGAATTTGCTTGATAAGAATCCCGAACTAGCGATGAAATAACTAGAATTTAGAAGTGGAGAGTAGGGATAAATGGAAAAATGGATAGGCTTATAAGGATTTCTAGTTCGGTTTCAATTGAATTTTCGCCTACAGCTACTCATGAATTATTGGTAATTAATCCTTTAACTTGAAACCTAGATCAGATGAGGATTGGTTTGGTTGGTTTTATTAATATCGCACTAGAAGCAACTCGAGGGCTATTGGTGACTGACCTCATGATTTTGAACCTCGGTCAAGTGACGAGATCAGATGAGGAGAATATTATTTGAGAACGAAAATTATACGTACAGAAGCCCCTATAATTCCATGATGTCTTTTTAAGGTGCTTTCTCTTAGTCTCGCATTGGTGTAAGCGTGAAATCAGTTTAGCGTGGATGATAATGTCAAATTACGCTTTATTCGCGAATATTTAGGACAAGACGAAATATCAAGTAGCAAAGCTAGGTGATATTAGGAGCACAAACAAGAAACACAGCAGTTGTACAAATTAGCGACACAACATGAACAGAAACAACACTTGTAACAGCACTTTCACTGATGTTGATATAACCAGCTGATGGGTTCGCCATAACGACACACATCCGATGCAATACTATTCACTTCCAAGTGAGACTCTGACAATTCCCTGCAGACACAGACTGCTTTCCGGCAGATTCAATTGGCCCCGTAACCGAACATTTCCTCAGCAGATTCGCTTCGCCAATGCAATCTGTATTAATCGATTCCTTAATCAATTCGCTCCGGTGTTGCATCTCTCTTTATTTATAGCTTTTTTTGGCCAAGTGTGACGTCACAGACAAAATTTAGGAATAGTTCATAACTTTCTCTCTGTTCGAGATATCACCATGGTTTAAGTACTTTCTAGAACCTCTGTTTTGTCACCAAACTCCCGAAGTTTCTGGCGGCAAAATTCATCGCAAGGATAAGGAGTAATCTCTTAAACTTTCTTTGGCTGACTGAAGAAATCATATCAAATCATTATGAAAAGTCTTTTCTCCTTTATATGAGAAACGTTGAGAGGGAAGCGTCATCTTGAATCCGTAACAATATTCATCAATTTAGGTTGTGTTCAATGAACATTCATTTTTTTCAAAACATACTGCTGAGTCCAGTTGTTTCTTGGATTAAGAACAAATTGCTCTGGATTTGAATTTCCTAAAGAATTAATACAGTAAACTGAATAAATGCAGTAAGTGAATTTAAACCGAATAGATAAAATTAGCGCTCTTCAATTCGACATGTTTGGGATCATGGCCTTGGCGAATTAGCGACATTGGCGCCTTTCTTATGAACGCCAACTACAGATTTGGCGTCACTTATATACATTTGCCAACAAATTTGTGTTTCCTCATAAAAATTGTAAGTCTCATTCCAGTCGAGTTTTGATTTCGTTGTTGTAACAAGCTTCGAGCGTCATTTCCATTTCCTAATAATATTCTTAAATTTTGACCACGTTCAATAAATTCATGTTTGTGAACATCAATTTTATGAAAACTTACTCCACCGTCCAGAAGTTTCTTGGAGTAAAGGCAAGGTATTTAGGATTTCTATTTCGAATTTCCTCAAAACATTATAAATATCATACTGTTCGCGATTGATCAAGCAATTTTGTAGGATTCTTGAGCGGCAATGTAATTCTGATGTAAATTCATAAGATAAATCACTCTTGATAAAAGTGTAAGAGGTCAAAAAATATATTTAATGTGTTTACGTACATTCTGAATCTGTGCAGAGGATTTAATATCTCAACAAAGTATTTCATCTTCCCAGAAATTGCAGGAAAAAAAACGTTGAATAAAAATTTATTGGAATACTGTGGTATTGATAACAAAACAAAATATGATGTAATAAAATAGTATTTAAAAATGTTGTTATGAGATACTGTATTCATATGCGAAATCTTATTTACTTTATTTGCACTGGAAGAAAAATTATATTGTTAACTTGCTATTGGCATTTGATCAAAATACATCAAACAGCATATTCGATCAGATACGAGGGAAATAGTAATGTTTTAATTATTTCTAAGAAACAACCGAGATATTTGTATAAAATTTATTCTGCATATAAATTGAGCCTTATGTATATGATTTTGCGAATTTTATCTATAAATGTTGATTTGTTTCATTTCAGGAAACCGTAGATTAAAATAACCTTCAGTATCATGACATTTTAAAAATTACTTCGTAGTATAGTTTTACGATTATTTCTATCTGACTCTTGTGCCTCAGTATAATTAAATATAACTAACTCTAAAAAAGACTCTTGTGCCTCAGTATAATTAAATATAACTAACTCTAAAAAAGCCAATAATTGATCCAAAGACACGCAAGTCTGCTGCAACTCGACTCTTTATTTATCTACTATAATATAATATTTAATGGGTTATAGATCTCTTTAGACACTATAGTTAGCCCACAAATTTAAACATCACTGAATTAATACGCTCTTACCAAACCCTTCCAATTGGCGTTGCTATTCTCCGTTAAATCCTCGGTAACGGTAACGGCTAAAATTACGAGGTACCTATTTTAAAAATTAAAAACTTACCCTCTCATCATAATTTATAATTAAAGAGCATAATTAGTTAAAGTTTATCAGAATTGTAAAAAGCTATCATAATTAGGATCAAGGCAACAAACGCCTGGGTGTTCGGCAGAGTGAGGAGCTGCCGAAATAGAGTTGGAAAGTAAAGTTACGAAAGCGCGCACTGCCATTGGATGCTGTAGCCGTAAGCTAAGAAGCATATATAGCAATGGGCGGAGAGTAGATTAGGGGTGGGACTTCAGTTCGAAGACGAAAGCGACTTCGAGAAAGCTGTTGTCCGCGGGATTTGAGAGGTTATAAAAGAAAAATTAAACTATTGAATTAAAATGAATTAAACAGAAATGCCGTTCCGAAACCAATTTAAAGGAAAATTTAGCTGTTTAAAATTAAGGGAGATTTTAAACGCGAGGAGAATGAGTCGAAAAGTAAGAATTGAGCAATTTGGAACTATGCTCCAATAGCGACGCCTGGTGGAGAAAACTGTTATTACCTTAGAAAGATGATGATTTTAGTTGTTTACAATTGGAAAAGTGTTTAAATTTTCAAGTTTTCGAAAAATTAAAAATTTTGAAAGTGATCGACAGTATTACGCGAGGTCCATTTTGACCGTGGGACATTGCCACTTATCGATGTGAAGTCCTGAATTTTGAAAATTAAGCAGGATTTCACTAATGAATTGCTTCAATGCGCTCGCAGTCTTTTTAGGACTGGAAAGTGAACATAGGAGTGTCCGAGCGCCGCTCTGGGTCTTTTCTGCGAAGATGCAATGCTTGCATCATACGCAGGGAGCTGTTGAAGTGATTCATTAGGTATTTGAGGGATCCTATTAAAGAAATTAAAAGATTGTTTTTTGATGAACTCTAGAATTGGTTCAATTTAAGGTCGTTATGCAGGACTTCGTTCCGAACAAACCAGGGAGCATTTAACATTTTCCTAAGGTGGATGTTTTGAAAAACGTGCAGTCGTTTCAGATGGGTGGTCGCCGCAGACGCCCAAATAGGTGACGCGTACAACATGATTGGTCTTAAGATCGACTTGTAGAGCAAAATTTTGTGCCTGATCGCCAGCTTGCTCTTACGAGAAATCAAGCGTGTGAGCAATCTGCTCATTCCGATAGCCTTTTGATAGGTTTTTCGGATATGGTGGGCAAATGTTAATTTTGCATCTAGAACCAACCCTAGGTACTTGTATTCAGTAACCCAGGGGACGGGTTGATCGAAAATGGTGACTGCTGGCAAATTGCCAATGCACCGTTGTTTCGTAAAGAGGAGGCAAGCGCTTTTGGATGCATTAACTTTAATTTTCCAGTTAATGAGCCAGAGCTGTAAACGAGATATGTACCTCTGCAATCTTTCAATAATTTTCCGATTGCAGATGTCTTGGGACATAATGGCAGTGTCATCAGCGTACATCGCTAAATGGATGTTGGAAGCCTTCGGGATGTCATTTACGTACAAAGAAAAAATTCTTGGACTTAAAATCGATCCCTGGGGGACACCACTTAGGATTGGACGGGGGGAGGAGACTGCGTTTTCGACTCGAACCCGGAAACTACGAGAGTCAAGGAACGAGTGTATAATTTTGATTAGTTGGTCCGAAATTCCAAGTCGCATCATCTTGGAAATGAGCCCATCGTGCCAAATTTTATCAAAAGCTTTGGCAATATCGATAAAAAGCATACCCGTGGCCTTGTTATTGGAAAAGCCATGCTGGACCGTCTCGGTGACTCTAAGTAACTGAGTTACTGTAGAGCACTTAGGAACAAAACCATGCTGCTCCGGAATAACAATATCCCTGGAATTGCAGAATTGGTCCAGGCGATTCAAAATAACAAATTCATATGCTTTGCTCAGCGAACTGAGTAACGATATGGGGCGATAATTTTGAGGTTTAGTATCATCCGAATCAGATTTGAGAATGGGGACCACCACGGCGATCTTCCAAGCCTTAGGGAAGTAGCAGTTCTCCATAAGAAAATTGAAGAGCAGCGTAAACAAGAAAATAAATTTCAGGGGGAGGTTTTTAAGGATGCGGTTTGAAATTAAGTCCAATCCCGGTGCCTTTTTAATTTTGGCCGTTAAATCCTCTACGAAAACTATAACCAGTAACTACTTTTGATATTATAGGCCTCGTTGAGCGAAACCTAGAGTTAACTACACATTTTCTCCATCTTCAAAATTTCACTTTGCTTATATATCTGAATTACTTCACTTTATTTCCACCTGCTTCTAATTAACATAATCACGTTTCATTTTGGTTGGGAAGAAATTGCCACTTCATGCAATCAATCTCAATTAAAATCCCCAAGTTTAGTGAAGAGAAAATCGCGAATAGCCCATCGTCACAGTAGTACAAAATTTAATTATTACTAAAAATAATTTAGACACTTATAATTTTCATTTGTTATTCTTAATTCTTTTTTAAATTGTCAACTACTAGAGCTATATATATTTTCCTCGGCATTTTTTGGCCTTTTGAATGCCGTCGTTGTAGAAGAGTGCAAAATGAATATCTTCATACTGTGGGTTACCTCAACCTGCGGCTTTCTGAATCCAAACAAATCATCACGAATAGCTGTAATTTACAACAATATGCACATAAATATCAATTAAATGCAAAACAGACTTTATACTGATATTTTGTTTATTTCTTAGTAATAAATAAAGATTTATGATACCCCCTCGTAGTGAGATTACATATGACTCAAATAATAAACACAGAGAATAAAACTGAGCACTTATAATTTTAATCGCTCAAACGCATCTTTAAATAATTATTTATTTTCTTTGATCTTAACACTTGTAGCTGAAGAGTGAGGAGTGGAGACATTTAATTCTTTAATTTAATTCGCGAAAGGAAATTCAATAATCCAATTCAGCCGAGGCGAAACAATCGTTCTATTGTTTTTATGTAAAAAGTTATACGCGCGTATGTTGAATGTTGATTTTGTACCGATGACTTTCTTTTTTTCGTAATTATAGAGCGAAATATTTTAAATTTATTTATTGAAATAATTATATTATATTTCTCATCCGATTACTTCCGAAAGAAC
The DNA here is from genome assembly GCA_019974015.1 of Nephila pilipes. NCBI lineage: Eukaryota > Metazoa > Arthropoda > Arachnida > Araneae > Nephilidae > Nephila > Nephila pilipes. The sequence goes on along the minus strand of BMAW01099110.1, from coordinate 2,808 downwards.
TATTAAATAATTGTTCCATCTGCTTTTGAAGAAGATTCTCAGAATTGACATTAATGTTACAAAGTAGAAGATCATTATAAAATAAAGACATTTTTTGGAAAACTTTTAAGGTTTTTTATGCATCAATTAAACTACAAATCATTATACAAACAAAGGAACATAGTAAGATAAATTTCAAATACGGGTTTTGATATTTTAGAGATATTCACGTCATATCATAAATATGTAAATATCTGTAATTCATTTTTCTGTATTTTTTCCGTCGAGAACTAAACATTGAAAAAAATTTCTTTGGTGATATTATCATTTAACTTCTCAAACTCTTGTAAGTAAAACATCGTTCTTTCTAATGATATTCAAATTAAACTTATTTTTTTTACTATAGTTTAAACAAACACTTCGGAAACAAGTGTATTTAATTCATTATGTTTGTGTGTAGTTTTTAGTCCTTTTTATCAAATTTAGAAGAGAAATCAATTAGATTTGATTTACTAAAAATTTTTTTTTGAATATAACATTAGTTAGATTTGTTATATATTCTTAAAAAAGATAATTTGCACTGTAGAACTCCTTTACTTGACTCTTATATTTCAGACACTCAGACGACGCATGCATATGTGTGCGGAAATTAAACCCACGAATTGAAGAAACTTAAAAATGTTTCAGTTAAAATGAAATATAGAGCAAAAGCTGGTGATTTTTGAAAATTTTAAAATATGTTGCCAAATTATCTTCGGGGTTATCAAAAAACTGGAGTATTGCATTTTCAAAAAAAAATATTTCACAATAAAATTGTTATTGATCAAAACAAAGCCAAAAAAAAAAAAAGCGAACCCATTTTATACCTTTTATTTAAATTTTCACACAAATAATTTACGATTAATGTAAAAAGAATTTAAATTTGAATTTCAAAATAAATCCATCGAATTTGCGTGATTTTATTACTTTGTATTGTACTTATTTTCATACATTTAAATATTACTTATACTAAAAATTCTTATATTTATTACCTTTCCATGTTTCCAAATTTTATTTTTGCTAAAATTATTTCATAAGCTATTCAATATATTAGTTTTCTAAAGCAGCACATAATTTTAAAAGCCATAAATTCTAGTTATCGAACTAGCTGTTAGTTGAAATCGTATTATGTTAAGCCATCCAAAATCGAAATTACTTTACTGTCAAGCTTCTAAATGCCTTGTGTGCTGTATTGTTAGACAAAGCAAAGTTTTAGCAAACAGTTTCAAAACTCTCTTCTCCCGTTCTTCGGATAATTAAATATTATACTTCATTGAGATATTCTGCTATTTAAAAGTAGGAAAGAAATTCAAACTACGATCCAATGAAAAGGATTTCAATTTGCCAAGAGCAATTAGCAGTAACTGATGATCACTCGAGCGTTGCTGGAAAATTGTTTTATTGACTTGTTTAAAATCACTGGAGATTTTCGCAACTTACAAAGTGCCTGAAATGTTCTTCGAACAAAGGAGCTTTAGAGGCATGTAATATGTAAAGCAAAAACAGAAAAACGAAATAGAAAACCCTGAGGGAACTCTCACTGAACGTGATCCATTTTCAAACTCAACTCTCAAACGGAAATTGCGGAAATGAATAACTTGGGACATAATTCAAAGATTAGGAATTCACAAATGAAACAGTTGAATCATGAATATGCACTAAGTATTAGAAGAGAAAAGACTTTTTAAAATATCTTTCAGAAGAATAAAACAATACAATCAGATCAATTACTAGTTGTGCGTTATTAAAAGGGTGAGAGAAATTTTTTTTTATCTTATATGTATTTTAGAGAAACATTTTTGCAAATTCTTCAAATTAAAGGATTCTCATGTACATTATGTTTTAATTAGAACTATTCGCGTTGATTTGTGTGGTTTTACGATGCTATAGATTGAAGTAAATCGCAGTGACATAAAATCTTAATTTTCATCTCGTGTTATTGTAAAGTTCAATTACTACACAAAAAAATCTCGAGAGATAAAAATTTGATATTTATTTATTATTCCCAAGAGAGTGCACTATATAGATACTATCCAGAGTTATACATTTCTACGAGCCTTTATTTTTCTCAGCCTTTCGTATTCCGTCACTGTAAAGCTCAGAAAATTGGTTTCTGTCACCTCCGCACTATAGTGCAGACCTGGCCAACCTGCGTCTTGCGGGCTTCATGTAGCCCGTCCAATGTGAATCTGTGGCCCGTGAAGTTGGATAATCTGAACAAGAATTTAAATTTTTAGTGCCGAAAAAAAAAACCCCACCATGGGTTGTTCATATCATATCCCATTACTATGGGAATATCTCAGTCACATTCACTCAACTATCGTCACAATTTTCTTTCATATTCATGTCTATAAACACTTACACAATTGAGCTCATTTTAAAATGCACTCAGGACGTCTTTCGTGACTGAGTAAAAAAAAATTATGCCTCATGAAGTGATCTGTATTGAACAGTGCGTGTGTGCATTACTAGACGCGGGGAGGGAATGCGACGCGCGTATCATACAAATCAACAGCAGACAATCTGTTTAGAGTTTTCCAATATAATTGATCCAGAAGAATTAAGTTCCAAACAGATCGCTAGTAATTTAGCACCAGCATTGTGTTCTAACTTCAAGGCAGTTTTTGTAATGATATTTCGTAAAAATACATTTAATTCAAAAAAATATAATTTCACTTAATTAATAATAGATTGTTCGTGATTTCTGCTATGGGGCTTGGGAGGATTAGTCGTTTCTCATGACTGAACAGGTAAAAGTAGTATTTTTTACCTAAGAATTTGAATTGGCGT
>BMAW01099108.1:348-10695 GCA_019974015.1 Nephila pilipes | reverse complement strand
ACTTTATATCAGATAGAGTTGGAAATATCTCTGAATAAAGTAATCAATTGGTGGAGGCAAAGTCCCTGATGTGAACACGGGTTTCTTTAAAACGAAGAAGCAATATTGGCCAGACTCTTTCAGCTAATTTGTCTTGATTACAATGAATATTACAGTAGTATTGCACTGCAAACAGATTCTTCCACAATAGTAAATGCTTGGCGTGTTTCATGAATCTCACCACCGATTCTTCCTCATTGGCACTCTATTCTACATGCCAACTTGCAAATATCAATATCTACACCAAAGAGCAGGTAACCAGCCAAGACTAAAAATTTCATGATTATCATTGAAAATCAGTTCCTAACAAAGTTTCATTCAGAAATTTATGACCTACAGGAGTTCGACTAGTTTTCAAGAGGTGTCTTGGAACATAAGGAAAGTAATGAATTATAAGAGATATTTGTCTTCACAGAGAACCATATGTATTTGAGTTGATTGGGTAATAATAGCTGTATTTAATATTTGTCGAATTACATCTATTTGACCTGTGAGGATTGTTTATATATATATGCAAGAAAAATACCCAATTTGTAAATAATTTACATTTGTATGCCTGACTTCATGTACATCGATGAAGAATTAAAAACATTACAAAATTCAAGAAAAATTAAACAAAACATAATAAATGAAAAATAAAGATTTACTATACAAAGTTTTGCAAAGAACAGATTAGCCACTCAAGATGCGCTTTTATTTTTAGAATTATTATTAAATTACTCTGTTAAATATAAGAATTAAAAAAAAAAAAGAAGAAGAAGAAATAGCGGGAAATGGACTTTATAGGTATACTTTTAGTATACTTTTCAGGTATTAAAATTAAAGGAAACGATAAATTATTCAATTGAATATAATTTAATAAATGTAAAATTGAAGCAAACGATAAAAATTTGAAAAGTGATCCACCTAAAATAATAACTCCTGGTTACACAATAAGAAGACATTCCAAGATCGAAGCCAAACTAAACGCAGCAGTTTGAAATCTGATAAAAATCAGCTTTCACAGCTGTCTTGGTACCCTGAATAAGCATCTATTTTCAGTCATACCTGAAAGAACTGTTTATATGATTGGCGTAATACAGAAATCGATAAGTAAATAAATACTTAACTTTATATTTGTATCACTCAGTCCCAGTGTGAAATTTATTATATTTTTGAAAACGAGTTCATTAGTGGGAAAGTACAATGTATTGAAAGCATGTGGGACATATATTATGACATTTTATTTCAATCTACTAAGAATTGTGAGAGATTTTATTTATGACGAATTTTTGAAATGAAATTGTTACAAGAAAGTATACATCAAATATAAAATCAAAATAAATGTTTCAAAAGAGGTGAGATGCAACATTTTGGCTTAATTAAACAAGGGCCTCTTAGGTATTAAATAGCCCTAGTGTCAGAGATGACGAAAATAAGATAAGAACAATTATAACCTTATTTATAACTTGTATTGATTTCATATAGTTTGCGTTGTTAAACTAGATTTGTAGAAGTTCTTCTCCACATTACGCTTGTCAAACAAGTAATATAAAAACAAGTCAATTCCTACTTATCAAAAGAAAAATTATTTTACTATTTTTATTATATAATTCATAATTAATATAAATATGTATTGCACAAAGCGACAGAATCGCAATACAATATTAAGTGGCAAAAGAAAAATTTTTTCCAGCGATCTACACGCTTCGTCTCGGATGTTATTTATTCCTAAATTTATGTCCTACTAAATATCTTATATAAGTGAAATTGTTTTCTACCATATAAAACTAAAATTAATAATATGAAAATCATAAAAAAAAAAAACTTATGCTTCGACCCGAAGGCATGAAGATTCTTCGCCGACGAACTACCAAATTTGCCATTGCATGACAAATGGCATAGTAGAAGCATTGGTGTCTTTCTTAATTCACCCGGTAAATTAAATGGTTGGAATGTAGTTTAGCCCAACCACCCTTAGCGACAAGAATTATTTGGTTACATTTTGACAGATATGGCTACCATGGTCCGCTTCGCTGACTTAACGTTCAGCCAAAAATATCGCCAAGTTTAGCAATTTTTGAAACCGTTCCAAGTGTTTGAGCTAAACTTCATTTCCGACAATTAAATTTAATTAATGAATTAATATTTGAAAAAACTGTATTAACATCGAATGTCATTAACTACAAGTTTAAAAAAAGTATTTAAACATGAATAGATGAATAAAAAGTATTTCCTTAACGATTGAAAATTAGAACTTGATATATAAATGTATATAGGGAAGTGTGAACTAGCAGTAGGAATTTAAAAATGGTTATAAAACCAATTATTCGAAAGATCTAAGGTACAAAAAGCAAATAAAAAAGAAATATATACGAAATACCAAGGAGAACAACACACACACACACACACACACATATATATATATATATATATATATATATATATATATATATATACATGGGAGATAAATCTCATAACTAAAGAATAAAATAATTATAAAATGATAGTAAAAATATTTTTAAAAATAATAAACATAAAAACTTTTTCAATATAAAAATGAACGAAACGAGGTCAAACAACGCAAATAGAAGAGATAATTACGACCAAATTGTCTTTTTTTCATCTTATACAGAGAAAGATGTGGCTCAGGCAACTGGGGCTCTAAAAATATATGTTGTCAAGTACTGCTAAGTTAGAGAGCCCGAAATAAAAAGCGGAAATGGGTAACTATGCCTTCTAACAAAAATATTAAATTTTAAATGAAGGATCCAAAAGATTAAATTTTAAATGAAAGATCAAGGAAATATTTAATTTAAAATAATGAAGTATCCAGAAAAACAGAGAAAATTACAAAATTAAAAGGATGATAACAAGCCTATCCTTGCAGGGGGACTTATGCAACCATAGTTTGATGAACACGAGGAAGAATTAACCATCTACCTTGGACCGTACAGCCACCCAACCTCAATATAATTGAACCATTATTGTATATTTTAGAGCATTCAATACGGAATCGATGCCTTCCAATTGCATCTCTCCCAGAACTTTCAAAATATCTCCATGAAGAATGGTACAATATTCCTCTAAATACTATTCAGTACTTCTATTAATCGATTCCTAAGAGAATCTAAGCTATATTACGTACCAAAAGTGGTACCACATTATACTAATACAGGATTCTTTATAAATCTAAAGTTTTTCCATTATTTTGATAACCATCTGCAATTACACAGACACACACACACACAAACACACACAAACACATATATATATATACACACACACACATATATATATATATATAAATACACACACACATATATATACACACACACATATACGTATATATATATATATATATATATATATATATATATATATATATATATGCATGTATATTTCTCACAATAATAATTTAATTTACTAAATTTATTAATTCTTTCCTTTAAAAGATAATGTTCCTTCGTATTTCCTGATCCCCTTCCAAAGTATCCTTTTATTTATTACATCACGCGCTCTTAAAACTGGTTAAATCCGTTTAAACCGATTATAAATCTGTCAAAACAATCCCTTCAGATTTCCTGCCTATTACGATATTTCCCCAGAAATCCCTCCATCCATACCCTGTGTTTCTGACGTTTCAAGGGAATTTTCCCTCTTATATAATAAAAAACACAACGAAAAATGCTCTCTTCTCTTTTTATTAATCTCTTGATTTCTGTGATGCAATTGTCTGTAACCAACGACGGAGTGAAGATGGTTTCTCTCTCCACTACAATAAAATAATTCAATAAAAAGGAAATTGATTTCGACTGCGTTATGAATATAATTCAATAGTACTATTTTAAGAGAAAGTCTTTACGTATATAGATTACAATGATTGAAAGCCTAATTTAGCTCAGGAACCATAAAATTACTTATAAGCATTCATAACGCATTTCGTAAAATATTGTAATAATTAAATGATCGATAAATACAAACTAACATTTAATTCTTGAAAGAAAATGTTTTAACAGAATCTAATTTAAAAAGGATTAGTAATATTGTTACAAAGGAAAAGTTATAAATATAACGATATCGAATATATTCCATGAAGAATAAATTGTACGAATCAAAGATAAACCGTGATATAGTGTGGTTTAATATGCTCCTTAGAGAGCTATACACTGAATAGATTTGCGAAGTTAAAAGTCCTTCCCTTACTGTTTTTAAAATGTTGAGAGATCTATAATTGAAATTTCCTGTATTCTCTTTTTAAATAGAGGGTCAAATGATCATTTCGGGTAACGTACATACAATTTGTTGCTTGAACCATTAACCCTTTTGTTGAAATAATTTTAAAAATCAGAAATTAACACTTTAAATACACATTATTTTTAAAAATTGCTCCAGAAACCGTGTTATTAATTAGGATTAAGGTAATATTTTCAAAGAATAAATTCAGTATTCATTGAAAATATCATACTTTAAATTGAATAATAATCATAATTTCAGGATGTGTCGTTCAGCAGCTGGTTTGCAATGCGCACCGAAAAAGCAATAAAATAGCTACAATACTAAATTTATAAAGTTTAAAGGCAAATTAAAAAACACTCAAGTTGCACACCATCATAAACAAACATTGGTACATTAAAATTTAGTTCTTTACACTAAGTCACATTTCAAAAATACATAAAACCTTTTCCGTTATTTATGTAGACAATTAAAGGAAAGAAACAAAGATGAAAAGAACAATGCTTCAATGTAAAATGGGACATTTTTATGCTCACCGAAAGTACATATAACATACTGAAATAGTTATAAAAGTAAATAATAGTTACGTTAAAATACATTAGCTGTGTTCCTTTTGTTAAGGAATTCATTGCTTTTATCATATTTCCCGATTGCAACTGAATAAACTAGCTCAACGTTTCAGTAGAGCTATGGAAATGTAATATAAAAGCGAGATTTATAATACCAACCTGAAATTCGGAGGAACATTGACAACATGCAAAAAGAGTAATCATTCATTTAGTGTTTCCATACATTACAGTATGATGATGTAAAAGTATACGATTCGTAAAAGTTTCTTACATGGGAAATGCCTATCACTCTAAAGTTGGGATGGTGGAAGAGAAGACATATGTACATATTTTATATTTACATTCATGAACATTATTGTAAATATGTTTGTATATCCTGCGACACCATTATACAATCAAATTCAAATTGTTTTTAATAATCAACATATAAGTCACTTTATTCTAATATATATGAATTTTTCAATCTTTTAAGATAATTGAGACGTATTCGACAAGAAAATAATTAGAAATAAAAACCAACGTTTTTAAAAACAACGTTTTTATATGGTGGCAAAGTTTATTAAAAAAATTATTAAAATATTAGTTAAAACTGGTCGCAAATATCTAAATATTGCATTGTTAGGCAAATAAGAACGGTTCCCAAAATTTCAGAGCTCTAGCTTGATGGGAAGTTGGTTAAATTAACAATAGAAAATTTCATGACACACTGATACACATACATACAGACAAACACCAAGTGAAATGCATAACAACGTTAAAACTAACTAAAATTAATTAATCCGGTAAATTAAATGGTTGGAATACAGTTTAGTCAAACCACTCTTGGTGACAGGAATTATTTGGCGGTATTTTGCCAAATGTTGCTAAATTGGTCCGCGAAGCGGACTTAACATTCAGCCCAAAAAAAAAAAAAAATATCGCCAAGTTTGGCAATTATTCAAATTGCGCCAAGTGATTGGACTAAACTGAATTATTTAAAAAAATATGAGTTAAAACTTGTCGCAAACGTCTAAATATTTCATTGTTAGGCGAGTACGAACGATTCCCAAAATTTCAAAGCTCTAGCTTGATGGGAAGTTGGTTAAATTAACGATCGAAAATTTGATGACACACACACACTCACACACCAAGTGAAATTCAGAAAAACGTTGTAAAATAAGCTTAATTTACACCTAACTTGCTTTGTTAAATAAAAAGCATTCAAAATCGTACTTTAACATTTAAATTTCTTTATGATTGCTTACCTGTCTATTCAGAGAAAATTCTGCAACAATTTCTCTCTCTCTCTATTATTTCTCCTTAGAACTCTCCATTACGTAAAAGACAATACGTTATTTTGACTCACAAGATTGACATTTAGAATCCTTTTTCTGGCGGACGATCCACATATATGTACCCTTTTTATTTGTCTTCTGACTGTAAGATATATTTTATATGTAATTAAATGTTATGTTTTTAATTCTGTCCGTATATAAAACATGTTAATTCTTATAAATTTTTATAACAGGTTAGGTTTGGAAAAATCCAGAACAAAATTCGTTTCAATTTCTTAAAAAGCATTGGTTTTACTCCTTTCATATTCTTTTACTACAATCAACTTTATTCTCTATCTAAAGGTGGAATTTTAGATTGCTTTAGTTAGAAATATTTTGGTATGTTAAACTTTTCTTTAGAGTCTACGCAATATCCCTTTAGAATATTATCATTCCATCCATTCATTCAGTCATATATCGTAACATTTATTAGTAATTAAATTATCTGATTCAAAATGCAGGTACGTCATGTGGCTCTTAAATAACGAGACTGATGCCGTAAAACATTTTATTTTGATGTCATACATTTTATCTTATTATCACCTTCAATATACACTCCTCCTCTATCCCAACAACGCTCCATACGAATCTTCTATTGTTCGAAACAGTACTGGAGGTCATATTATGTCAGTTGCTTCAGGACGCATACTACTTCCTCTTCCACACCTTCAACGACAAAAATATTATTTCTCTTAATGTAGATTTTACCTTAGGAAACATAGAGAAGTCACATAGTGCAAGATTCAGTAAATAAAGCTAATGATTCTAGCATTGGAATGTTGCACTTGGCCTAAACACCTCTGGACATACAGTGTAGAATGAGCCGGCACATTCACTTGGTGGAAAAATTATCCATACGTATTCATTGTGAACTCCTTGTTGTCTCAGCAATCACACGAATACTTAGCTTTCGGTCAAATCGGAACAGATTACCGATTTTTTTCAATATTGCCATTTGTTTTATACGTGGAAGGGTAATCTAGGCATGAATGACCTTCATTGTTTTCTCGGCCAACTTGAAACCACTTATACCACTCATACACACGTACACGCGATAAATATTCATTGTCATGCACTTCTTTTAAAAAATTATAATTTTCAATAGCGGAATTTCCGAGTTTCATGTGAAATTTCACAACTATATGTTGCTCACTTGTAATTTTTTATGCGAAACAAAAATAACTCTAATGCAAACTAAGGCCACGGTTATCAGTATTTGTTTATGGATGCGAGAGGCGCTTTGTTCGAAAGAGAAGGCTGTATGCTAAACAACTGTTGGTCGCTGGCGCATGGTGCATGTGTACTGCTTCTGCATCTACGTCAGTCTCGTTATTTAATTGGCACACCTCGTATTTTATGTTCAGCCTTTTTGTATTATTTAACATTTGTGAATGTTTATTAGAAATAAATTATGGTCACTTCATAGAAAATAAGCTAATTTCATAAAGTGAAAATATTGTAACTGTAGAAAAAGTGCATTTCGAGTAAGATGTACCATATTATTCCAAGACACTAATTTTTGAGAAAAAATACGAATACAGGTTTATTTTTGTTATTGAATGTTACACATTTATTCATAGTTTTAAAATTAAATTTTCGAACATTCTATTTAAGAAATTCTTATAAGTAGTACATCTACGAGATCAGAAAATTATCCTCTTTTTCCAACAGGAAAAAATTCAGCATTTTACTATATCTGTTATCATAAACCTTCACAACAAATGCATAACGAAAGACGTCATTCAAAATTACATTTCCCTTTAAGACTCTACGTTGAAGAAACTATAAAAAATTTATTCGAAGTGCCTTTATTCAATACGAAATCCTTTTCGAAGAAACATGCTTTTAGTGCTATTTTCTTTCTAAGTAACATTACTTTTTAGCGCAGAATGTATTGCCAGTTCCAGAAAGTTCATATAAGCAAAATAAAATATTCAAAGAGCTTTTTAAACTTCTTGCAACTTAGTTACCGCTTTAGAGAACTTATTCGGGGAAAAATATGTTTGTAAAGATTCAATTCAATGGGTAATTTTTGTATAGAGCATGAGCTTTTGTATGAAATAAGGTAGTTTTCTGTGATTTTTTTTATATATGTATTATGTTTGTTTACGTGTAGATATGTCTGAATTCACGCATTCCACTTTTACTTTAATTTTAATTCTTATCCATATATTCTTACTTTACAGGAAAAAACGCAAGCAAAAAACTTAAAGGAAGAAGGGAAATGAAGATTTTCGATATCTGAGTTGTCAGGTGCTACTATCATGTGAAGTTACCGGAACCGTTGGCAACGAAGCGAAGGAAAGAGTTGCAACCGAAAAGAAGGTATTCGGTCGGTAAACTTAGAAACGCCGTCTGGACTATTTTTTTCACATAAAGACATAAGCAGTTCTTGAAGCGTGTAGCTTGCTTCTTGACTTAATACCTGTTTCAGAAGTAAAGGAAACAGAAATGATATTTTAGTAAGCTCAGTTATATAAATAGAATATAACACTAATACACGTTATGTGGCAGGTTCTTATTTTTTAGAATAGCTAAGTAAATAAAATAACTAGTCTAAATTTTATAACTTATTCTCTCAAAAGAAAATTTTTATTTTAAATTTTCATTATCACACAGAAATCTGCAAATATTTCCTTATTTCTAATATTATTTTTTTATAAATGGTCATACAGTTCAACGTTCACACACTCATAGCTTAAAGTTACTGAAAAAATTAAGCATATAAGTAACCCTTTTTCTAAAATTTTAAGTTAAATTCAGATGTAAAATGGATTTAATAATTCATATCTTATGATTTTCATTAAATATTCAGACCGCATTAAACTCCTGCAATATATATTTTTGTATTTGACTCGTAATGAAAAATTTATCAAATATAATGAATATCATACAATACTTTTATTATAAAAGAATTCTTATAATATTCATACAATTGTCTCATGCGATGTTTATTGATTAATTACAAAACTTTAAATCTGAAGTATGGAGCAAAATTTTGAATAAGAGAGAAAATAGAGATAATAAATTTCATTATTATCACTGCCTATCAATTTATTTTAATAACATTTGCTTTTAATTCTATTGAACTAAAAAAGAAAATATTTTGTCCCAAAACACAGATGATAGCATTTTGGAAACGATTAGAAATTGTTCTCGTGTAAATTGTGTATAGTGAATTGGGTTTCGAGGCTATTTTGACACATTTGTCTAGCTTTTTGAAATCTTTTATGATTCGAAACATTGCATTTATGGGGTTTCTAAAGTGAAGATACTTTGTTCTCAATTTACATTACTTTTGAAATTTAATTTCTAAGTTAGTGTTCATTTTCTTGTATGTCATGTTTGTAGTTTTCATACATGTGGTGAGTTGTGTATGCAAAAATTTGATCTTATTGTTTATCCTTTGATTTTTTAATAACTATTTTTTTAACTTTTGGTTTTTAAAGATTTTCTTTGAAATTCATTATGTGTTTTTTGTAATTAATTTATTTTTAGTGTTTAGCACTTACCTCATAGATTTTTTTCAACTTGAACTTTTGGTTTTATCACTATTTATTTTAAATCTTTGGAGACGGACTTTTTCGAGAAGAAAACACTGGTGAGGACGGGACGTTTTACTACAGTGCTTCCACTTTTTCTGTCAATGATTGACAGTTCTAAGTGTCCACTGACAAAAGGATCAGATAAAGTGTTGGTCATGTGCTGGACAGTGGTAGGGGGAGATATTTGCGGTTCAGGAAGCCTCTAATAACCAATGATTCTCCCTTTTTCAGGGAAGTACTTTTTGTGAGCAGCATGGCAATTATCTGTCTGTTTTCAATGCTTAGAAACATGTTCAAAAAACAGAAGGCATGTTCTTCGCTACATTTTCCTTATATTATTGTTTGTACTTTAATTAGAATTTTCATGCTGTAAATATGCAATAATTAAGAAAAAACTATTAAAATTATTTTACTTAGCAATATATATATTAGGCAGTGACCTCAGTACCATTACATGATATAATTACCAAAAATTGCAATATATACCATTTTATAATTTAATATATAGACATTATGAATTTTCTATTTCTCCTCACAAAATTTCTTCATTTTGATTATTTAGGAAGTGCAAAATATGTTTTTAGCATTGTGTTTAATATTTCCTACTTAATATGTGTATGTATGTATGTATGTATGTATGTATGTATGTATATACATACACATATG
>BMAW01099099.1:0-20000 GCA_019974015.1 Nephila pilipes | reverse complement strand
AATCAACCACCAAATCTACTTGATTGATTGATTGTTTGATCTTATGAAATATGGAAAAATTATAAATCCAACAAATTTTACTATACAGAAAAAAGCTATTATATCAAGAAGAATGACTATAAAATGCAAAGATTCTTAAAAAAAATTAATGTACGAATTAACCTGCTAATCTGCTATAAGCTATATTCAGAATTTATAAATGTTACATTTCATGTTCTTTTTGGATTCTCTTTCCTTTACTTTCATTGTTTTTCATGCCTTGATTTGTACTTATTCATGATTAGAGTTGTATCTTTTTTTCTATTCTTGTCTGGTATACTTTCAGGTATATGATCTCTTTCTTAATTTTTTGATGCATAATTTTTCTTTTTCATCTTTTTTCCAGGTTTTTGCAATTAAGAGACTTTTATTTTTGTTTTTACTTTTCTTACATTTAAAAAAAATACTTGTAAGTTTCCTTCGCAAAACAAATTCGCTGAAGTTTTAATTCTTGTTTCTATAATATTTTTAGTTGATAAGAAGAATGTTAATCGATGTTCTTGGAAGTATTCTGACGAGTGTAGTAGATATAGAGAAATTAGGACTCTACGCTGTCGGAGCCGTAGCCAGAGGCACTCGCATCTTATTCCGGTAAGAGCATTTTTTGATAGATTATAGAAGCTGTTAAAACTCGTGGAGCAAGATATTAACTGTGGAGAGTCTTATCCTTATTTGAGGAGGAAATACAAATATTTTAGATTAAACTCACTATTTTATTAGTCTGTGCTTGAATTTAAGTTGTAATTCAGATCCTGTGATTAATTTTAAGATGACAGACGAGACGGTAATAGGATGTTGTATCAAATCGATTGTAAAGAGAGAGCAAACACACAAGTAACAATAGCTATAGCTTTAGTGAGGCGTGAGTGCAGAGAAGAATACTTTTCTACGAAATTTCTTAAAAATGTCTTTTGTTAAATTATTAGGACTCCGTCTAAAACAATTGAAAGTGTAATTTGATCAAAAGTGATAAAAAAAAGTTTAGGCCCAAATATAGAAAAGTTGAAAACCACTGGCTAATAGATCAAAATATAATAAGCGATGAAAAAATACTCAGAAAATAAACATTATCAAAAATTAGTAACAAGAACTTTATTAAATAATTTCTTTCTAAATCATTGCGTTCTAATTTAATATCAAATTTTACGATAAAATAGCAATTGGATAGAAAAACTTTATCGTGCTAACTCAAAAAATATGATGTTAACAAACTTATCTACCATCATTTCGAAAAACTGGTTTTTCATATAAATGCGCTGTGTTTAAAATTTTAGCTTTAATCAATTTATTTTTTTGGTGAATTTGGCTTCAAATGATTAATCATGTATAAAATTATTCGAATAAACTTCATTAAAGAGCTGTTGCAAAGTGAAATTCAAATTTTTCTGAAGTTGAAGGTCATGAAAATGCGGTGCAGTTCTATCTTTATGGCATTTGCAAATGTATTTAATGAACTATGAATTATTTCGTTATATCATCTGTACTGCAATAACATTCAGTTTAAAATACGGAAAAGTATTAATAACATTTTATATGAACAACAATTCACTATTTTTGATGGAATGAATTTTCTTTCATTTTTTAAGTAAATCTATTTCGATATTAAGATTGTTAATGGAATTTTAGTTAATGGTTTTTAAGTTAGATAATGGAATTTTAACAGCAAACGGTTTTTTATATAGAAAAATACCGCAAGATTAATATCATGTTCTGCTTGCAATACTGTTATACAAATAGCAGAATTTTTCCAAATTCTTATTTAACTTGCTGTGGTCCTATGTAAGCATGGAAAAATATATCTTTCTAATTCAAAATTTTAACTCACTTCGTCCGATTGAGGAGAAATTTTGCTCACACGTATAATTCCGATCGCAATGTAATACTGTGGTATGCTCGAACAGTGATAGACTTGGGGCTTGGCGAAGAGGTAGAAGTTGGAGCGCTTCGGTTTTGTAGATGGTACTCGAAATTTAAGCCACTTCCTATCATTCGATGGAGCTGAAGTTTTGCATACACCAAAATACTATGGTTTGCTCAAACACGTCTAATTTTGATATTTTGCACGCACGAGTATACAGCGTAATTGCTTTTTAGTCTTAAATTTCTAGAGATAAAATTATTAAATCAATATAAGTAAAAAACACTTCCCTCATCACTTCTCGAGACCTGGACCATTGACCACGGATAAACTTGTTGGTATATATTTGGCTCTCTTTTTTCAATTTAAGCCCTTAGGGTTTATCTCCTTCCAGTCGATCTGAGATACATTGTATAAAGAAGGGGGGGGGATGTACGAATATGGCATTAGTGGTTACTTTTCCCTGTATCTTAAAGTGTTATTAAGGCTTAAAAGTTCCACAAATGATCTTCTATCCCTAGACTCTGAAATGAACACGACAGGTTCTTGAATTTCGGGAGATAAATCACAAACTTTCCTTCATGTACTTGCAATATATGATTGCATTTCCATACTGCATAGAGTATTTCTCAAAACCCATTCCAAGAAATCCATATTTAGTAGTTTCCCGTCTTAAATAAAAAAAAATAACAACAGCAGCCTATATTTCATGTTTTGCCACCTATACTTTAACACAAAAAGTCTAAATTCCAATTTACGCTAAAATGAAAAATATGGAGCTTATTAATTTCTTTTTTAAATTTCAAGAATTTATTATTATTAATGGGCAAATATTGACACAATATAAAATTCTATAACTACTGGAGTATTTTGATACTTAAAAAGGTCTAGAGTTTAGGTCCCATTGTGTAAAATTATATCAAAATCAAGAACGATTGAAATAATCAGGAACAAAAATGGAAGCCCAATAGCAACTAAAAAAGACGACACACACACACACATATATTATAGGAGGAGAAGAGAGAGAGAGAGGTTACTTCTAAAAGAATTTAACCACTATTGAGTCCAATTTGAGCAAATGAACATAAAATTATACAATTAAAGAGAATTGTGTTTTTAAACAATATTCATTTCGACTTTAAATGATCAAGATGTTATAAAGATGTATAACAGAAGGTAAATATTTCAGTAATACGTATAGTTCGTTTTGAAAAAGGAAATAAATTGGTTTGATTAAGAGATGGTTTAGGTCACGCAGGACTGACAACATCGATACTCACTACTTGTATGTTAGCGTGTGACGGCATTGAAGTGGGAAACATCGAACTTTTGGAACAACTTTTTGTTCTTGGCCCATATACACTCTGAAGAGAAGACAGGGCACCTGTTGCCAAGGTAGTCCCCAAGAATACTCTATCAGATTAGAGGTCTGGAGATCCGAGCGGCCATTCCACGTTCACTTTATCATGTTTTTTCATCAACAAGCGTTCTGTTGAAACTTATCATCCATAAGAATTAGAATTCACCGTATAACCAGCATGGTATGATTTATATGATGCTTGTTCTCTTAGATTCTCACAATTTCACACTTTCATGAACATGACTCTTCTATAAAACAGCTTAGAAGCGTTACTTGGATCAATCTGCTCTCTGCTCCTAATGGGAGCTCATTTCAAACAGAATAACCTGCTTTCAGTGCATTCAATTATACACAGTGACAATTCGCCATGAGTCCTTTTACAGAGCTCTTGAATGGGATGACTCGTAGTAGCAGAATATTGTATCCCTGCTGCACCACAATGATCTGAAATGAACTGAAGCGCAGTATTGTCTCCTCCTTCGAGTCCAAAATGCTAGAAAACGATCAAAGAGTAAGAGTTGTAGCCGTGTGTCCTGGAAACATATTTTGATTTATAATTTTGGATTTCAAATTCATCCAAGTCTTTGTACCAATTCATTTGGACCAGAGACACATTAGACGTCTACATGTATCAGTTTTGATAACCCATTTCACTCATAATCAATAAATTCTGAATAAAACATTTAAAACTAAAATAGATGCTTTCATTGTCAAGAAAAGGATTGAATGAAAATTATACAATATTATATATAAGAAAATAATGCTTGAGGCCAAAATAAAAAATATAGTCAAACTAAGCAAGCTTAAAATGATTATTCTGCAATAATCGATATTTGTGAAAATTCATGAGGAATGTTTAAGCACAATCCAAACAGAAAATACAACGGATAAACAAAATCGAGCGATGTAAACCCCAAAGGACTTCATAGATTCAAGTTTTATGGCGTACATGTTATGCTTTCCATCACAGATAAATCGAAAACTGCTAAAGTTAGTTAATTTTAATCTAAATATTGTGCTAGTATGATAATCATAAGTAATCGGGCTTTTTTAAATTTCCTTTACATTATTTTTCCTTATCGATCCTCAAACTGATTATAATCTCATTTTGACTTAGCTTTGCAGTTAAAGAAAACTTATTTCACTCTTTGACAAAGGATTCACCGTCTAAAAAAACTTTAGCCTATAAATGGTCTTCACTAAATCCTTTACATATTTTAACAGATATTCCATAATTCTCCATCAATCACAATGTGTTAAATAACAATTTGAAATACATGAATCCAATTATGATTACATTATTGATCTTTAAGTACTTTATCTCAACGCATTAGTTGACAAGCGGTTAATAAATATCAAATAAATTGCGTGAAGGCCTTTCCGCTGAGTGGGAGATGTGAGCGTACCGATCCAGGGTCCGTCTTTCCAAAGGAGATTTCAGCTATTCTATTTTCCATCGGAGGCATAGTTAAGCAACAAAATATTTTCCTCTTCTTTTTACATCACATTGTGTACACTGAAATACTTCTGCTTCCATCCAATAAAACTGCTTATATAAAAGAAATTTTTGAAAAATTTACTCTGGTCCTTTCAGGTGAGTTCAGCCCCTCCCTTGGGGAGAAAAAAAATAACTATGCGCATTGGAAAGTTGGCCTCGTAACTCTTCGCCCTGAAAAATAAATTTAGAGCTATATAGTTTCATGTTGAATGATTTGATACATTTTGCGTATTCAGGAACAACTATAAACTTTTTTCTGGAGTGATGGCTGGGTATTCCTTGAAAACTATTTCATGTACCAACACGACTCTGACAGTTTAATTATACATACATAAATAATTCGAAGTAAAACAAGCGTTTTAAGCTTTATAGGCTGGCAAGTTTATAAAATGTATGTAAAATTTATTAAAACTGGTCGCAAATATCTTAAATATTGCATTGTTAGGCAATAAGAACGGTTTCAAAATTTCAGAGTTCTAGCTTGATGGGAAGTTGGTTAAATTAACAATAGATTTTGTAGCACACTGATACACATATCATACAGACACACCCAAGTGGAAATACTAACAACGTTAAAGTCTAATCAATTAATTAACTGAAGTAAATTAAATGGTTGGAAGTCAGTTAGTCAAACCATTTTGGAACAGAGAATTAGTTTGCGTATTTGCCAAATGTTGTAAATTGGTTCCGAAGCGGCATAACAGTTAGCAAAAAAAAATTCGACCAAGTTTGGCAATTATTCAAATTTAGCCAAGGATTAGGCCATAAACTGATTATTTAAAAAAATATGAGTTAAAACTTGTCGCAAACGTCTAAATATTGCATTGTTAGGCGAGTACGAACGATTCCCAAAATTTCAAAGCTCTAGCTTGATGGGAAGTTGGTTAAATTAACGATCGAAAATTTGATGACACACACACACCAAGTGAAATTCAGAAAAACGTTGTAAAATATTACAAATAATGCTCATGTTGATACCAATATACCTCAGCCAAACTCAATTTAAAAGCTTTGTGTGTATGATTTGGATATCTGTATCTATTATGAATTCTATTATACGGTAATAAGGATATTTTAAAAAAATTCATCAAACCATTACCAACCAAATCAATCACACAGCCTAGCTGCTGAAAAAATGATGAACTTTTTGGCACATTTTTAGAAATATTTTCTTTCTTCTGTTTAAAATTTCTTTTAAAAAGCACCTCTGGGAAAGCTCTCTTTCTTTCAGTCATATTTTCGGCAATTCAATGTGCGAATAATCAGAACATAATCAACTACATGTACAGACTGAAGTGGAAAAAACTTAAAAACTTATTAAGATGTACTCCACTTATTCACACAAACAGAGAACGGGACTTATTCTGATGGATACATCGTTGGTCTTGCTACCACTGACAACACTCTATTCGCGAATTCAGTGGATGTAGCTATCACCAGTCAAGATCGTCGATAACTAACGGAATGGACAGCGAGATGAAAAGTGGGGACAGTGCTTTAGTGCTCATTCAAGAGTTCAAACGGAATAATTTAAAGCCACATACAGAATACATAATAGTTACTTCGATAGAGACGTGGTGGAGTGTTTTATTATTCAGGACTCCACTGTCAATAAGACTATAGATAACATTTTACGATTTTTCGTTTACACATGTGTGTTGGGCCCTTGTAGCACGAGGCCCCGTATCATTGATACGGCTGATATAGCAGTGGCTACTTCCCTGGATGAAAGCATGCTTAAGAAACGTTGGGGACGTTGAACTGCTGTTATTTATTTATTGTGAATACTTCCTATTTACTTTTTGAAAAATTGTACTTTACTCAGTGTTTGTTTATTGATAATATTAACTTCGGGTTCATAGAAGTATAAAGAAAGGTTACAAAGCTTTATTCCAAATTTGTTTATTTTTGATAACAGTTAACTGTTGCTTGTGACATTTAGAGAAAAACTTTCATAGCAGAGTCGAAAACAGCTTCTAAATCAAATGTTTTAAGTGCAGTTGTTAGAACACTTATGGTATCAATGATGAAAAATTCTTTGCTTTTAAGCAATAAAAACAAATTGCAACCATAGACAAGTCAGATAAAGTTTATTTTCAAGTAAAGTCAATTTATAGAGTAAATGTATATAAAGTTTCCAATAAGAGTTTTAGCTATTCAGGTAATGTATTTGAGGAAATCATTTAATTTGTACTTATGGTTTCATTTCATTGAATTAATAACCCCTTTTTGAATAGATTATAAGGATATTCGTATATTCCTAACATAGGTACTGAGGGTCTATTATAAATTCAGAAAATGCGGATTATCATACTTTTCTGTATTTTTAAAAGAAAAGTTTAAAATTTCCCATCACATTTTGTAGGAAATAGTGCAGTGGTTAAAGAAATATTCATAAAATTATTTACAATTAATAAATTATATATTATTAATTAAAAGTATTTTTATTAGTATTCTGACATTTTAACTAAAAATATTTTAGTGAAAAATACCATGCAATGCATTTTATTAAAATTGCCTTTAAGTGTTTTTGTGAATAGTTTTTGAAATTGAATTAATTTTCAGGATGCATGCGTTACAAATGTGTAACGTATGAAATAACATTAAGTAGATTGCTTACTCATTTCTTTATTAGCCTTATTATTTCTAATCAGAAATATTCCCATAATATAAATTATTGGGTCCAGTTAAGAATGATCAAGGTTGCTAAAATATTTGTTTTATTTTAAAAGCAAAAATAAATACTAAATCTCATGAAATACTCGGCGAAACCCGAAAGGTTGGTATATAATTCGTATAATTTTTATTTGATTGAAGAAATTGAAATTTTTTAGAGACATTAAATCAGTATAGTTACTATATGAATAACGTTTCTTATTGAAATTACCAATTTTTTCAACGCCAATTGCCCTCGTGTTGCTTCTAGTGCGACGTTAATAAAACAGAACCACAATTTTTCAAAAAAAATCTTTTTTTAAAAAAATTCTCCACTTAGTGCATATTAATATTTAATCCTGCTTGCAAATGATATCAAAAGTATGTTTAAAATTTGCTGTTCAGATATATTTATATCTCTGTGAAATGTTTTTTGTCACTACATATATATATATTGCAAAGTATTATGACTCTATAAGTAAAATTACTTTACGAAAATTTCTCTTTGTGGCGCCATCTGTTTTCTTAAAAAGTACTAAATTTTTACTGTCATTATTTTATCACCTTTTGCTCGAAGTGCAAAATATAATACGGTCGATTCATAATTCTGATTAGGTTAAAGTCTGGAGTCAGGTAATATTGATAAATAATTTTTGATCCGATAAATAATTTTTGATAAATATTATCTATCACGGAGGAGTACTCAGAGGGGGTGCAAAGAGATACATGCACCCCACAAAGTTTTGCCTCAAAATTGAAATATTTCTCTCAGGATAATTCTTTTATTATACCATTGTATTATTTTCTAATTTTTAAATATAAGAACTTTTATTTCTCTTTATGCACAATTTTTTTTTTTTTTTTTTTGTATCATGATGAGAAAGAAGAATTTCAATTAAGCTGATTCCGGAGGAAAAAAAAATAGAAAAGTCTCCGTTGTCTCTGAAAGAGTGCCTCTGGTTATGTGTTTGTAGATGAAGTGAGAGGGGGTGCATTGTTACACACATAAGAAAAGGTGCCGCCCAAAACAGCAAACTTTATTCCCAAACTTTATTGTTTTTCAAATGATGCTTACTTTTTAAATTCTTTTATAACTTGATCAAATTATAACAATACTTGAAAAGTTTTAAACAGGAGAACTAAGATTGATGTAACATATTATTTGCTCTTTACCAAGTAGTTATTCTAAACTAAAAAATTGCTTCTGTCACGGCAATGACGACATGTTCCCCTTAAAATTATTTTCTGGGTATGCCTCTGATGTAGCATAAACTAATTATAAAATGCTGCGTATGTGTACGGATCTTTTTCAAACATTACATGTTTTAACATCTTTAGCTGTGTCTCTTCATCTCCCTTTTTGTTCGCATCGTTATATTACTTTCTTTGGTTCTGTTTGATGTTATTCGATGATAACGAAAGTTTGTGCGTAATTCCCGTCAAAAGACATGGGTTATCATTCATAAATGTAATAAAATTTAATTTTATAAATAATGAATAAAATATAATTAAATAAAATATAATTTTCCTCCTAACTCAATTTTTTTAAACTGAATTTTTTTTAAGCATGAAGGAAATCTTAAAAATGTAATGATATTGATAATTTTAAAAAATTTTTGATTCATAGGAGTGTGCTAAAAATATAGTTTCTGTTTTCAGCAATTATTTCACATATTATTTCACAAAAGGCAAGTGTGTGCCTGCAATCAATTCTTGAGAATTTCCTTGTTATAAATAATATCTTATTAGACACACTGATGCTCAAAAATTTTGAATTGATTTCTAACAAAATTTCCGGTTAGATTTAATTGTAGCATGCATTATTAGTTGACCACATAATTTTCCATTTTCTGTTTAAATTTCTTAACATTCCATCCTTTCTTGATATTTTTTGTTCTTAAATTTGAATACAATAATAATTTATGTAGTAATTTTTTTACAAATTTAAGTAAGAATGTGAATTTTTCATCACAATAGAATTATCATCGATTTTAAATAGATAGTAATAATAATGCTGGTGTGTTGAAAAAATAAGGCATAATAAAATTTATTTAAAAAGTTAGGCTTCAGTAAATTTTATAGATTTGCTGCTTGAATGACTTACGTTCTCAAGTAATTACAGGAATCAAGTTCAGACTCAAGTAATTACGGAATAAATACAGGTAAAGTAATATTTTATTTAAACATCACTTCTGGCCCCAGTAGCCGAGTGTTCATGGTCCACACTCCATGACTCGAAGGAAATAACACCGGCAGCGAGCTCGAGTACTGATACCACAAGATACCTGCAACAGTCCTGTGTGTGTCGGGGCTGATGCATACTAAATCTGACGAAGCTCCTAGTCCTCCTGAGCCGTGTTGTGGAAGTATGGAGAGGGGTTGCAACATCAGATGTGTTCCTCGTCATTAAATAGAGGCTCAAAAATACGAGATCCTTCTCAAATATCCATCGTGTTGCTTTTGAGTACGACATTAACAAACAATAAATATACATCACTTCTATATCGTCCCTGTTCAAAATACATGTCCTTCATGCAATTTTGCTGTTTTAATAGGATTCAGGTAAATATAATTGTTCTGATTTTCTCTTATTTTATGTCCTCTTATTTTCATTAATTTTCAAGTAAGTAAAATAAATTAACACAGCGATTGGGGGGGGGGGGGGAATTGTGGGATATTTGGGACTGCATTGAATTACAGTGTTTTCAAAAATTAGACATAAAAGCGGATGAATACAATCACAAATCCAGTGCTGCGTTTAATTTGCTTATATGTTTATTTTTTATGTAAATACACGAAGAAAATACCAGATCAACAAACTCAGTACCAGCAAACGACAACAAAAACATTATGGCTTTTTTTAGATAAAATCAATGTATAAATAACCCTTTCATACGAGTCCAGCTATCGTTAATGAGGATCTGGTCCGGATGTAAGGGGAACCGCTAAAGAACTTATATAGTGTGGTCGCCGCACTATCATACAGTAAGTGTTTAACTCACAATTTGAATTTTACTCCTGAGTTAATATTTAGTTTATTTTTAGATTAAGGACTAATAGAGACAAACACAGTTAAATGTCGTGAATTTTTTAAAGGAAAAAAAAAAAAACATTGTGCCCCTCTTGTCGATTGCTTTAAGATCCTTCATTGACTCCACGCATGCATC
Organism: Nephila pilipes; assembly: GCA_019974015.1. Classification (NCBI taxonomy): domain Eukaryota; kingdom Metazoa; phylum Arthropoda; class Arachnida; order Araneae; family Nephilidae; genus Nephila; species Nephila pilipes. Next base: position 9,423 of record BMAW01099099.1, on the reverse strand, counting down.
AGACAGAATTTTTGATGCATGGTGAAATAAATTTTTATCTATGATTGTTGTTACCCTGTCTTGTAATTTGATAACTAATTTGGTAGGAGGCCTCTGTACCTTTGATAAATTCAGAGCATGTTTTCATTTTTAAAGAGCTCTGATGTTACAACACTCGAAAAAACATGGCATCTTTATTTTTATGCATTGTATATTCGGTTTTGGAAATCTTTCTGATCAAGAAAGCTGCATTAAACTATTACTTATCCTTTTATGCCTCAAAAATTATAAATTAAAAGGAAAATATCCAAAAAACTTTTTTGATTACATTATAAAATCAGATTAAAAGATTTATACAATAATAATGCAAAATTTAGGAAAATATCATTAATTAGAGCTATTAAATTAAGCTGGTACTTTTTAATGCTTTCGGGTCACTAAAATTGAAAATATTTCAAAACTTTGAAATTAAAGAAATTGTACTACATTTCAATGAACTCTAATATCATATATAACAAGATGCATATTCCTATCCTTGATAAAAATCACGAAATTTTTTTTCCCATTCAAGCATAAAAATATATTGCCCATTTCATATTTTGAGTGAGGTTGGCTCTGTATAGAATTTTTTTGCACACACTTCACAACGTCCTCTATTTTCTACAAAGGTAGGTCAGTGACAAAGTTTTGCAATCGAATGTCAATCTGAAGATAAATTTAAGACAATAGCAATGTTAATAAGCATTTTCATTAGTATACTAGTATATTCCAATAATGAATAATTATTGGAATATACTAGTATACTAATGAAAATGCTTATTAGTTTAAGCAAAAGTTAATTAGATAATTAACTTTTACATTACGTTTCGGCACATGTGAATTGTCAAGATTACCTTTTGGACAAAAATATTATCGCGAAGGATGAAAGCCAAATAAAGACTACGGAATAAAATCTCAACTCGAGAACGAGTTTTAATATTGAAGAACGAAAATTAGTACAAGGAACTTTAACTGAAACAATAAAAAAAAATTAGAGTTAATTCTGTTGAATCAAATTTTAAGATAATAGGGGAGAGGCAGGACACTAAGCTAAAAGGCAAGCTATCTTCGAGGAATCTTCAGAAGAAGGATCTCCCTGGGCTGTTGAGTCAAAAATGGTGATGATGATATTCTCGTAAGTATTTACAAAACCATAAAAAGGATTAATAGAAAGCCTCAATATTTTAAACCACTAGCCATTTCTGGTACAAAAGTGTTGATTATGAATTCGGGAGCCTTTGAGGTTGTAGAAATTTCCGTTAAATCATTTTTTGACAACTCACATACTTCCTTTCCTGCGTGAAATGTTCGTGTAATAATCTTGTCTTGGTGCCTGTCGCACTTTTTAATTCCTTATTTAAATCCTTAAAATCTACGGCAGACTCCCCATTTCTGAATTTATAACTCTTAGTTTATAAGAATAAATGCGTATATGTTCTTAAGATTCTTCTAAGACATTTCGTGGCCGCGGTAGACTAGTGCTCATGGTCGCGGACTCGCGGCAGTAGGTTTTTGTCGAGTCATGGGCTCGAGCCCCGATGCCACTAAAGGCACACAATATAACGGGGATGATGCACATTAAATCGGTCGAAGTCCCAAGTGCTCCCGTTGGCGAGATGTGGAAATTTCGAGAGAGAGGTACTAGCTCAGACATCGAGGTCTCAGAAAATTATGAGGTCTGTCACCAATAGCCCTTGTGTTGCTTGTCAGTGTGGTGTTAATATGCATTCACTCACTCCAAGACACTTCAGAATAATTAATTTCGGTTGCAATATTTTTAACAGTCTTATCAACTGAAGATCTAGTACTAGTACGTTTCTATTTTAATTTAGCCAAAACGTCGTCAGCCATATTAATGGTTATGTGTGTAACAATATTTCTTTTTCATCAAAATTCAGATTTAATAAAATCTAATCAATTTCTTCTTTATTATACTATATACATAGTTCATAAAGCCGATCCCGATACGGATGTAAAATATGTCACTCACCAAACATATAACTAAAACTTTTCAGAGTGATGTTCTTAATTAAATAGGTAAGCAAAATTCGTAACTGTCTTTTCCCGGGTGGACTCCTTATAATGAAAATGGATTCGAATCTTCTTAGATAAAAAATTTCTTACAATGAACTCAAATAAGACTAATGACATACGAATAATTTATATTTTCAAAATATTTAGTGAATATTGCACGGCATGCACATATACTACACAAAAAATAAGAACGAAAAACAGATACAATTTCATTCTACGTTTGATAGACTATAATACTAATAAGTATAAATGACTCTCTTATTGGAATATTGCCAAAAGTAAAAAAGTTATTCAATGAATTAAGGGAAGAGTCAGGTGAAATGAACAGCTACAAGCAGTTTGCGACAGCACCTATGTCTTTAAATTATGCAGAAAAGATTCCTCATTTTAGAGGTCTCATTTTTTTTATATAATTTACAAGGGTTGCAACCGTCGTTAACACAATATTCAGACCAGGACTCATTTATTTTGAAGATAGAGATTCTCTGTGGAACATGCAATGTGTCCAGACACACTGCGGAGATATTTGTTTACAAGTACTTTTAAATTGTGGAACCTTACTGACATAAGACGAGCTCCATTGATGCATATTCAGACGCAATTTTCCTTTATATGTTTGCCTTATGTAACAGTTTAAGAAAGCAAATAATGCGAGTGCTGTTGCTTTGACTATTGGTTAACAAGAAAGTAGTTCTCCTACTGATGACACACTATCACGAAATAGATCATAGATAATGGAATAAGCATCTTTATTGTTATCTATTGCCTCACATCAAGCTGAATGAAAACAATTTGTCACACAACTTCCCTTGAATCCTCAACACCGTAAATTGTAGTTAACATGCAAATTACAACATACACATTCACTAGAGATTCGATAGTGACAGAAGAATTGTTTCGACTGGGAATTAAGGGGACTTAGTATCTTTGCATCTTCAAAAGTTCGATTTTTCAAATTTGATTTTAAGAAATAGTACTGAATGTTAGGAGCATTTTAAAACAAACTGCGTCAAAATCCGACAATTATTACGTCCTGTGCAACAAAAAATGTAAATGTTTAAAGTGGCTTGTTCTATGTAATGCAATGTAAACAAACCTCTTTTTCTCAGTTTGCTATTTTCACACTTTTCCAAAGGATTAAAAAACAAATTTTTGCATGCAGAGCTTTAAAATTTTACATGAGTGTTGTACTTGTAAATCTTTATTCTGTGAACCTCAATTTTGTTAATAGGATGATTAGATTTTACTTTATAACGTGATACATGAAAAAAAAAGTTACTAAATACAAACTTGATAACTTTTTTAATTTTTCAATTTTTTTTAATGTAAGGTAAATTTAAAATTTGAGGTTTACAGAATAAGGTCATTATTTCGCTTTAATTTGGTATAAGAATTATGGTTCTACTGTACATCTTTCAAAAGTTATCTTGTGGGTAACGTAAGGTAAGCTAATTTATTTTTCAAATTTTTGTACGCATATTTCATGTTGTATAAGAAAATGTATTAACTTAATAGCAAAACTTAACCCAATATTTTAAACTATGCACTTTATTATACAAACTGGCAAAGTTTCATTCTGAAATGAGCCAACATTGTTGTTTTATGAAGAATTGAAAAAAGTTTGTCAAAATGTTCTACTTTTGATTTCGTAAGGTACTAAGTCCCCTTAAATGAAATGCAGTATTTATACAGGTTTGCATTAAGGTCGCGCTGTCAATCCAGAATGTTAGAGGAATGTCTTGCGAAGCCTCGAGAATGTCCGATATTAAGACAGAAAGCAATAAATAGACATTGTTACGGTTTGTTAATGCAGCAGATTGGTGTTGAAAAATATCAATAAAGCTACTTATTCTTGGTAATTTACAATGCTCATAATTAGAGATAAAAAACAACGTTTATCAGGAAAAATTATTGAAATTATATTTGGCAAAGTTTATTAGAAAAAATTATTGAAACATTAATCAAAACTTCTCTGAAATGTCTAAATATTGCATTGTTAGGCGAGTAAGAACGATTCCCAAAGTTTCAGAGCTCTAGCTTGATGGGAAGGTGGTTGAATTAACGATCGAAAATTTGATGACACACTGATACACACACAGACAGACACACACCAAGAAAAATACATAAAAACAGTAAAGCTAACTGAAATTAATTAATTCATCCAGTAAATTAAAGGGTTGGAATGCAGTTTAGCCCAACCACCCTTGGCGATAGGAATTATTTGGCAGTATTTTGCTAAATGTGGCTACCTTGGTCCGCTTCGCGGACTTAACGTTCAACCAAAAAAAAAAAAAAAATCGCTAAGTTTGGTGCCAATTTTTGAAATCGCACCAAGTGGTTTGGTAAGCTGCATTATTAAAAAAAATTATTGAAATATTAGTTAAAATTGATATCAAATATCTAAATATTGCATTGTTAGGCAAGTAAGAACCATTCCCAAAGTTTTAGAGCTCTAGCTTGATGGGAAGTTGCTTAAATCAGCGATCGAAAATTTGATGACACACTGATACACACACAGACACACACCAAATGAAATACATAAAAATGTTGTAAAAATACGCATTATTATTTTTTATAATATTCTTGTATAGGGGAGCGATAAAAATTATGATTGCAAATTGAACCGCAATATCTGAAAGGTTAACAAATGTTATCATAGAATATAATTCAGATATAGTAAGGCGATAGGATATATTTTAAAATACAAAAGTAACAGCACTGGGGAATAGATTACAGGTTATGAAATACTATCTAGAAGTAATAGGGTCGTGAAATATAATTCAAAAGTGATAAAAGTGAATTGATAGTGGAATATAACCCAAAACTATTGGGGAAAAGGAATACATTCTGTAGGATCCTTTGAGCTCCGACGGAGAAACCGTTGGGTGTCAATGTCGGGGACTTTTGGGTTTCCATTTTAATGCCATTTATGGGGAGGTGTCATTTTATGCACAGTTAAAGATATTCATTAGTATAACATTATTTGAGATAAGTTACTCATGGATTACAAGAGCACATATAATTCTAAAATATACATAGAAATGAGGAATGAGTCATGACATGTTCACTCATCGCGTCCTTGATATTCACTGAAGTGTTCCTTCTTGTTTCGCTTGGTTGTTAGAAGACGCCTCTCAGTCAACAGTCAGTATATATATATATATATATATATATATATATATATATATATATATATATATGTGTGTGTGTGTGTGTGTGTGTGTGTGTGTGTAACAACTTTCTTCTTTTAAATAGTACTATTGAATTAAAGTTATAAAAACAGTCGAAGTCAATTTCAATTTCACAGAACTATTTTATTTTAGGGGAGAGAGAGAGACCATTTCCACACTTCGGGAATTACATTACTCCACTGTTGGATACAGATTATGACAGCATGTGTCTAACAACGATAGTGAGCAAGAAAGTAGGAGAAGAGAACGTTTTTCGTTGTGATTTGCTTTTTATATGAGGGAAAATTCACTTTAAATTTCAGAGACCACATGGTCTGAATGGAGGGACTTCAAGGGAATCTAAGTGTAGACAAAGTCTAGTAGGGATCATCCCTACAAGTCTGTACCGTGGGAAGAATGCTGACTTTGCAGATTTTAAGAGCGAGTGATTGAATAAAAAGGAATCGTATCAGGAAATAAGAATGAACATTATCTTTTAAAGGAGAGAATGAGCAAATTTAGCATATTAAGTTATGATGGTGAGAAATTAATAGGAATTAAGTTAAATCATTACAAATTTCCCCCCTCCTAAAGATGCACATTGGGCCCTAACACACAACCGTACCTAATCGGAGAGTCCAATAAAACTATTAAAATTTAGATTGAGAATTATACCCGGAATTTCTACTTCAAAAGCGTGATTCCTAAAAGTCCCTTCATTTTTACAAACACAATTAATTACAATGAATGATAAAAAAATTTTTTAAAAAAATACATATGAATGGATTATGTAAACAATTAATTGAAATATTACCACACAAAAATACCATCTCAAATGATCATATATAAGGTAAATAGTAACATGTTACAATGAATTATTTAGAACTTTAACTAAGCTAACTTTAATATGATATTAGTGAGACTGGCAAATATATCTAGGGCGTTACTTTGGAGAGCCGGTGTTCATTTGTCGTTATAGTTCAAAACTGTGAAATAAATATTGTGTGTGAGATCTGTCTTACGTCTTCTTGCATAACTTATTGACTCTTTAGTGTTAGTAATTTAGTTAAGCTATGGCACAAGAGGCGAATAGGAATATTATGTCGTCACACGACTACTTAATTTTTCTATCTTGTTGTGATAACAATCACACCACCAAAAAACTCCTAAGAGTGAAAACAGTTAGTGGACAGAAGGAGGTAAAATATAGACAAATGGGCAGAATTTTTATTATTATTATCATCAGGATTATTTAATTATTACTAATATTTATTTATTTCTTACTTTCATTATTATTGTATGAGTTAAAGTATTGTTTATTCATGACTTAATTTTAATTCTTCTGGAGGATAATAAGATCTTAACTTTGAAACATGAACAATATCAGAAGATTTCGTGTTAGAGCGTTTGGTTTAGTTATTTCATAATTTACATCAGAAAGTTTATTTACAATTTCATATGGTCCCGAAAAAACTGGTGACAATTTTCGTCTATTTGGATAATTAAATTCTTCATACATCACTTTGTCACCGGGTTGAAAAGGAGATTCTATGAAACGAGCATCATATCTAATTTTGTTTTCATCATGATAATGGATAGTATTACTTTTAGCCAATTTTCTTGCTTCTTCTACAGGAGGGTAAATTTGGTTTTGAATTAATGGAGGATTATACGGTAAAGTGACATGTAACAAATATGCAGGAGGAAATTTTGTAACAGAATGTGGTGTTAAATTGTATTCATTAATTACTTTTTCTGAAAGTTTAGTCCAGGGAATTTTAGAAGGAGAGGAATTAACTTTACACTTTAATTTAGTTGCAATAAATTGATTCACACGTTCACATTTTCCATTCGTGTGTGGGTGATGTGCAGAAGTTAATAAATGTTTAATATTGTAATTTCTAAGAAAATGTTTGAATCTAGATGAGGTAAAAGCACCCTTTCTATCAGTTAGCAATTTAGATGGCATTTGAATTCGAAAAATTTGTTTTAAAATATTAATACAAGTTTCAGAAAATTCCTTTTTGGATGGAAAAGCCCAAACATATCTAGTTATATGATCGATTACTATATGAAGATATTTTTTTTTGTAGAATTATAATAATTAAATCCTCCAACAGTATCAACAGAAAGACATTCAAAAGGTTGATCCGGGGGGAGAGCAGTCTGTAAAAGACCAAATCTCTTTCGTCTTTTCTTTTTATTTAGCTGACAAACATGGTAATGTTTGACAAAAGCTGAAATATCTTGATTAATATGAGGCCAATAATATTGGGGAGTATTTAAGTTTATCATTTTTTGAGTACCTGGATGTCCAAATTGCTCATGAGCATTTTGCAAAACCCTTCTTCTGAGAGAAAAAGACACAACTATTTTAACTAAATTTTTCTTTTTCAGGATAAGTACATCATCAATTTTTTTATATTTTGAATTATTTTTTATATTTGAAATTTTGAAAATGTTTTATCTAATCTAGTTCAAGTAAATGCAAAGTGTGTTGGATATATTGGGCTGTAGGATGCCTTGATAACATGTCAGCTTCAACATAAGCTGTCCCTTTTAAATATTTAATTTCATTATTAAACATGCATAGTTTTAAAGACCATCTAAATAATCGACCCCTTAAATTTCTTACATTTTTTAGCCAAACAATAGCAGCATGATCTGTATGAATTAAGAATTCTTTCCCATGTAAATAATAATAAAATATATCAAGGGCATCTACCCAAAGGGGCACCCCAAACATTCCATTTCTTTTATAAAAAAATTTTTTTTATTTTTCCTTTTTTTTTTTTTTTTTTTTATCTTTACTTAAAATTAAGTTTCAAGCAGAATTATTGGATTCAATAGTAGACTCCAGGGAGCCGAAGGACGAGCGTCATGAGTGCATAAGAGAGAATACTTGGTTAGCGAATTACTGTTATTGGATGGTTTTGCCACTGCAGACATTAATAATTGTATGAAAAGCAAATGAGATCTGAAATTCACGTTCTCGCGACAGAGTGTTAAGTAGTGTCTGTTATTATTATTATTATTTTATGTATAAATAGCAGTCCAGGAGGAATACTAGTGAGGCTTCTCTGATAGCTGGGTAATACTGTATGTGAACTGAACGGAACTGTTCATGTACATCATGAATGAATGAAAATGAATTTAAAGTTTGTGTGTGTTTAAAAACTAACCGAATTGTGTGAAGAGGTAAGTGATAGATATTAATTTGTATTTCATTTAAAAAAAAAACCAGATCAATAAATGAATCGTGCATTTTACTTTTTTGTTTTCCATGGATATCATCTGCATATAAGAGCAGTTATTTGAGCATTTGGGAGATTAATACGGATTGTGATTCCGGTGAAAATAATTGTAAAATGATTACAGGATTTTCCCCACCTCCATTCTTATAATCATGCAAGAAGGTGTGTAATCTCTTTGAATAACTAACTAGGGCTTGCCCTAGATTACGATTTAACGAAAAACTTATGCAATAGTACATTTCCTACTGTTGGGAAGATCATGTTAAGATTGTTTCTTATCCATCTTAATTGAAATATAATTAAATTCTTAAAACATCCTAAATTTGTGTCGATCTTTCAAATATCAAAGTATTCTTTTTACTATTATTCAACCGAGCAATGCTAAGTTATTGAAAGTACTGATGAACAAATATGTTTGGCACTTGTGTAAAGTCCCGTCGAAAAGAATGTTGCCGCTATTGCAGACAAATTTAAGGAGTACACCATTAATTAGTGCGGCCCAATATACGTATTCCCATTTAAGGCAGAGAATGAACGAATCTCCTAAGTGAATCAAACGCCACATTTATTTGATTTATGTGTGAAAAACGTTAATGATAGTATCTCATTGGATCTGAATGTGTATGCAAAATTTAATCTCCAGTCAGGTAATAGGAAGTGTATTACCCATTCCTAAATTATTAGTACAAAAAGTAAGCCATCCTCTCCATTCCATGTCTGACACTGCTTGAGCACACCATGTTAATATATTTAGATGTTTTAGGTAATTTATATGTGTGCAAAATTTCGACTCCTTTAGGTAAGAAGCACGTTAAAATTAGAGTACTTATTTTGAAATCACTGGAAAGACAGTGAACAGAACATGTTAAATAACAACTTATAAAAACATTGCTTGATTTCTCAAATCCATTATTGTCAGAATATTACATTGTTCGATGGCCTATCAT
>BMAW01099094.1:0-18643 GCA_019974015.1 Nephila pilipes | reverse complement strand
AAATGATTCAGGAGCACTGTGTGTTCAAAATATGTTAACATTCCATTTTCTTTTAATGATAATTAAAAATAAGATTCTGTTTCGATATAAGATTCAGAATAAAATAGAGGGAAAATATTTTTTTTTTCTCAAAATTTTTTTATTTCTCAACATTCAGGGTTTTTTTCTCATAGAATTTTGTTGTATTTGCTTTTCAGAATTTGCGATTGATTCTAAATAATAAGGAAATAAAACTGTCATCAATTAATTGGATAAAAAATAACTTAGATGAAAAGTTGCTAGAAAAGGAAGATTAGAAGCTGTTTTTTTTAATAAGAAAGTTATGCTAAAAGAAGAAAAATGTATAAGTAAAAAAAAGCATTGTAAACACGATGCTTTTTTACTAAATAAAGTACTAAATGTGCGAAACATTTCAATAATGGAAAAAAGTTATATTTAAAAATAACAGCCTTATTTTCTATCCACAGATACGAGTTACCCTCCTAAAATTACCCTGCATTAGAAATCGCGTATAAATATCACTAACTCTACAGAAAAAATAAAAATAGATTCCCAACATATGCAAAATTATGAATACATATAAAGTATTACATGATCTTTAGTTATATATTATGGAAAGCACATGTATTAAATTTTTGTAATTTTTTTTACAGGAATATGTTTATTTAAGCTATTTTAAAAGGTTTCTGTTTGAATTATAGGTACTTTTCCGTTTCTCAGGGGCAAATATCACCGAGCAGAATTTATTGTTGCCAATAAATTCTACTTGGCGATATTTGTAAAGTAAAAAAATGTAAACAATGCTTAAAATCTCGCCAAGTAGACTTTATTGGGCAACAACACACAGTGTAAACATAAAAAAGGTAAATGTTAATTCTAAGAATTTTTTTTTATTTAGGAGGCATAAATAGCTTAATGTCGTTTAAAATGTTTTCAAATGGGTCTTTAGAATCCCTTCTTTACATAAATTCTGAGAAATAATTTTCCAAATGATGACATGTAGTTCCTATATGTTTCTTATTTCGCCATTTTGTTCTACCCCATAGTCTATCTATTTTGTGTGTGTGTGTTCCAGTTTTCGAACTGACGAAATTGTATCTGTAATTCACTTTGAAATGTTCAAAACTTTCCTCTTCCAATTTTCCAGTGCTGTAGGATTTCCATGATTAAGTATATATTGTTGTTACTTTTTCGATATGCTTCTTAATTGCATCTAATATAGTTTTCATGGATCGGTTGGGCACTTTTAAAAGGAAACATTCGATTGTTTCACGGCAAACACCAAAGATCCACTGTTGAGATAGAATCCGTCCCGCATCGTTTTTTTCTCTTCGTGAGCATACTTTCGTCGACTTCGATGATCATACCAGGCACTCCTATTTTTGGTTGTTGACCTTTAACCAAATAATCCACACAGACTTCGCGCATGTAATTATTACAGTCCACAACTTCTCCGTGACTGATTTCCAACCGTTTTTCGCACCCTTTAACTGAAGTCAGTTCTTCGCTCCAATAATAAATAAACCTCAAACACTTCAAGAAACTCAATTTCGATGAATCAAACCATGTCGGATACCTCTTTTACTGCGACAAGTTGAAAGGTTGAAGCGCCATTGAATTTCTTCTCCGAGATACAATTTCATTTCATGATTATTTTGACAAGTAGCAATTTCAGGCAAAACGCCTTTCGTTTGAAAAAATCTGTCAGATTCTTCCTCTGTTCTGGGCAAATCCCAAATTTTCATTGGTTTTTCATTCATTTTTAAAGTTTTACGAAAACGAATTGACTATTAAAAACATGGCCGCGGCTTGTTCTGAAAATGTGTCGATAAAAGGTTACCAGAGAAGATATTACGCTTGGCGTCGGTTGTATTATTTTTGGCGACTTTATTGCTTGCGCCGGTAAAATGGAAAAGTACCTAATTATATTATTAGTTGCCAATTTCTTATAATATTAGGCTTGTTTCTTAAGCAACTACCGTTTTTAAGTAAGGAGCTACAGCTCTACTGTCGCCGTTCCACGCAAGTCTATCGATCACCTGTTAGTTAATCACAGACGCTAACAAGGAAGCGTTCATCCGTGTTCACGTTTCTGCACATTTGAAGTTTTTCGCACAATAGAAAATATCGCCGATTGTAAAATATGTGCAGAGATTCATTTTCGGCATGCAAAATGCGTGAAAGCTGGCGAAATTCTTCAACAGGAAAATGAAGTGCATGGAGAAAATATTGTGAACGATGGAATGGTAAGAAAACAAATGAAATCATTTGAAGATGGGAATGGGGACTTTCGATATCATCCAGAAAAGTGGAGGTAAAACAAACAATTTCAGCACGTTAAATCATGTGTACTGTGTTTTGGGATCAGCAGGGGGGTGTTACTTGTAGAATGTTTGACTCGGAGTGACACAATAAGTTCCAAAACATGTTACGACACTTAAGGGGACTTAATAGTACCTTTGCACCTCCAAAAATTCGATTTTTCAAATTTGTTTTAAAAAAATAGGGTTGAATATTAGGAGCATTTTAAAGCAAACTGCGTCAAAATCCGACAATTATTACTCCCTGTGCTACAAAAAATGTAAATGTCTTAAGTGGCTTGTTCTATGTAATGCAATGTAAACAAACCTCTTTTTCTCAGTTTGTTATTTTCACACTTTTCCACAGGATTAAAAAAAATCTTTTGCATTCAGTGCTTTAAAATTTTACATGAGTGTTGTACTTGTAGATCCTTATTCTGTGAACCTCAATTTTGTTAATAGGATCATTAGATTTTATTTTATAACATGGAAAAAAAGTTACTAAATATAAACTTGATAACTTTTTTTAATTTTTCAATTTTTTAATGAGATAAATTTAAATTTGAGTAAGATAAATTTAAAATTTGAGGTTTGCAGTATAAGTTCATTATTTAGTTTTAATTTGGTATAAGAATTATGGTTCTACGGTACATCTTTCAAATGTTATCTTGTGGGTAACGTAAGGTAAGCTAGTTTATTTTTTAAATTTTTGTACGCATATTTCATGTTGTATAAGGAAATATGTTAATTTAATAGCAAAACTTGACACAGTATTTTAAACTATACACTTTATTACACAAACTGGCAAAGTTTCACATTGAAATGAGCAAAAATTGTTGATTTATGAAGAATCGAAAAGAGAGAGAGAGAGAGAGAGTTTTTCAAAATGTTCTACTTTTGATTTGGAAAGATACAAATTCCCTTAAACTAAGCTGCGTCATGAAATCCAAAACAAATGGGGTGCCATGCTCAGTGAAGGTGATTGTTTTGTAGCATGACAATTACGGTCCACACGTGGCTCTCTCAACCCATCGCCTCATATAGCTGAGAAAAATATGATCCCCCTCGGTATATATCTGATTGGCTCAGTATAGCTCTGATTTGGAGCCAGGGATTACTACTTGTTTGTCTACCTGAAAAAGGATTTAAGCTGTTCATGGCCATGACGACGATGATGCCAAAACGGCCATACTGCTGAGGCTGGCTCATCATACAGCAGATGTCTGTGAGGATGCAATCTAGAAGCTGGTTGTACGGGACATTATACGTGCCTAAATAGTGGAGGTAATTACGTTGAATTGTAGATAAAGAGGCAGGATTTTTTTAAAAAATAAAATAGAAAAATTGCACTCGTTTTTTTTTTAAATGTTCACTGGAACACTACTTAAGATTTTCTTAATTTGGATCATTTTGATCAAAATAAAATTAACAAAAAATAAACGCTTATTGCTGTTTGAGTTACATTATTGCTAAGGCAAAACTATATTCTTTTATGAAGTGAACGAAAATAATTAACTAAGTGTAACTTAGTAACACAACGAAACTAAGTGTAACTTAGTCACCCATATTTATGTTTTAAGAAAGAATTTACAAAGTTTTTTTCTATTTCAATGGCCATCATAATTTCCAAATTTATCTTCACCTGTAGATGATTTGAAATTTGAATTAATTCTCCAAGTCGTTCTTGAAATGAGATGGAACTAATTAATATCAGAATCAGCAATACTTCCGAAAATATCATCTGAGTATTTATCAAGTTAAATTTATATGAATCATTGCACGAGGCGAGGTTGAAAAGTAGTGCATCCATAGCCATAACTGTTTTATTTGTTACACGAATTTCACAATTCGAATGTATCTTACAGCTGCATTTCCTCCAAGTGCTGGATTATTCACTTCTGGACATTGTCTTCATACCTTTCCACGTATTCATACAAAAACTTCGGAGAAGAATTCTGGTGATTGATGTCGACGCGAGGCTTTAATAGCACCTTTCGCCTCGGTTGAAAGAAAATCGGGTTGTGAAAGTCACAAGATCGGGGGAAACCACTGCTTAAATCACATCCACATATGAATCACCATCTTCTTCATTTCTCTGCTAAATAACATCACCAGGAAACAAAGAAAACTAATACATTACATAAAGGACACTTATAAATTTCAGGTACAATAAGAATTGTGAAAATACAGAAATAAATAAAAAAAGAAGTTACTGGCATAGAGGCATTGCTTTTCAACTAAGCCTAGTCACTATACAAATCGTTAAACTCGCATTACACACAATGGAATTAAGCGTAAGCCCCAAAAGCACATTCGAACCCCAGAGCATCAAGCGATTACAATCATATTCAGAACTGGTGATCATTGTTGATAACTTAGAGGCCCTATAAATGGCCGACACTGGTTCGCCGTAATTTGTAGAGTAGGCGACAGGTGTGAGACCAATAGCGCTCTTTCTGGACAATAGTATTTTATTGGATATAATCAGCATGATATCACCTGTCTATTACTCTTGTAGTAGTCAAAGATTGATCTTTTGAATATTTTCAACATTTACCACAATAACTAAACTACTTTTTTCAAATCAAAGTAGAAGTGAATGAGATATTATCTCAAAATACTCACACAATTAGAATTTTTTTCCCTTCTCAAAGTATATTTGCAAGACATAGAATGTTTGACTTGCAAACCATGGAGTTTACATAGAACGATAATACACTGATAAGTAATTTCATACCTGTAACATTCAATAATAAATAGAATAAAATAACATATTTTTTTATAAAGTAAATAATTTTAAATTATTCTTACTCAATAAGTGAATAGTAATAAACAGCTTAGAGAATTTTTTTTTAAAATAGTTACTTGTATTTAGACTAAAGAATATATATACTGTTCAAACATTTTTTTTAAAAAATTGCTCCTCTTTAGAAATTTTTGGCAAAATCTTATTTTAAGGAGACTGCTTGGCGCGATTTTCAAAATCACGCAAAAATGAACCCTGTTTAATAGATTTTATAGTGACGCTCGGAAAAATTTGAATGGTTATTATGTGTAATGAGAATCAACTTGGCGACTTATCGCCCCAAAAAATTCTTCATGTTGCGAAGCCCCCCTAGAATAGAATCCAACCGAAATTACTCGTATTTTCTATGTATTAGTCATATGTTATCACATATTTCATAAATATTCTTACATAATATAGCAATATACTAACACTAGTGTTTACATAATGAACTCAGGCATGTAAATCAAATGCATACAAATTAAAAGTAGTAAAGCAATTTATGGAAGAAGGAGTGGTATATTAATTTTTTTTCTTACAGTTCATGCAACAGGCATTTTTTCCTCATAAAATCGTTATGGTAACCATAGTGATTATTATTGTTATTTTTTCTAGATTTAAAGCTGAATCTGAAATTTTATTTAAAAGCCTAATTTAATTTTCAACTATGTTACTCATGCGAAATTAATACTTTTATACACTTAGTATTAAACTCTAAGAACTTTCTTTTAATTTAACAAAAATCTGGTAATGCTATTACGTATAAAAATTAACACTTTCTTGGAAAATTAGCTAATAATTATTAAAATAAATTGACTAATTCTTCGAATCTTGCTTTATGGGTTATTCATTGCCATCTTAGAGTGACCTAAAACATTCAAAGTGCTAAAGTACAAAGACAATATCACTAAAAAAAGAATCTCAACAAGTGAATAAGCGATAAAAATCAAATTATCATTAAAATACTGAAACTAAGTGTAACTTAAGAGTCTTATATAGTCATAAAATAAAAATTAAATATATGTTTACATATATTAATCTATTCACAAAACTTGGCATGTTGAAAAAAAATCTAATATGCTGTTTTTTAGAATAAGCCGCCACTCTATCTCTTCAAGGGCTTACCTACTTTAAATACGGGAATCCAAGGTACCTGGTGATATTTTTTCCCATGATGCTTACAGTCCCGCCCCTACGCGCTCCCTCAATACCCTAGTAATCCATTCCTTTTTTGACTCTCTTTTTTGTCAACACATTTTTACCTTTCTCTCCTTTTTTCTTGTCTACATTATAAATCAAATAAACATTTGGAAAAGGGCAACGACATCATTCCAACACTTTAAAGAAGTGAAAGTCGAAGTGGTGTTGACATATAGACTTACTCTAGCCACATGAAAACACGACAGAAAGCATTTAGACCCGTTTAGGAGAATCCATCTGAGATATCTAATATAGAGAGATATGCAAGATATAAACACATAGCATGAGATCAAAGACTAAAGCTAAAAGCTTTTCAAACAACCTAAATGTTGTCCAGAGAAGACCCCAAGAAGCGATCAGCCAGGACTATATAAGACCACTTTAACGTTTGCAATACAGATCATCTAACCTACCTCTAGATATAATAGGCAGTGTCACAAACTCGCAATTTTTACTTGCACACATCGAGGAATCCTCAGTCTTTTACATAATTGGGGAAATATTCTGTTACGAACCCGAGTTGAAGCTTTCCGGCAAGGTTTCCCTTTTAAGGGAAAAGAGACATTTTCAA
Source organism: Nephila pilipes (assembly GCA_019974015.1). Classification (NCBI taxonomy): domain Eukaryota; kingdom Metazoa; phylum Arthropoda; class Arachnida; order Araneae; family Nephilidae; genus Nephila; species Nephila pilipes. Next base: position 11,787 of record BMAW01099094.1, on the reverse strand, counting down.
GGATTTCGTCAGTCATTAAGAAAGACAAGCATTGACTCTCCACAATGATGATGAATCTGGCGATCATTTTGGCGACTGGAAGAGAAACAGTGCGATATTGGCGACAAAATAAAGATCTTCAAAAATACTGGAATCTTGCCGAAATCTCGAATGGGAGAAAAGTTACGCATTTTTCCTGAATTTTCTCTGTGACATCACACCTGGCCGGAATTGCTATAAAATCGCCTAGAGTCTGAAAAGGGGAAGAGTTACATGGTCAAAAGACACTGTCCCATTATGCCTATAGTGCACTAGGGGAACAAGCCAGCCATCTCAAATATGTCACTCACTCCTAATCTTCCTTTATTTTACTTCCTTTTAAATTTTAGCCTCTTGACCAAAAAGCTACTTAATTTTAATTTGTCGTTTTACTTCTAAAGGTGTCATTAATAAACTATCAATTGATCAAATCAAACAGCCACTATGCAGTTGAGTATTTAAAAAAAAATGAAATGAAGTAGTAAAATTTGTCTTGTCATGGATCTCTTATGAATAATATTTAACAACGTCTTTTTTTAGCCTAGTTCATGTTATCACATGTGTAAAACAAATTTGTAATGCCTTGGTATTACTTCTTTATGATGCCATTAATAATTATTTAAATAATCACTCATTAATAGCCCAATGAATAGAAAGTCACTCAGTGATGACAAAGAAGTTATTTTCTCAGCTCTATTTATAATCAAATTTTAATCCCTAACCCTCTGTATTTGTGGAAATAATCTATATGTATCAATTTGATTCTGAATTTACCGAATTAATGAAACTTAATGCACTTAGAGATGAAGCCCAATTTACTGACCCAATGAAGTTTCTTCCAGGTTGTGTTCTGATCACTCCTATACTTGTCAATACATTCAATATCTCTTCGTTTATAGCTTCCACTCACTCTCTCTCTCTACGACTGACTAAGATACCAGCCATCGTGTGAATGCTTCCCAGCTTTCTGTATCTCTTCCGATATATTCAATTATTATTCAATAATTTTAATCTACATTAGTCACGTTTCATTTCTTCACTTTAAACAAAATCATTTAAAGTTCCAAAGTTTTCGTTGAAGATAAAGGTGTAAAAGAGACCACACGATAAAGTGATTTGCTTGTTTATATTTGCATTTCTGGCTCTAGATACAGAAAAACTTTTCCTCGGTTTTAATTTATTTAACGAATTTTAGTTTTTATTTAATTCATTTTTCACTGTTCAAATTCCTACAAAAATCGATTTTAATCGCATCAATAGTAGTCAATAGTAGAACAGAATTCTTTTTCAGTGGAAAACGAGTATTTCAGAATTCACATAATTTTAAGGGATCAACTTTTCAAACTGTAAAAATTGTTAAAAGTCTTGTACAGAACACGATTGAAGCGCAACAGCATGTTTTCCAGCGCTGTTAATACCACAAAAGGCGTTTCAAAGTAATATGGCTCAAAAAATGTTTCAGAATACGTAATAACACGTTTATTAGCGATAAAAATAGAAGAATCCGTAACCCTTTTCTCATTTCTCGAGTCAAAGTAATGAATCATAAGTAAAATGAGTCTTAAATAAAATCTCGCGTTTGAGTAAAATCTCGTAATGAGTCTTAAGTGAAATCTCATTTAAGTAATGATTTTTGCAGCAGAGGCTTCCAAGCACTTTCCTTGCTACTCTTAAGCCTTTTGCATTAAACAATTTTTAATGCGGAATATGTTTATCAACAGAATTACCAGGCGAAATATGTCTTTAGAGGCTTACTTTTTGCCTGGATATCCGTGTGTTTTCGTTACCATCACGAGTAATAAATTAAATTAACTGAGGCATCTTTGACAAGGAAAAAGGAGCTTGTTTTATAATTCTCAAATTTAATAATTCTCATCCATTACAATTTAAACAAATACAAGTTCTATTTTAACGTACAGATATGTGTGTATTTATGTATCTGTTTAGACAAAGAAAACCGCATTTATAAATATAAATAATTACATACGGGCAATTAATCCTCTATAGCTGAATTTACATGTATTATAGTTGTGTATATGTACTTTTAGGTATATCTTGTATAAAATCAATTGCATTTATAACGTTGAAAATTCACGAAATACTTGCAAAAATAGCATTACATATACTGAACATAATTATAACTACAAAATTTGAATTTAATAAAATTTTAAACTCTATGATTCAAATATCCTTTAAATTTTACACAAGTATTGTGTAGATTTTGAGGGAAGTGCGTACAGAATACTCTAAAAAATGCATCTTGTGAAAAATGCAATGAAATGTATAGTTACAAAAATTCTCCTCAGCCTCGTGTGGGTGAATGCTAGTGAAATAAATTCAACGCGTAAGATAAAGGCAAATGACTCTTTATTCACAAATATTCAGGACAAGACGAACACAGATGGTTAAGCTTGGACAAATTGATAACACTAACAGAAAACACAGCACTTGCACAAATTAGCGACATAGCAGGAACAGACACACTTGTAGTAACAGTCACAGCACTTTGAATGACGCTCAGCTCACCAGCTTACAAGTTCGCACTACAGACAAATCTAATAAATACTTCTTACGGACTCCAATAGCTTCCGGCAGATTTATTCGACCACACTACCGATATTTCCACGAAAGATGCACTCAGCCTTTGCTGACTTCTTCCAAAGGCTTTCTCCGACCGATTCCTTGTATTGGCACTTCTATTCCTCCTAGAAATACAAGCACCAATTTCTTCTGATACCGATCCCGATTCTTTCATGGAATCTAAACCGATTCCTTCTTCTATATCCTTCTATCACATTTACAGGCGCCCTTGCCAAGTAGGACGTTACAGGGAAAATTCAGAAAAATTTCGTAATTTTCCTCGCAATTTTTTTCAAGGTTGTTGCACTCTTTGGAATCTTTGTTTTGTCAAAATTCTCCAACTTTCTCACCAGATAGTCAAAATTGTCACCAAATTTGTCGCCAAGTTTAAGGAGTCATTGCTTAAGCTTTGCTTAAATGAAGCTACGTATGCACCATAAAAGAGATACGTAGCATGGAAACGTCATTTCGGATTCTTGTAAAATGCAGTATTCTTCTGTATAGTGGCGCATTAAAAATTTTAAAACTTAATTTTGTAAGCTTCTAGTCTATCAAACTCTTATTAATAATACATCTGTGAAATCAGTAAAGTACCTTCCGATTTTCAACATGAAAAAAAAAAAAAAAAAAAAAAAAAAAAAACCAAAAATTGAAGCTTTTTAGCACCTTGGTTACCTTTAAAATAGCCGAATGAAGGGTATGTTTACAAAACGTTTTGATTGAATAAAATAATGCACATAGAATACTCTATAATGCTATACTGTAATATGTATTCAGGGAACAAAAAAAAAAACAACAGATAAATTGAAGGTAATTTTTGAAAACATTTTAATTAAATAAAATACTAAAAATAGCCATAATTAGTGCGATTTCAGAAAACATTAGGATGAAATAAAAGCAGTTACCAGTAACTGACAACGTAAATTGATCAAATCAACTTGTTTTTTAGTCAAGTATAGTATTTTTATGTTAAGGGAAGTTAGTACTTCTTAATAAATCTTTGTTTTGATTAAATACATATTCGTTTAGAAATTATTTGTTTGTATCCCAAATGCTTCTAGCAATTCAAATTTGTTTGTATGTCACAATACTTTAGAAAGAAAAACCTTTTTTAGAATTCGAAAATAAGAAAACGCACGCGCAGGAGTTTTTAATTATTTTCATAATTTCTTTAAATATTTCACTGTTGGAATACTGCTCGAACATTTTTTTCTCCAAAAAAAAAAAAAAAAAAAAAAAAAAAATTCCCTGAAATGTTTAGATTTTGTTTTCATTAATGATTGAGTTAAAAAAACTTATGAGCGCACCTCTCCATTTTGTGCTTAAGCATATGCAGTTATTTTATGAAAACATTATTTTTAATTTTAAATAACTAGAGGCAATTGAATACGCTTGAAACGTGGCGAGAAACATTTTTATTACTCAAAAAACTGTGAAGTATTTTTTTGTGTGTCAAAGTTGTGTTTAATATAAATACCTAAGAAAAAGTATTCATACTGAATTCTGTAATAATTGTATGAAATAAATGTATTTGAACATTATTATTCTAGTGTTTCTTTAAATATGCGTATTTGATACACGATTAAAATTATCGTTGCCAAGAAAATGGAGCTTCCTTAAAATTTATAAATACTCACAGCAAATTTATAAATACTACAGCGGTATTTTGCCAAATGGGGCTACCCTGGTTCGCTTCATGGACTTAACGTTCAGCCAAAAGAAATCGCCAAGTTTGACAATTTTTGAAATCGAGGTAAGTGGTTGGGCTGAACTGTATTAATAAAAAATTATTGAAATATTAGTTAAAACTTGTCGCAAATGTCTAAATATTGCATTGTTAGGCAAGTAAGAACGAATCCCAAAGTTTCAGAGCTCTAGCTTGATGGGAGGTTAGTTAAATTAACCATCGAAAATTTGATGACACTGATACACACAGGGATACACACCAAGTGAAATATATAATAATTCGAGATAAAAACCAACGTTTTTAAAAACAACGTTTTTATACGGTGGCAAAGTTTATTAAAAAATTATTGAAATATTAGTTAAAACTTGTCGCAAATGTCTAAATATTGTTCAGCCAAAAAAAATTCTCCAAGTTCGGCAATTTTTGAAATCACGCTAAGTGGTTGGGCTAAACTGCATTATTAAAACAAATTATTGAAATATTAGTTAAAACTTGTCGCAAATACCTAAATATTGCATTGTTAGGCGAATAAGAACGATAACCAAAGTTTCAGAGCTCTAGCTAAATGGGAAGTTGGTTAAATTAACGATAAAAAATTTGATGACACACTAACACAGTGATACACACACACGCACACACACCAAGTGAAATACATAAAAACGTTTTAAAATGCAAAAAATGTACCAAAGTTGTTTATCTAAATCCCGCTATGAATGCAGCATAAATACTGTGATACAAATCACAAACTAACACTATACTTATTACGAAGTATATTAAGAGGGAAAAAAAAACAATTTATCTACATATGGTGTGGTACCTGACTTGTACTTATTTGAAATTGGCTCGTGTCTAGAAATCAGTTTGATACACCTGCACTAGATGATTGCGCTACACAGCTGTTCTTAATTGAAGGTTCATCTAAGGTCGGTTTCATCTTTTTTGCAAGATTCGTATTTGAGTTTTTAAACTGGATTGTAGATTTTCGTGGCTTGTACTCAACCTGATGGAACTGATTTGAATGAATCTGATTCAGATGATAAATAAAATGAATATCATTTTGATATTTCTGAAATCTAACTGTTCAAATTATTGATTTGTTTCCTCCTGAAATTAATAGAGTATCAGGACTCGGAAAGCCTGAATATTGCTCATCAGTAGTATTCATTGTATTGCAGATTGTGCGATATCCAGCCCCACCACTTTTTGTAAACTTTGGGACATTTCGGATGAATTTTTCTCCCGATAGTAACGTGTATTTTTCAATATTTTAAAATTACTTTAGATAATAGAGCTCTTGAACTGATTTTCATTGAAACAAATAGCTATGCTACTCATTGTTTGAAGAAAGAATTTGGATGAATAGAAATTAATACTTTGTCCAGATTATGATGACAGACTTTTGTGCGGTACATTCCTAGGATATTTATATTTAATACCCCTCTGTATCCCATAAAATAAAACCAATCAATCAAGTGCCTTACTTTGGAATTTATCATATATGTTCCAGGTTTGATAAAATAAATCTAAATTGAAAAAATGATGTGAATGTTTAGAATTTAAATAAAACATACATTTGTTAGCTTTAAAGCTAGTTATTCTTTTATTGCATTTCAACTAGCTCTTTCATTACTTTAAAAATCTAATTCAATAGACCATTAGAAAAAGCCAATTTTAACTGTACATCATAATTAAAATAATTTTAATAGGAATTCTAGTGAAAAATCGTCACTATCAAATTCAAAATTAAAATAAGGATTGCTTTCTTTATATCACCTTTTTAAGTTTTATTCATTTTTCATAATTTCTTAGGTGCATTCAAATCTCCCGTATACATCATTTAAGCGTCTGATATATATATATATATATATATATATATATATATAATTACATTTTTTGAAAAAATTAAAATATCGTTAAATTTAAAATTTTAAAAACTAAACAGAATTAAAAAAATAAAAGAAAGAAAATGATTTAAGAGCAAGAAACATATCCATAAAAAAAAGCCACAACAACAACAACAAAAAAACTAAATTCCTTAAGAAAGAACAAAATTAAAATAAAGTCACGTAAAACTGCCTCTTGATTAGGAAAGTGGTGCTCTTGCTTAAACATGTTTTGATGATGAAGTCTTCCCAATTAGTAATGGTCTATTGAACAAAAAGGTACTGTCTAATCCGGTGTTTCTCAAACTTTTTTTTTTAATATGCCCTCCATAAGCCTTTTAAAACTGTATATTCCCCTCTACGAACACAAAAGACACACACACAATTTTATCCCAGATTCCCAGAACAAAAACCGGAAATTCTCCTTTAACACAAAACTATGTAGGCATAGTCGCTAGCTCAAATGCGGCATTGTTCCAGCGAGGAATGGGGTTCCGCGACCTTGCTGAATGCCATGTTGACTCATCATTTGCATCAGGCTGTTGCGTTAAATTTGTCGAGGATCAGATCGTTGGGAGTTAATTGGACCCGTTGGAGGAGAGAGGTACCATCCTAATGATTTGATCATGACAGCAGTGGCCACGGTAGCCTCCAAGTAGGATCGTGAACTCGAGGCCGGCGTTGTTTCCGTCGAGTAGTGAGTTCGAGAAATGATGTCACTAAAACCAGCGTTGTGATGCAGGACTGATGAACGTTAAATCTCTCGAAGTCTCTTCCCGTTGGCGTGGTGTGGAGAGTGATATACTAAATCACGTGTCGTACTCGTCATTTGACCGAGGCTCAAAATTACGAGGTTCTTCACCATACTCGCTTCTTAACTGGTCTTGGTTTCTTAACACACACACGCACGCACGCACACACACACGCACCCCCCACACACTCCCCCCCCCACCCACCCCCCCCCACCCTCTCACTCTCTCACACACACACACACACACACACACACACACTAATAAATATGTCATTCTGCATGGAAAAGTAATTCATCAATTGAAATTCAGCGCGCCTAGCCGTCTCACTGAATCAGTGCCATCCTGATTGAATAAATGCATCCTGCATTCCTGGTACAGTTTTGAAGAAGTGCTCCCTGTACTTGTAGTTTGCTTTTTAAAGAAGTACTCCCCACACGATAAATGCTTCTCGCATTTTTAAAAGGAAAAGTTTTGAAGTACAGTGTGTCAATTTGAAAATTGCGTTGTCACCTTGAAGATCCAACCCGATCCTGTACCATCCCTGTTTGTGAAGAAATCTGCATCACATGGAAGAGTCACCTTGACTTCATCATCGAAACTCCATCCTGGTGAAAATAATTCTGCGTTCTTCTAGAGAAAAGATCATCCGAAGTCCCCATTTGGAAATTCCGTATTGCTTTACATTGTGCTGTGTGGTGTATTATGATCGATTTTTATTTTGTGAAAAATTGCCGTTAAGTGTGCATTTCATTGTTAATTTTTCCAACAGATGTTAATTGTAATTAATTTCATTGTTCAAGCATTGAATAAGTTACTACATAAATTTGATATGAATGAAGATATCAATCCGTATTTGATATTATTTGAGCGCCAAGTTAATATGATATCCGTACCAAAAGAGTTTTGGGTGATACATCTGTTGGGTCTACTCCCACAAGAAATAATACAACTAATTACTCAAGAGCCTGAAGAAAAGGCAAAATATTATGATCATATGAAAATACTGTTACTCAAAAGATTCAAATTAACTCCTGTGAGGTTTAGGTAGTTGTTTGTCGCTCACCAGAAAAGTGTTGAATATACGTGGTGTGATTTCTACCAAGAAATTCAAACATTCTTCAATGGATGGATTGAGGGACTTAACGTCAAAATCTTTGACCAGTTGCGAGATCTGATAATAGCAGATCAAATTAAAAAAAAAAAAAAAAAAGCTCCCGTCGAATTCAAAGAACATCACTTAGACTAATGGCCAAGTATCAACTCGCCAGAGGAGCTAGTCGAGAGACTTGATGAATTTAAAGATGTCTGGAAGGACATTGAAGCCAAAACTATGCTTCTCACCATCTTTTCGAAAACAAGAGACCAGATTATGTATAAGTTCGTTAATTTCAGAAGATGTGAAAATCACCATAGGAGAACTGAAAATTTCATACCTGAAAGAAAAAAACTATGAAACTCATCCGAGCAAAGATTTTGAAAGACGAACGCTTAGAAAGTGTTTCAATTGCCATGCTTCTAACCATTTAAGCTACAATTGTCCTAGAGTCAAGAAAGAGTCGGAATATGCGAAACCATTGAACTCTGAAGTTTAAACATGTTTTGTTGTTACGTAGAAAGGGCTACATCTAAAAGATATTGCACTTGGGGAAAAAAATATTTCCACTCTTAGTTATTACTCATTTAGTTTCATCCGTGAAGACGTAAGTACAAAGATTGTAGACCAACAAAAGTTTTCTAAGAAATGCATTGTCCTATCTGGAATAGGTAAATCTCAAGTGTTGACGAAAGGTCATTTTGAACATGGCTTCATCATAGATGAAGACCATTATTTCTTAACATAGCATGTTGTGCCGAGTGAGCATCTTAACTTTGAAGCCGTCATAAGTGCCGACATTTTGAAATAAGCTTCTTTAAATTTCACCCAAAATGGAGTTGAATTCCCCAAACATGAGGAAAAAGCATGGCTGGTACATATATCGGAATTACATCTTGAAGATGAGTCAGATTTGAGTTCTTCATTCTTGACTCACGAATAAAAAATGATTTAACAAGAATAATTTCCTCTTACAAACCTGAGAAGACCGAATCCAAGGATGTTTCAATGAGAATAATTTTGAAAGACGATATCCCAGTCTACCAACCATCTCGTCGTTTGCCATTTGTAGAGTAGCAAAAGATCAACAAACATGTTAAAGAGTGGCTTGAACAAGGAATCATCAGACCTAGTTCATCCGAATATGCTGTTCCAGTAGTACTTGTGAAGAAGAAAAACGGAGATTCCAGACTTTGTGTCGACTACCACAAACAAAACTGCAAGCTTGTCAAGGATAGATTTCCACTACCTTTTATAGATGATGTTCTCGATAGACTACGAGATGCAAAAATGTATACAATCTTGGATTTTAAGAATGAACTTTTCCATGTAGACGTCATTGAGGACTGTGGGAAATTCACTTCATTTATTGTTGCCGACGGACCATATGAATTTAACTAAGTATCATTTGGTTTAAGAACTATTCCTAGTGTTTTTCAAAGATACGTTTACAATATATTTCGAAATTTGATGAATAAAGGCATAGTAATAACTTACATGGACGATTTAATAATTCCATCCACAGATGAAGATGAAGGTTTTAGTAAACTAAGAATCGTTCTTGAAGTTACATCAAAATACGGTCTTGAAATCCAATTCAAAAAGTGTCAGTTTCTAAAAAGAAAAGTAGAATTTCTAGGACTTATTGTGGAAAACGGTACTATTATACGTCATTAATTCGCTGAAACACTCACTGTAAGAAATTTTCCTAAGTCAACAACAGTTAATCCTTTCAGGGTCGCTATTTGCACAGATCAAACGCATTTTACTATTTTTTTTAACCCCTGAAAAATTGGAAAAAATGTGATTAAGGGTTCTAATATCCTGCTTTAAACTGATAATAGATGGCAATGCAAAAGTTTAATTTGCTCTTTGGTATTTGGAAGAAACGGACGTCTATCGAAGTCATATCATAGATGGTTTTAATTTCCCTTATTCTAAGGATTGAAAACTTAAAATTATTTTATTTTTTTTTATAATAAATTTTATTAATAGACATAAATTATTTCTAACGTTGTCTTAGTACTTTTTGAAAAATTCGTTTTCCCCTTTGTTTTTCTGTGATTTTAAACAACGTTAGCAGCGTGCAAACGGTGCCCGTTCATGATTTCAATAGCACCTCCTCCTCCGCGGAGCTACGGGAAAACACAGCTATGTTTATGCTTCTCCTGTAGATGAAAGATAGAAGGAAAAAAAAAAGAAACTGAACTTTCGAATTTAGGGTTGGTTTCGGTAAAGGAAAAGGTTTTTATTTATTTTTACTGGGGTTAGGACACATTCTGAAAAATAGTTAATTCTGTATTTACCTTGTTTTTGGTCAGTCTCTTATGCTCTAGTATTTTTGAAATCCCTTTATATGGTTTACATAAATTTTCATAATTTCGTAAATTTTTAATTTAATTAAGTTAAATTTTTCAACATTTATATTTATAATGCCCCGTCTTAGGCTGAGCATACAGGAGGCTTTAGCATTGCTAGAGGAGTTTTCATCGGATGCGGAATCTGTGCACTTGAATGATAGCACTGATTATGATGACTGCGCTCCACCTCAACTTCCAACTGAACCTCCTCCTGATAATTTTGATGAAGAAGTTTCTGATGAAGCAGACGAAGACATTCATTGACAAGGTCCTTCAGAACCTGCAAATGTGATATATATATATAAAAAAAAACCCTGTAATTCAGCAAAATTCCGAATTTAACTTTTAATCAGGTCCATCTGATGAAATTATGGAAATGGAAGATAAATCCCTAATTAGACTTTTCTTTGCAATAGTTTTTGCAACATTTATGGAAAAAATAGTTTTCCAAACAAACTTATATGGCACTCAATCTGGAAAGAATTAGTGTCACGTAACATTACATGAATTTTACTTGTTTCTCGCTATCAACATATTGATGGGGATTAAGAAAACTTTCCAAGCTATAGAGATTTTTGGTCAAGCAATGAGCTGCTTCATGATAATTATAAGCTAAACAAACGCCAATAAAGAGATTTTCGTGGATTTTAGCTCATCTTCATCCGAATGATAATAGCTTACAACTCCGTAAATTTCGACAAGCTGTAAAAGGTTTACCTTTTATCTTATCTTTCAAAGAGATAGCATATTTAGGCCTGGTAAATGTCAAGCAATTAACGAATCGATGATAAAGTTCAAAGGCGGTAGCTCACTCAAGCTACATGCCTAAAAAGCCTATAAATCGAGGCTACAAAGTATAGATGCGCTGTGATGAAAGCAGGTTTAGGTTCCAGTTCAATATTTACAAGGGCAAAGTGAAAAATGTTCAAAAACAATTAGGCGAAAGAGTGGTAAAGTCACTAGTGAAAAACTCTAAGGGAAAAAAAACCACAGGATTTATATGGACAATTTTTTCACGTTCTGCGAAATATTCCGATTTTTAAAAACTCAAAGTGTCTACTGCTCAGGTACAGTGAAACTTGATGATAAGAGGTTACAAGATGTGAAACATCTACTCATAAAGTGCAAACCGATGAGATGTGCTTTTTGTAATACAACTCAGAAACCTCACACAACACGGTGTGAAACATGCAATGTTGGACTATGTATGTTGCAGAAAGGCATTACATGTTTTCAGAAAATAATAAGTCTTTAAATAAGAAAATAAAAACTAAATAATAAGTCTTTCTTTTTGTAAATTTTATATCTTCCTAATGTGAGTATATGTATATTTTTGTGATATTTCTTCCCTAATTCTCATATTGTTTTGTATTTTTCTGATTTTTGTTTGCATATTTCTTGTATTTAAAAAAAA
>BMAW01099093.1:0-23922 GCA_019974015.1 Nephila pilipes | reverse complement strand
TCCCTGTTATTTTGCATTTTACATCCACAGAAAACAATAAGAATTTCTTTTAAAAACTTACAAAATAAAAGCATTTAAACATGTTAATAACAATCTAATTTTGATATATTCAAAACGACTTTAAAAAAAAAAATTCAGCTGTTATGATTGTTTAAAGTATAGGCAAAAACCAAAATGTGAAAACATATCAGAAACAAAATACTCAAATTCAATGGAAGGACATAACACAAATTTGATACTCAAAGAATGGTACATTCAAATAAAAAATGACAGCCATTCTCATTTTGTACATCCATTGGCAATTAGTTATGTAGATAAAAGATAAAAACAAAAAAATTTCCTACAATTTGAATCGATATCCGCGTCTAGATAAATACTCCGACGATCCATATCTGCCAAAATAAGAAAAAAATTTTTTTAGTAAAATAACAAAACATAAAATTTTAAATCAACTAGAAATAGTTTATAAAACACAAACTGCTAAGAGACTGCTGAAGTAGAAAAAATAGTCAACATTGAAGAGAATTATTTTTTCATACGATGTCCTACTATAAACAGACCAATACTAGATACATTACAATCTTAGTCTAAATATGACCAGCAATACACACCTAATGATTTCATGAATCCTAATAAAGCTATGAGTAATGCAAATAACCTGTTGGTCTACAACTGTAACATTTGAATTAAATCAATATGGTGTTAAAGACAAAAATTAGATGCCCCCCCCCCTCCCCAAACCATGTTCAAATAACCACTACTGGAACCACAGACTTTCTAATCAAAAGCAGTCAAAGAAATTGACACCTTGAAAACTTTAATTGCTGCCTTATTTTTCCCACACAGGTCTTTTTACAGCAATTTTTGTTCAGTTAAAAATGACATTTTCATATTCATCTTTAAAATAATTAAATTTTAAATGTTAAAATTGGATGAACAATCACTAAATTCCAAGAACCCCAAAAATCATTATTTGAACATACTTTTATCAGAAAAGTGTCAAATATTTTTACATTCATACAATTCTGAGACACCAATCATATACTAGTTCATTCTTTTGCTACAAAAACAAATGCAGCATAAGAAATCATATACTAGTTCATTCTTTTGTTACAAAAACAAATGCAGCATAAGAAATCATATACATCAAAGAATGGTACATTGAAATAAAAATGACAGCCATTCTCATTTTGTAGATCCATTGGCAATTTGTTAAGTAGGTAAAAGAAAGAAACAAAAAAAATTCCTACAATTTGAATAGACACTCGTGTCTAGATAAATACTCCAACAATCCAAATAATCTGCCAAAATAAGGGGGTGGAGGAATTTTTTTTAGTAAAAAAACAAAACATAAAATTTTAAAAATAAACTTAAAAAAGATCTTTATCCAATGTTCTGGTAATAGATGCATAATCTCACTACCAGAATCTCTGTTATTTTGCATTTCACATCCACAGAATACAATACGAATTTCTTTTTAAAAGCTACAAAATAAAAACATTTATAAGAGTGAATTACAGTCTAGTTTTAATATAATCAAATGACATTTAATAAAGAATTCAATTATTATGATTGACTGAAATATATTCATGAACCAAAATATGTGAAAACGGAACATCAGAAGCAAAATACTCGAGATCAACGAAAGTTCATCACACAAATTTGATACAAAAATACCTAAGATCAAGGAAGAAATGCATTCTCTTAAATTCTTAATATGAATACAATTATAATATGAATCAAATAAATCCATAACTTGTTTAAGAAAGAAAATTAAATGAAGTACCCATCAGGATTGGAAAAGTTTCACAATTGTTCCATTTCGTAACGTAACAAATGAAAAGGGAAGTTACCTTTATTGTGTCGCAATTAATAAAGTAAATAAACAATTTTGTTTATAATTAGATTTTTTTATGCATTTAAGTTGATTAGTATTATTTTTTTGAATAAATATCCACACAACCTGCAAGCGTTAAAAAAAAACCAGTTACAAGAAAATTCATACAATTTCTTGCTTTCAAATAGCAGAATCATGAAACACATTTCATAACTTTAATTATAAACACAAGGCTAAATATTCAAAAAAATTGAAATTAAAATGCTCAGTTTAATATAACTTTTAATAATTACAACCTGTCTCACCAAATAAAGGTAAGTTTGAAATTGATGTTTGATATATAAAAAAAATATTGCTTAGACAGTTGATGTAGTAAAATTAATCATCATTGAAGAGAATTATTGCTTCACACAATGTCAATGAAAATAGACTACCAATAAATACTAGTTAAGAGTGAGTGAGATTTAGAGGTATAAAAGTCAGATATGGCACTGCTGTGCTAAATAAAGTGTAATTGTGACCAAGATGTTTATAGAGAAGATCACTAGGGTATCCCAGCCCTGCATACTAATAAAGGACATTAAAATCTTTGTCTAAAAATAAATGCTTCCGGAAAATACACATCTGGTGACTTCATGAATACTAATGCAGCAATAAGTAATGCAAACACAACCCGTTGCTTTAGTTGTGTAAGATTTGAATAAAATCAATATGGTGTTAAGGTCAAAAATACCTCCGGGAAAAAAAAAACCATTCTAGAATAACCATTTTAATGCCCCATACAGCCATAGACTTTGTACTGTCAAAAGCAGTTGCAGAAATGGATGCCAAAAAAAATTCAGTAGCTGTCTTATTTCCCCCTACAGATGTCTTTTTTTTTACAGCATATTGTAATACTTCAATTGCTATTCAATGTGTTTCAAGATGGTTAATACCTAGTAAGCTAACCTAATACTTAAGTTAGCTAAAAGTAGCCAAATTAGTTTCTGATTTTGCAGTGTTATAGAACCATTATAATTGATCATAGACATTAATAAATTCATTCAACATGAGCAATAATTTCCAGATAGAATAAGCTAGTATCAACAAAGCATTTCTGATGAAATCTACAATATGTACATCTGATAGTCTCTCTTTTTTTTTATAATAAACATCTTTCCATAAACAAGATCAATAAGAAAAAACAAATCTTAACCTCTTGGAATCTAAATTTCTGTTCTCCATACCTCAAACTATTTAAGAAGGAGCATGTTTCCATTATTTACATGCAAGCTCTGCAATTGAGTATTTACATATCCTGCATGTAAATTTCAACGGTAATTTTTTAGTGTTGTGGATAATTAACAGTAATCGAATTTCTAAGCACATGCTAAGTAGCTGTAATAAAATACAGTGAAATTTTAATTTACTTTAATAAGTTAAAAACAAAAATATCAAAAGGGATTTGTCAGGAAAGATACACGAGAAACATTTTAGAAAATAAAAATTTAATACATTTTTACTATGAGAAATCCATGCTTTTTTTTAAAGTTTCCTGCAAAAAAAAAAATATTACAATCTTTGTCCCAAAATAATAACAGCAAATGAGTATTTAAATGGGAATCATTGGCACATTCAGCTGCAAATAATGTTGTAGCACAAAATTGCAAAGCCTTCAATGAAAATCACTATTTCACAACACCTATCATTAATTTTAGCACAATTTTTAGGTTAATTAAATTATTACAAATTACAACTACTTTTCTAACTAAATCCACTAATCGAAAATCAATTTTTCATTTCATTTGAATATCAATCTATTGTTAAAGATGGGGAAAAAAAATTTTTTTTCAAGCTAAGATTGCATTGCGAATGTCTAATTTTTTATGCGTCAAAAGAAAACAAAACATTGCAGAAAGATGCAAATCCATTAGCTGCAAAACAATTTAAGTGCAACAGAATAGTAACATCATGAAATTCGTTTGGTTCCATTAACTTAACACATCAATCAATAACTCCCGAGACTAACATTAACAACATTTTTTTTGCAAAATTTTTTTTTATTCATCAACATAACACCTTTTGTTAATCACCTTTTAGGGTGATACAATCGTTCCAACGCTTTTCCAAATCTTTTTTTTTTTTTCGCAAGAAATCTTTTTTGTTGCGAGTAAATAGCGATAAACAGCTTTCTCAATCATCGACTCGTTGCTGTTTTTGTTCCATCGAAAGCAATCACGGCACCCACTTGGAAAAAACCTTTTTCACTTCACTTCAAAAAACCTTTTTCAGTAAATACACTTCCATATGATATCTGTGTCATCTCAGCAATCTCACGGAGCTTCACTTTACGATCTTTCATTATAATTTTTGTCACTTCACTCACATTTTCCGGTGTAACGGCTTCCACAGGTCTACCCGAGCGTTCCGCGTCATTTGTGTCGGTGCGACCCCATTTAAACTCGGCAAACCACCGACAAATCGTTGCTTTTGATGGACAAGAGTCCGGGTAACATTTTTCAATCCATTGTTTCGCTTGCACGGTGTTTTTACCCATTAAAAAACAATGTTTTATCAGAACACGAAACTCGGTTTTTTCCATTTTTTAAACAAACTACAAAACGACTTTACTCCAACCTCGATAACTCAGCTGTTTCTGGTCCGATCGACTTAAAATTTTGACACGTTTCAAGCAAAGGTTAGTACTCTAGAAAGACCTGGTTACTGGTTTACTACGAGCGCCATCTCTGGGTTAGTCTCAGGAGTTATTGATTGATGTGTTAGCACTAGAAGCGACAGACCTCGTAATTTTGAGCCTCAGTCAAATGACGAGGACGACACCTGAATTGGCACACCCTTCCTAACTTCAAACCCATGCCAACCAGACTTTAAACCCTGACAGATTTAACATGCATCAGCTCCAATGGGTTTTCAGTGGCATCAAAGCTCGAACCCACAACTTGAGGAAAACCACTAGGTGCAAGTCCGCGACCATAACCACTAGGCTACAGCGGTCCCTACCAAAAATTTGGAAACATGTGTCCAATAATAAATGTTAAAGTGAATTTTATTGCTTACATTGATTCTTTATAAAAAAACAAAACTGTGAACATAAATGTCAAGATTATTATAAAGAAAAACTTAAAACATATTCCTATTAGCAGAAAGAGGCACTATAAGAGCCGTAGCTTAAGCCATTGAAGATCCCAAATATATCTTATCCTGAATTTTGGGGGGGGGGAGGAAAATTCATAAAACAAGTTAAAAAAGAAAACCATTTCTTACAGAAAGTTTATGGACTTTAAAATGCAGTAACGAAATTATTAAAAAATTAAGAAACTATTTGAACACCCAACATAAAAATTAGGAGTAATATTATTTTGTTTAATTTAATCTAGTTTTTACAGCAAATTTTGCTTTCTATATATGTGCTATTATTATGAGACAGAGGGAGTAACTTTTAGCTTAGTTTTTTTTATTAAAGTCGCACTAGAAGCACCACGAGGACTATAGGCAACAGACCTCGTAATTTTGAACCAGTCAAGTGACGAGGACGACACCTGAGCTGGTACCCCCTCTCCTAACTTCCACACCAAACCAACAGGAAGACTTTGGGCCCTGACAGATTTAACGTGCATCAGCCTCGG
Organism: Nephila pilipes; assembly: GCA_019974015.1. Classification (NCBI taxonomy): domain Eukaryota; kingdom Metazoa; phylum Arthropoda; class Arachnida; order Araneae; family Nephilidae; genus Nephila; species Nephila pilipes. Next base: position 18,459 of record BMAW01099093.1, on the reverse strand, counting down.
CCACATGACGGGTCTTTAGCAGCCAAGGATCGAACCCGCAACTGAATGAAAACCATCAGCCACAAATCCAAGCCATGACCACTAGGCTACTGCAGCTACACAGAGGGAGTAACAGTTAAGAATATATATAACACTAATATGAATTAACATATTTTGTCAGTTCTTAAAGAAAATGAGAATTACAGGCCTTATAATTTAAATTTCCTACAACCTCAAAATACACATATTCTCCAATTAAAACTGAGATAGTTTTTCATTATACTTGATATTTCTCAAAGTTTGACAAGTTCCTGAATGTAACATCGTATTAATTTAGCAGCATAATAATCTTTTGTTCCCAAACATTTAGATAAAAAGGCAGGTATTGGATTGTACAATTTTAAAATCAAATGCATTCCACACCAAAAGCAGCAAGAAACAGCCAGTGCAATATTAGAAGAAAAAGCTTGAAAAAAATTATATGCTTTATCGGCATAACTTATAAATCTAAATAATAAACCAAATCTAACATAATTTAAAGAATTTCAAATATATTCAAAACAAAATTTCCAAATGACCAAAATTAGTTTTTTTTTCCTTACAATAACTATATAAAAAAAATCCATTAAACATTTATTAATACCAAAAGCTGTAAACATACACAAAATAACTTTAATCATTAATGTAAAATTCATGCTATTTATCATGCATAGATATGATATAAATGCTATACATATACAAATCCTAATTTCTGTAAGTGTTCCATTTCTTCTATGTGATAAAATAAGAACATTTGTAATTTAACATAATTGTGGTTTATGTAAAAACAAAACTTTCTAAGGGTCTTCATAAATGAAATTCTGCTTCTTAAAAAACATCCATAAAATAATACAAAAACTGACACTTTTATAACACAATCAGAATAGATTGTCAGCAATTTATATATTATTAAAAAAATTACCTTAACTTCTTAATTTATTAAAATTGATATATTCACAGTTTTGGAAAACAACCTTTAGCCCCCAATATTTAATAATCCTCCTTGAATAAACCAACAATTAATTACAACAAAAACTTGAGGATTACCATAAATTATATAGCTAAATACGAAGGTCTTTCAACAAGTCCTTAGAAAATCCATGAGGTGGCATTCAAAGCATGAAAAATGATTTGTTTTAAGAAAGCATCATGACTCACTAGACAGCTGTCTCAGTTATTTCCATCACATGGCTTCATTTTTATTGTCAATTGAAGCAAACTTCTTTTTACAATTGGGTAAATTAGTTTTAAAGTAGCAGTACATCCACAACAAATGAATGTCTTTCGGGATGTCTAGTGCAAGTGACTACTCCTGGAATGATCGACAAAATCCACATTATTTTGAGGGATTAACAAATCAAAGTGTGCAAAATAGTTGATGCCATTGGTTTATTGCAAGTTAGTGTTTTCAATTTTGCAAAAGAAATTGGGAGTGAAAAAAATCACAGTAAGTAGGGTGACATGTTTGCTCTCAGTAGAAAATAAACACAACTGTGTGGTCAACTCTAAGGCTATTTTGGCACTTTTTCATCACAATCTTAAGCATTTCTGCGTTGATACATAACTGTGGGTGAAAACTTGGATACACCACTACACTCCAGAGTCAAAGGGACAGTCAAAACAGTGGGGGTTTGAGGGCAAATGGGCTATAAAGAAAGTGAAATAGGCCGACAAAGGCGACGACCACGGTTTTTTGGTGTGCATATGGAATCATCTACACTAATTACTCAGAAAAAGGAAAAATAGATAACTGGATGGTATTGCAACAGATGAGCAAAGAAATAAAGAAAAAATATCCTCATTTGAAAAAGATCCTCTTCTACCAAGGCAATGCATGGGTGCACACCCAAGCAGTTTCAATGGCCACAATTATGGAATTAAAATTAAAATTAGTACAACATGCAATGTATTTGGCCACATTGACTTTTTAAAATTCCAAATTTTAAAAAATTGCTTGAAGGACAACAGTTCAAGTCAAACAAAAAGTTCATTGCCAAGCAACTGTCTATTTTGATAACCTTCCAAAATCTTACTTTTTAGATGTCTTTAAAAAGTTAAGAAATTTTTAAAGTTTTAAGTGTATAGAACTAAAAGGAGATAGTTGAAAATTAAAAATTTACTTAAAATAATCTGTTTATCTTTTTCGAAGGACGTATTGAACACAACCCTCATATCAAAAAGTACAATTCAAATCAAATAAGTCACTGATTTTAGTTTCATCTTTCCAACAGTACTTGATTCAAATAACTACAAAAACTTCTCTTAGCACCTAAAATTTGTTTCTTAAAAAAACTATAGGAAAATATGGCTAAAAAATTGTAGAAACATACTTCACATACATATAAACAACATTTTCTATAATTATAAAATAATTAACTTTTTAGCAATACATATTCCTATTGGGTAAAGAAAATTTCAATGATGTGTAACCAAAAATTAGAATTTTTCATAAAAATATAAATAAATCTGCAACATGACAAATATATAGAAGAAAATGGTCATTTGAAAAATTTTCAAAAGAGTGCAATAGCAAAGTTAAAGATCCTACTATTGTTTTCAAAATGCAAGATTTTAAGAAGGGAAAAAAATTATTAAATGATAACAGTAAATATATCCATATAGAAGCAAGTGCCTGAAGTAGTATATTTCTTTTTTAAACTTACATGAGAAGTCCTCTGCTGGCAAATAATTCCATTGCTCAACTCCTGCGAACTGGTGATAATCCATTTGACGGTACATAAGTACCCCTATTTCAGGGTGTTCAATCATTAAATAAGGAACGAAAAATAACCAAAGTAAAAACAATTCAATTTTAAACAGAACCATGCAAAAAAAAAAAAAAAAAAATGATAGTTAAAAACTGCAAGCAAAATTTTTATGTATTCAGGAATTTCTCATAGAACAAAATATAGCGTAAAAAATCATGCTTGAACTGTGCATGCACTGTTTATTTTAAATGTTATAATTCACAATGTTTACAAGTCACATTACATATGAAGCAATACATATTTCTGGTGCCATTTGAACACAACAAGCATGAGTATATATATATGCTTTTATAACATGCACAGGATTTTGATAAAATGACAAGTGTAATGGTCAAGTGTTCTAATAATGACAACACATTCATATATACAATTTGTAATTTTACAACTTAACATTTTATATACAATACATATATGCATATATATTTAATCTAAAATAATTTCAAAATCCACATAGTAATGTATTTTTAATAAGTTACACTGTCCAATAAAAATTAATGAATAGAATAGAAAATACTGCTTTTAAACTTTTTCACAATCTATAATAGAGAATTTCGAACAATTCTGCATAATTCTCAACAATATTCCAAAACAATATGCACTATCTAAATGGATTGAACAAGGTTTATGACATATTTTAGGTTAAAAAAAGTATAATATTCGAAAAGTCAAAAATTTTTTAATGGAATAATATTAAAGCTAAATACTAAAGTTTGTAAAATTAAAACAAGGAGAGGGGACTTTTAAATTTAAATTACAATGTATTTTATTGGCATGTTCTTATTACAGTATCTATCTTATAGAATTTATTTTTTAGTTTAAAATCTACACTACCACTAATAATGCTCAAGAGATGAAATATGGAACATTTTTATGCAGGTAAAAAAAAAAAATACATTCACATAAACATGAATAACTCAATATATTCTGACTTAATAATCAAATAAACTTTCTTCCCTTTTCTACCTGAAAGAGTAATGAACATTTCTGTTCTATGATATAAAAACAGCTGCAGGTATTCCATCCTTTAAAAACAATTGATGCAGTGATTATATGTTACTGTTTCATGCAAGCAGCAATTAGTTATTTCTGTTTAAAAAATAAAATAATGGGAAAAATAAGTGAAAAAGAGATATGGTGGAATATACACAAGAATAAACTTCCTGGTTAACCTGTTCATACTAGATAAGCATATACTTTTGATTTTTTTTTTTTTTTTTGAAAGAACTACATGAAAATTGTTATAAACAGAAAGAGCACTTTCTAAAGCAAATTGTAATAAATTTATCTGGTACTTATCGGTAAAAGATTTTTTAAAAAAAGGACCTTATTAATTTTACTACATTACAAAAATATTCTTATTTGACATTAGTTACAAAAATTGAGAAAATCTATTATATAAATAACTTATAGCATATTTCAATAACTTTTTGAATTTCTAGTACAATATTAGTTGACATGTTATCTCAATTTATAAATTGAAAATTATAAGAAATCATTTTTTTAATTTATTAGAAGCTTGGAGAAATATTAAATAGAAAATAAAGAGGCACTACAAATAGTTTTGAAGGCCTTTGAAAGAATTTGGACCAAAGTAAAAGTACAGTTTATACCAACTTCATTAAAGATTAGTTTTAATTATCAAGTGTTTCGACATATTTTTTAAACATTTGATTAATACTATACAATATAACTTTCTTCAAAAGAACGAAATTACACATACGTGTTACAATTAAATATAAGCAATTCAAGAAATAAAAAATGATGAGTGATAATTTAAGTTAAAAAAGTACGGCTTGTTTAACCCGGGAGAACATGCACCCTAATAGTAACAGGAAAATGCGCATTGGTCAAATAGGCGAATAATCGCTTTTATGCAAAATGTATCGTTTTATGATTGAAACTTCATATTTTTGTAGAAATGTTTAACAAATAAAAAGAAATCTTATTTATAAAAATAAATGCTTTTACATATGCAAAAGCTTGATAAGTCGTCACAATTCATATAACATTGAATAATGTAATCAATACTAATAGGTAACTAAATTTTTAATGCATTTAATTTTTAATACATGAAATAAACTTACACATGAAGCTACCAACTTAATATACATAAATTCCATTGGCAAAAATTACACAGTAAGGAAAAATGTTCATTGGAAACATTTTGTGCAATTTGAACAAGTTGATTTTGAATTTCTGTCCTTTACAGCGGGGCTTATATAACATTTCCCCCTCTCTGCGGATTTTAGATTTTTACGATGGAGATTTTGTAACATGCTCTACCTCTGTGTTTAATTCACTTCATAAATTCGCAGAAATATTTGATAACACTTTTTTTTCGGTATGTTCCTTTATAAGTTCTAAGGCAAAATCCTTCAGAAATTCCATTCTTTTACAGTATTTTTCATCAGGTTTATTTATCCATTGAAAATAAAAAGACATGAGCGTTTATAGCAGTGGTATTTAGCATACTAAAAAATACAACTATTGATCATACGTTACTTATCCTAGCCGTAGAATAAGTAACAGACATTTTGTCCATGACATTAACTGCTCCTTTATTCAGATTATAAAAAGTAATTATTTCAGGTTTTTTGGCATCTACAAATGTGGTATCTATGGCATCATTATGCATAGTTGATAATAAAAGCACACATTTATTCTTTTTCGGAATACATGACACTAAAGTATTATGTTTCCGAAATCCAAATAGAATTGAATACAATTCCCTTCCTGTTGAACTTGTCAATTCCTTTGGTATCTCTCTTTTCTTTATTTCCATTCCCACAAGAGTACTTTTTTTTACTTAGAAGTTTCTTAGCGAGACCGACATTCATATACCATTACCAACAATGAGGTTTCTTCCTGTATCGCATAAAGGAGCAAAAAATTTTCTAATTTATAGGGACCTTCAATTGCAATCCTGCAAGTATATCTAAATTCCCCAGATAAAAAGTCCTTGGATCTACAAGAGCAAGCATTTCAATGCAATATTTTACTGGTTTATTAGGTATAAAGGACATCTACCTCTAAATGGTTGTAACTTTTCATCAATTACGACTTATTTACCAAGACTACACAGTTTCTTACAGTTGTTAGAGTAAGGTTTCTAGCCATTTCATTTCATCTTTATAACTTAGATAATGATGCATTTTTAAATTCTCACACAAGCATTATTCAAAATAATACCTAAACGAGAGAGTGTGTGTTGAGTCTAACAGGCCCCCAAAAAATCAGTTTTTAACCTAGAATTTGACCTATGAAATCGATAGAGGGTGACCTAAATAGCAGCTACTGAAAGACTCAACCATTTTCACATAAGGAAGGAAAATTATATTTAGTAAAAACCTAACCAGTGCTATCTATTTGGTTTTATTAACGTCACACTAGAAGCAACACGAGGGCTATTGGTGACGGACCTCGTAATTTTGAACCTCGGTCAAGTGACAATCATCGCTATCTATAGCATTTTACCAAAAGTTTGGCCACAATGTTAGGTTGACTGATTGTTCAATAACATCATCCTTTGAAAAAATGAGGGCTATTGGTGGCAGACCTTGTCATAAAAAAACATGATTACACAGTAATAATGAGCCAAAACTCTCAACCATTTTATTCATACTTCAAGTGCAACATTAAAAAATAATTGATTGAAGCTACACAAGAGCTTAAGGCAATGAATCTCGATAATTTAGAACCTTAGTCGAGGAACAAGGACAACACCCATAATGGCATCTCCCTCTCCAAACTTTCACATCACAACATCAGAAGTACCAGGTGTAGACTACATCAGACGATTTTTGAATTTGAAAGCAATTTCATTTGGACTAACTTATTTTATGGGAACACATAAATTTTTCTTACATTACATAGTAAATAGCAATCCAAAAGTATCAAGATTAAAAATAATCCATCTACATGTTGACTATGTACAAAATTTTAATCTTATCTTCTAAAGCTTAATAATATAGTGTTCCTTTGAATAATTCAGTATGTCTAAAAAGTATAATTAAGGTTATAAATTAAAAGAGTAAAAGGATAAAATACAGGTATTGCACTTGTGCATGAATTAAAATGTTACTTACAAAACAGATCGAGAATCAGCTTTTGGTTATGACAAAAGAATAGTAGAATTGTTTCCTTCAGTTTGATGTAAGTGAATTAGATGCTTCAGATTTTGATCATTACAAATGCAAGCATCCAAAAGTTATTTCACAAGATTCAAAGGTAAATGTCTTTAAGAATGAGATATTTAGCATTCAAACCTTAGTACCTTTCTTGATCTACTGTAAAGTTTATATTCCAAAAGAAGAATTGGAAATTCTAAACAGGCCAATTCTTACCCACCCACAAATCTTAAGTAATTAAATAAATCAGTAAAATCATATCCTTATTAAATAAGGTTAACCAATTTTAAAATTTGTTTAGTTTCAGTATTTTGCCCATATTTAACATCATACAATGCACTGGTAATTTGATAACCACATTAACCCACGAGAACACGCACCCATTTTTGAACACGAGAACTTGCATCGGGTATCTCATACCCTAGTTCAGGAGTGGCGAACCATTATAAATCAACGTGCCATTTTTTCCAAAAAAATGTTTAATGAGGTCATAGACGTGCCCTCAAATAATTTTGACTTCGTGATTGTTGGGAAAATAATAATACTAAATGCTATCAACTCAAAACTCTTAATTTACTACAAAAAAAAAAATCATTTTTTGCAATGTCTCAATTATACGCTTAATTCAAATTAAAGTAACATTAGTGTGACTTCTGTTGTTGCAGATTAAATGACAAATAACTTATATTAGGGTTGTAAGATGTTACTTTTAGCAGAATGCATGCTGGAATCATCTGTCAAATGGTTTCTAAGCAGGCTGTAATATTATTCATCTCTGAAAATAATTACTCGCAGGCATAGGTAGATGAAAATGTTGTTAAAATAGCACGAGACAGCTTCTTCAAACAGTTAAATGTGTCTGGTAACGAATTCCATGTTTCCAAAATTTTGTTATTGGTATTTTTACTTATAGTGATTGTCATTCGTTCTGTTTCAATTAATTCCAACTCTTTCCTTGTTTCAATAAATTTTTGAATCCATTTTGTGCTAGACTGGTAATGAATCAGCTGTATTTCAAATTCTTTAATTTCCAACCAATCGAATTGGGACAAGTTCAGTTTATCAAATGAAGTCGCATCAGGGTACATAATAAACTTGAGTGTTTCCGAAAATTCTTTGAACTGAGAAAATCTCACTGAAAATGCATTGATTGAAGAATCAATTACAGAAATAATTTCTTCAGTAACTGTTTCTTCGCCCGGTTTCTCATATATATCAAAATCGTTTTTTTTTTTTTTTTTTTCCAAGTTTGGTAAATACTTGTAGTTTCTTGTAATAATATTGTTCTTGTGTGAAAACATGCTGTTTAACGTCAAAAGCGCGAATGAGATCTGTCATGATGATTGTTTTATTTGTGCCTTGAAGCTTCACGTTCAATTGATTGAAACATGTCTGTAAAAAACATCAATTTTGAAAGCGGCATAACATCCAACAACTGTGGGTATTGTTCAATTGTAGTCCACGATGTAACTACAATAACAAACGAGCATGCCTTCTGCCCACCGCCCTTCACTCGGAACACTCCGTAGCGTAGGATCAGTCGCGTTCGTTCGTAATATGCTTCATTGTGAACTTTGTGTTCGGTGGCGTACCCGAAATATAGTGTCAGATGCCATTGGTTCGCCATCCCTGCACTAGGCTATCATGGCGTGCCCAAAATATTGTGTCACGTGCCATCAGTGGCACGTGTGCCATTGGTTCGCCATCCCTGCCCTAGTTCATTTCTGCTATTTTAATTTCAAAACTGTTTATAATCAAACCTTATGTAATTCAACATTACAAAATAATACATTAAAGAATTTGATTGAATTTAGTAATATATACTTGCATGTTTAAGGACAATTTGGAGTAACTACATACTGATTTTCTGTCCTCATTACATGGATAAAATGCATATTGTTTATAATTTAGTTTTTTTGCAGGCAATTCACTATCAGTGATTTCCAGTACCTTAGAAGTGCTTAGATAAATGGATTTTCTTTGAGGCTTCAATTTCTGATAGAATAAGGCAATATCTTGTTCTGATAGAACAAGTCCCAGAGTTTTCAAAAAGAAATGTCTGTTTCGGAACTGTCAGGGAAGATTCTTCGTGGACATCAACAAAATCCTAGCAATAACAGCCACATTCATCGTTGAAAATGAAATAACCTTTGGAAGCAATTTATATCCTTGCTGTAAAATATGGTGCAACTATTACATCAACAACGTCCATAGCTCCTTTCATAAGATTATAATATATGTTTTTCTATTCCAAGGTGGTTTCAACTATTTTATATCAGTTAGCAATGTGGACAACATAACTACATTCTTGTTCTTTTTTCAAAATATGAAATAACTGTTTCTTTTTTAAATCCTGAACTGAATAGCATAACTCTTTTTTCACCAAAAATTCAGGCAGTATTTCCCTTTTTTATAAGTATTACAACCAATGTAATTTTATTTTTCATAAGTTCTAGTGTTAGTTCATATCCCATATACCAGATATCAATTTGTGTCCAGAATTGAAAAGCTGTGTCACCAACTGCATCATATTGGCTTTTGAACTACAGTCTATTTCGAAGGGTCTATCCAGTTGAGGACCATTCCAGGTACAAAATTTTCTAGATTCTGCTAGTGCAAATATTTGAATGACACACTTAGCAGGCATTACAGGCATATACAGCCTGAATCCATGCTGCCCCCGAAAAAATTGAAGTTTTTCATCAATTGTGACAAATTTTCCAACAGTATATGCATTTTAACAATTCGTGACTAATGTTTCAAAAAATATCTAATGGGAGCCAATTAATCTCTCATCTACTTTGACGAATATCAATATTGTCAAAGCATAGACATCGCATGAAAAAAAGAGGTATCCAGTACAACTCATGGTTTTAGGAAGTAATGGAATGGAATGACATTGTCGAACTTCTTTAGTGGCTAAATAAAGAAGTTTACCAATGTCATTCCATTTAATCGCCTAAAATAGTTAAAATTTAAGAGAGTATTATTTTTCTTATGTATATATTTTATTAAAATGTTTCTCCACTCATTTTCAAAAAAAAAAAAAAAAAAAAAAAAAAAAAAAAAAAATTTGTATATTAAAAATTTAAAAAAAAAAAAAAAAAATTTTAATTTTTTTTTTTTTTTTTTTTTTTTTTTTTTATCAGCAATTCAAATCAAGATTTCCCACCTTAGCATTATTTGTTGGTTTAGGGTTTTGAATTTTGCATTTCAAGCTAATTTTTATTCATTGTTGAGAGTTTAGTAAAATTAGAAGTTTTAAATGAGAAGGCAAAGAGGACAGACATCAATAGAAGTAAAAAAGCTAGTTTTAAAGTTTCACAAAGAAGGAAAATTGATCCGAAAATCAGTTAAATTGTAAATAGATCTAATTCTACAGTTTGATATATTTAAACGTTTCAAAATCAATTGAAAATTAACACGAATCTGGAAGACCAAAAGTGTTTTTGAATAAAGAGGAACAATGAATTGTAAGACTATGTGTTTTAAATCCTAAACTTAGTTTACCTAAGCTAACCAATGAAGTATCACATCTTCATAAAACTATTAATTCAGAAACAATATGACTGATTTTATATAGAAACAATTTACATTGAAGAGTGACATGTAAAAAGCCATTTATAAATAAATGCAAAAGAGAAAAGAATGAGCTTTGCAAAAACTTATAATTATAAAGACTTCATTTGCTGATGAAAGCAAATTTAATTTGTTTTGCTCTGATGGTTAATGTAAGGAGAAAACCAAATGAAGAACTTCAAGAGCAAAATTTAAGAGTTACTGTAAAGAATGGTGACTGCTTTATCATGATTTCGAACTGCAAGGCCATTGGAAAACTTCACATAATTGATGGCATAATGGACCACTCAAAGTACTTAACCATTATGAAAGAATGTTAGCAACAAACCACCTAGGAATTAATCCGGCGGAAGACGCATCACAATAAGAGTTACTAGAGTGTACATGTAGAGTACCATATATGCCATATTTAAAATATGATAAAAATATTTACTTTTAAAGCTGTTTTTCATTATAAAGCATGAATAAAACTTGAGTTACAAAACTTAATTTAAAAAATAAGCTTATAGAGGGTTAAAATTAAGATAAATAAAAATAATAAAATAAACATCATACCTCTAAGTTTTATGGCATTTCTAATATACAATGCTTATGTTATCTGTTTACACTTCGAACAAAATAAATTCATATGTTCTTGACACACATAGTTTTCACATTTTGAAAATCGCATTCGTGTTCTTCCGTCCTTGGCTCGAGGGCATTCATTTTATCTTTTATATTTAGTTGTTTTAAATTTTATACGTTCGTTTGAATTATTCGCCGAAACTTCTGCTTTTTTGCATGCAGCATGTAAACTTCTCGGTAAAGTATTAATATCCGATTGTCGTTCAATACGTTTTTTTGTTTAATAAGTTGTAATGCCAAGACCTTCAAAAACAAACGTCTGCTTCTATTTCCGGTTTGTGGACTAGAAGTTGAAAGCAATATAAATCGAGCATTTATTGCAGCAACAATCAGTGCTAAAAACAAAATTACCATTGGCATTCTCTTTGTTATTCTGGCAGTTGTATAACTTGCTGCCATTTCATCTACAGCATCCACAGCTCCCTTATTTATATTATAAAAAGATATAATTTCTATTGTTTTTTTCTTTTCTCCAATAGTATCATTAAGGAATGTTAAAAGCTGAACAGTTTTTCCTTCTTTAAGAACATTAAAAATTAATGTTTTATATCTTTCAAAACCTAACAGTGTAGAAAACATTTCGCTTCCTTTAGAAGTAACAAAAGCACACGCCATTTCCTTTTTGTTTTTCCCACATTGTTCCTACTATTGTCAGCTTTTCTTTTCAAGATCTACAGCTAGAGGGTAACTTATACACCAGTTATCTGCAGTAATGTTCCTGCCAGATTTATACAGTGGTTGGAGTATTCTTTTCACAATGTCACATGGATTGGTACTGACCTTGAAGGGACCATCTGGCTATGCATCGCAGTATAATTCCATATTAGAAGTATAAAAAGTTTTTGAGTCTACCAGTGCAAAAATCTCAATTCCTTACTTTGCTGGTTTATCTGGCATATATTGTCGGAACCCACATCGATCCCGAAAGGGTTCGAGTTTCTCGTCAATAGTGACATATTGACCTAAACTATCGGAATTTTTGCAATTTGAAATAAATTTTCAAAGAAATGTCCGATTGCGGCTATTTTATCAAAGCCTTTTTTCTGTAGCCTGTCTAGCAATTTATCGAAACACATGCAACATAAAAGAAATAAAAATCGCTTATAGGACATAGTTGTATGAAAGATTTCCATACCTGTACCGACAGTAGCCCAAAGGTCTTATAAGTCATATACCCGAGTTGCAACAAAATACTGATACATTTTTTTCTGGAATACATCTGCAGCAGAATTCCGGTTCTAAAGGTCAAACACTACTAGAAACTCAGTTACTAAATGCGGTAAAGAATTTTAGTTTCACAAGTCGGGAATATTCCACTTTTTTGAAGGGGTGGGATATAATACACCTTACAAGCTTCCCCTCAGGTTAAGGAAGTTTCGGTTATTATCAAGACAATGATCCAAGACATGCAGCAAATATTGTGTGCTTAGTATAATCACCCACATGTATTAGATATACCTCCACAATCACTTGATCTAAATATGATTAAAAAATTTTAAAAAACACACTATAAAGACAAAAATAGACTTAAAACATGCACTCCAACTTGAATGGCCTAAAATTGATCCAAATTTTTGTAAAAAAAAAAACATATAGAGTCAATGCCTAAAAGACTTAGAGCTATAATAAAACATAAAGTACTGGAGACAAAATAATGAGTGCTCTAATATTACACTTTTTTTTTTTTAACTTTTAGTATCAAAGTTCTTTTCTGAATTTATTTTGAGTATACTTTTAGTGTTTATATATTTTCAATATATGAAATTACTTTTGCAATTCTTTTTATCATGCTAATTGTAGATAAAACTTATGATTTTTCATTTTATTTGCTTTAGTTATACTATATATTTTTAAGCTATCAAAACATAGGCTGAACTGCGAGAATACCAGTGTCTGACTTTTTTATTGAGCTACTGTATATCAATCCCAATTCTATCCATGGCATACAAATCCTTCAAATTAGAGTGCAATGATTTATTGAGTTACACAAGTATAACAGTCCAAGATATGCTTTTATTTCGATTTCATCCATCTTAATTACATCTTGTTCTTTAGTAAAAAGTTCTTGAAATGATTCAATATAAACGTGCTATGCACTGTCATATTTAGCATTCTGCTATCGAAGAGAACATCCCATGCATTTCAGAGAGAAGTGACAACTCTTGAATGAGCTGAATTACCTGGAAGCTTGCCAATTACATTCCTTGAAGGCTTCCTAACATTTTGACAGTATTTTTTCTTCTGCCATTTGTAACTTCATCTTTACAATAATATAAAAAACAGTTGTTGACAGTGTTTTTCTGTCTCGATTTCAGTAGAAGAATCATAATTGCTACAGTATTCTTCATCCTCAGAAGCAATACTATTATCAGATATAAGTTCATTACTAGAAACAGTTCCCATAAGATGTTGAAAATATTCATTTTCTTCATCATAATTCAAATAGCATGTCATAATTCACTAAATTGACAGGGGAAAAAAAGGGAAAGATCTGACTAATGTGAGAACAAGCATGAATATGACATACCCCAGATATATTTTAAAATCAATTTTCAGAGCAGAACTAGTTTTTTCCCTGCTGATAGAATGTGACTTTGAATACAGCTACAAGAACATTCAGGGCCGATTCGATAAGATGAAAGTAATAAAAACGTTGAATGAAAATAGATCCGGTATGTAATACCCAGTGCATGTTCTCGCGAGTTAAAATTTTATCTTATTTATTACTACTTGCATCCAATAATTATGTAATACTTTAATTTCAATATAAAGTTCTTAAAAACAATTACCAAAGAAATATTACAATTTTTAGAAATTGTCTACTCCATTCATATATATATAACCTTCAGAACTTTTTGTTCAACTAGCTACAAGCTATAAAAATACTGAAAACAGTTTCAATCACTGAAATTAACATTGTAATCTCATTTGCCTCAGGACTTCACTGAGGCAATATAATAAATTGAGTGCAATTATTTATTTCAGCAAGCTAGCATTGCAATGATTGTACTCTGCCACATTTATGCTGAGAATAATTGAATATAGAAGAGTACTCAGTCATTACAATGCAAAACATAATAAATAATGAAAAATAGTTTTATAAGGTGCTACAAAGAGTACATAATTATTTATATATTTTTCTTTCAATGATTTCAAAATTTTGCATTCCTATATTTTGATATTTCAGTATTGTTTCAAAATTTTGGAAAAAAATTATACTACCAAATTCTATTATATTAATATAATTTTTCTACGTTAAAGCTATTTTTAAAATAATTTTTATAGATCCATCATAAATTAAACAAAAGAATTTCATAAACTTATAGAGAATAAGCGTTTATATTTAAAAAAAAATCAAGAGCTTTAAAGCATGAGTCGCTAGTTTTCCCAGGCGGAAAAAAAAGATTTTTAAATAATAGATAAACGATCATAATCGTAACCTTTTGACTAAAAGTTATGCATTTCATTATATTGCATATTCTTCGAATAATCCTTCTCCGAAATGACGCAAAATATTTAACTATTTATGAATTTTTAATATTTCTAATTCCAAGTCATTAAAACATGTTAATTAATTAGTAAGTAGACCGAAGAAATCTTAATACCACATTTCCCAAATTGCATCTGCATGAGCATTATGGCGTCAATAAACTCGTGTAACAAAGAAAAGTTATTTTAGCAAATTAATTAGCACTTAAAATTTAAGTCTGAGCAATTTTTTAAGATACTTATGCCTAATAACATAGTTTTACATAAAATAGTTTTCAAAATTAAGTCAATACTAATGAAACACATTTTAACATTCAACACAGTTCTATGTTCCTGAATTTAGGCATAATGGTTAGGCTTACCATTTCTCACTGTCGAATTTTACTTACCTTTCTTCGGGAGCAGATTTATTTAAGAAACGTTTATACACCAGCAGCAAGAAACAAAAGAAAATCTGCAATCACAAGATAAAACAAAATTAGAAGCACAAAATACACAGCTTTTAGAAAGTTCCAGAGTCGGCCATTGATATGTGACGTCATGAAAACATTTTGGCGGGAAATTTAATACTGAACTTTATATATTTCTATATAAAATTATAATACATACGTTAAAAAATCAAACAAAATGAACGAGAGAGAAAATTATTGAAAATATAATTACATGAAAGTAAAAAAAAATGTTATTTTACAAATAAATTTAATCTTAATTTAAATTTTATTTCTATCACACATAACAATCACTCTTCACTTCATATGTTAGAACTGATATTCTTAGCAAATCACGTGAAAAATTGTGATCACGTTGTTCTCTCATACAAAACAGCGGACGGATCAGGACGGAGGCTTAGACGCTAGCTAGGATGTTGTCTAAGAATGGAGACTAACAATTTATAAAATATTGCCTTAAATATTCGGTTAATTTACTTTTCTTGCTATGTACAGCCAATAATTTTACTTTTAATCCAATAATTAGCATTTTCTATGACAAAGTTGTCCATATCTGTTTTAATTATAGTTCATTTTATCAAATTAAGAACTGCGGGCCTTGAAAAAATTTTCAAAAACATAGCAATTTAGTTTTCTTGCTAACAAAATTGAATCTGCATTTTTTTAAAAAAAATTATAGTACTCTAATAACATAAAAAAGGATTTTCTTAAAATCTAAAAAAAAAAAAAAGAGCAGCTTAACTCAAGAAATTTTACTTAAAAGTCTTAATTCAAGTGACGTACTGAGGAAGTAGTGCAGAGGAACAAGTGTAACCAAAAGTTTTTCTGGAAGTTAAAATATTTCTGAAACAATTTTACTGTGGGGAGTCTACTTTACGGGGTTAAAGATTTTTCTCTGCCGAATCATCATTTCTAGTAAAAAAGCGGATCGCCAAAGCGTTGTCCTTGAGAGCAACCAGCTTGTAGCAACTAGGCGCAAGACCATCCGCCGGTAAACTCTTTATACGCTGAATTGTGTTTGAGCATATAGGCCGCGGAGCGGCCTTCAGGATCGGATCGAAAAATTGAAGCAAAACATGGCTTTAGTTGGAAATTTAGTCATTCTGTAGGATGTTGTCAGTAGCTGCTTTCCCATTGGTTGTCATTGCGAGCTGTTAAGAATGGCATCTGGAGTGGGGTGGCACTGGTCAGAGGGGAAGGTGGTGAGGTGAGCTTTCCTATAGGCTGAACAGACTGCTGTGTAGTGAAAAATGGTTTGGGCGTGAAAAAAAAAGGAAGGGATGCGCGGCAAGCGGACACCCTCCCGTTCTATGACCGCTGAGAAGTGTGCTGTATTTTTAGTTAGCATGTGTGTTACCGATCATGTCACGGTCGGTTGTAGTAAAGTGAGTGAATTTGAATAGTGGTGCGTATGCGGCAATTGAATTTAAAATAAAGTAAAGGATAAATTAATAATAAAAGTTAGGGGGGATTATATGAGTCAAGTAAAACAGTGCGGGGTCTAGTTTTTGTCTGGGTGTGGGTAAACTCTTTGTGAAGTATCTGCGTAGTAATACACTGTTTTTTCTTGATATTCACCAGTTTTGCTGCGATCTTGTTTTCTGAAAAGTGTTGTCGGCCAAATTGCGCTCTAGCTATCTTCTTGCTGTTTACATGAGTGTTTCGTTAGAGATTTTAAGGAACCGCTTAAAAATAAAAATATTTTTAAAATAATGCTTACCAATTTGAAGAATTAAATAGAAGTTATGTAGAAATAGGAAATAAGTTGAAGTAATTTAAATCGAATAAAAATAAATTAAAATTTAAGGTATGTGCCTTCCCAAAAATCTCAGTTTTCGTGAAATATTTCGCGTTTATTACTTTTTATTGAAGGCCACATATTTAAGATTTCAAAAATTGTTTACATTTGTTTCTAGTACAGTTAGTTAATGTATTAATGTAAGCATATAATTTTTTAAAAAAACGTTAAAATCTTTAATTGCATTTTTCAGAAAATGGTGATTTTTGTTATTTTTTTTTGTTACGAAAAATCTCATTTCTTTAAAAGTACTTCATATATTCATATCAAATTTTACCTCAGTACTATTCATATTAGAACTTTTTTTTAAAAATGATATATTTTCTATGTAAAATCATGTTGTTTATATATATATATATTAACCGTATTGTTGAAACAAAAAGTGAAATACATTAATTAGAATTTGTTACATGAGCTTTAACGTAAATGTTAATTTTTACTAAATTTTAAGCAAATATGACCAAAATTGGAAAAATAAAAAAAAAGTTCATTAAAATGACTTTTGAATTCACACTTTTATAGACTATTGTAACTAAAAACTAGATTAGAATATGTTCTAGAATATAATTTCCCCCCCTTAACAATCAAATTGAGTTCATTATTAATGAATTACTGAAGATCATTCTCGCATTCTTTAGAATGATCAAATTCTTTACTGGATTTTGTTTAATTGTACTGAATTTATTCTCATCTGATTTAGTGTGTAGCATCAAATCTTTCATACAATTTTTTTTTAAAAAAAAATATTAAATTAATAGCTAAAGATGTAATTTTGAAGTAAATATAACTCTACGGTACAGTGTCTTAGCATACTATAATTTCAGAATTCGTTATTACTGTTTAAAGCTTTTGAAAAAATGTAATTTAAAATAAGGAGGGATTTTTTGCCAAAAGAATGTCATTAGTAAACAGCATTGGAAAATTAGTTTTTTGCTCCGGTTAATAAAATCCATCAAGTGAAGATGTTGAAAATAATTATCTAGAAATTAACGATCGGAAAAGAGCTTGACGCCTTGAAGATATGATTTTCGAAAGGGGTGAAAATGGAGTGTTTTTTTATCAGAACCATTTCACATAGCCGGAAATGGAAATGTGATCAATCAATAGTTTATTACGCTGAGAAGCACTTGTCTTTCGAATGAATATATATTAATGTGCTCTAAGTTTTCTCGGGTTAACGAATCAAAATTTTAACATTAACAAATTCTTAAACTTTAATTTTTTTCTAAATGTTGAGATTTACATTTTTAATAATGGCTCTATAGATAACCTCAATATTTAAACTGCTTTATGAGTTTTCTTTCTCTTTTACTGTATCAAACTAAAAATTAATGGAAAAATACTCATTTCTGTTACGTATTTCAAAAGAATAAATTACACGAACTTTTTTTTTTCTGAAAAAAATCGTACGCCTAAAAGCTATATGATATCAGAATTATTTTCAATAAAAAAAGAGTTTCCCTTATATTCAGCGCAATTTATATTTCGATGAATAAAACTGTCACTAAAATTAAAAGCTAAAGAATTTAATATCAGGCACAGCTTTCTCTTGAAAGGATTGAATACTTTTTATTTATTAAATTAAAAGTAAATGAAATCCATAATTA
>BMAW01099085.1:0-11716 GCA_019974015.1 Nephila pilipes | reverse complement strand
GAATGAATAGTCGTAACTCCAGCATAGTGGGAATGAATAGTCGTAACTCCAGCATAGTGGGAATGAATAATCGTAACTCTAGCATAGTGGGAATGAATAGTGGGAACTGCGCATTCAGCGGATATGTATAAGGAGTGGATCTCAATCATATGGTCAAAATTTCGGTTGCATTTCGACTGTGGATATCTTACGTCGATTGTAACAATGCATCGCCGAAAAATTCGTGCACATTACTTGCAGATCTCAGAGTTTGATAGAGGTTGGGCCATCGGAATGAAAGAGGCTGGTTGGACGAATCGAACAATTGCTCGACATCTGGGTCGAAGCGGCGATTAGAAGATGCTGGCAAGAGTGAATCAACAACGGCAGATATCAGCGTCATAACGGCGACCGATGACCACAACAGAACGGGAAGACAAAGTCATTGTCAGAGTAGCTGTCACAGCACTGAATTCGTCGTTATTAACTATCCACCGTGTGGCCTGCACACCTGTGTCCAACTTGATCCTCGACAGACGACTGAGAGAACAGGATTTACGCTCGCGCCGACCACTACGCTGCTTACCTCTCACGCCTGTACACCGTCAAGTCCGAATACAGTGGTGTCGAGCTGGATCGACTTGGAATTGCGATGATTGGGGACGTATAGATAGTCTTTAGTGTTAGATAGTCTTTAGTGATAGTTATAGACGTATAGTCTCTAGTGCCGAGTCTCGTTTCCAACTGTGTCCTGACGACAACCGCAGACATGTCTGAAGACGTTCAGGGCAGCGTAGGAATCCTGCCCTTACTATCGCACGCCACACAGGCCCACAGCAGGGCTTTATGGTTTGAGTGTCATCTTCTTTGATAGCCAGACCCCTTTGGTTGTCCTTTCTGGTACATTGACAACACAGCGATACGTAGACGACATTCATCGACTGGTTGTGTTGGGACAACAATGTTCCAATGTTAACATTTGAAACTTTATGGGAAGGTGATTGCAATCATCCCGGAATGTTGACGATTTTGCTCAGCAGCTGGAGACAATTTGGAGCAAAATTCCGCAGGACACCATCCTGGAACTTTATCAGTCTATGCCACGCCGGGTGACAGCTTGCATCCAGGCAAGAAGTGGAGTAACGCCTTATTGACTTCCTCCCTTTGTAACGGCCAAACTCTGAAGTAAATAAATCATTTATTCTGAATTTTTAATCGTTTGTTTTTCTATGTATGTTCTGCACATCTAACAATTTTTATCGTAATCGGACAACTCCTTATTGGTACGTCGTTTTTTTTTTTTTTTTTTTTTTTTTTGGTTGCTGTTGTATAGTGTTATTATCTCAAATGCAATTTTTATTCCGATTTAATGAGTCGTGTAATATTATTGTTGTTATTATTGTGTAATTTTACTCCGAAACACACAAGACATCGCTGGCAGTGTCGCTTTTGTAGAGTAAAATACATATATGGGAAGTAGAAAACGAAAAGAAATCCCAAAATATCTAGAAAGCGAGTGAGCCGAAAAACGGCATTGCGTCAATTAATATACCGAAGATGTGATAAAATATTCATTTTATGGTATTGAATGGTGAATATATATCTCACGGTTAATATATAGATAATTATTGACCATTATAATAAAAATAAAACGGTATGATCTGTGTTATTAAAAACTAGTTTTTGATCTCATTTGTTTCTTGTAGTTTTTAAAGTCATGACATTAAAATGGCTTCAATATTTCATGAATATTGTGCATTTTAAGTGACCGTGGTTTTAAAAATTATTAAACTTTTTGAAATTAATAACTGTTTCTTATCTGTTTCAAATTGTAGCCACAGTACCTAATGTTCATATGAACAAAATGAACTCTTTTGTAGAAATTAAAATTTCTTTAACACAAATTCATTTTCAAAAATTTAAAAAAAAAAAAATCCCGTTAAGAAGTTGAAATAAAAATGTTTTTCAACTTTCAAAAAGTTTAGTTAAAAAGGTGATTTTCGTATGTTTTGATAAACCTCCGACGTTTTGATTTTTTGAAAGGACGATCCATTTAAAATATAATACAAAATTAAATCTTAAGGTAATGTTACAGAGGACATGCAATTCGTGTCTTGAAACTATGAGTCCTGTGTATTGAATTATTAATATTTATTAGTTTTTCCCTAATTGGACTATTTCTGTTTGAAAGTACAGTAGATCTTCGAAAAATGTATCAATGTACCAAAACTTTTGTGAAGTTATTCAACAATCAAACTTATGGAGCAACTGAATAGAAAATTAGAGGTAACAGAACTAAACGTGAGCGCTAGACTGAAATTTGAATGGTAATAAATGTTCTTTAGATTCAAGATTGAAGAAAGAATATTTTTTCAGTTCGAAAAAAATGCAAATTAGATGGTATAGGTGACTGGATCTATCATTATTTCGATGATAGTAATGGACTACGTATTCTTTTGTTATAACGATTAGAGAGACTCAGTAAATGATCTGGTCAGCAAAGGGAATTTTTTTTTTTTTTTTATCCTTCCCGGCTATGTTGAGATTCAGAGACATTTACTATCTAGGGCTTCTTAAATATTTGATAAAAAATTTTCTGTAAAATAGGAATATTTGTGATTGTGGTCTCACATATTTGAGAATGATGTTTGCTGCGGAAATAAATGAAATTTATATTTTAGGAGGATGTGTGTGTATACACACACTCACATATAACTTTGCAAACTCTTCAAATAGGCATTTATCATCACAAATACGGAAAATTGATGGGTGATTTCTACTAAATTGATCAGTGATTGTAGAAAAAGAAAAACTAATTAGTTCAATAACAAAAAAAAAAAAAAAAAAAGGGGGGCTGAGGAAAAAAAAAAAAAAGTGGTCATGGTAGTTTATTCTCGGCCGACAGTTTTCCTCTTGTCGGAGGTTCGAACCCTGATGCTACTAAAATCCCTCCATGTAGCTGGGGCCAATGCATGTTAAATCTGTCGAGGCTCAAAATACTCCCATAGGTGTGGTGTGGAAGTTAGGAGAGGTAAGTGTCATTCTTGTCACTCGACGGAGATTGAAAATTACGAGTAGCCCTCATATTGCTTCCAGTAGCCCTCATATTGCTTCCAGTACGACGTTAATAAAAACCAAACAACAGTAACAACAAATTAATTCACATCATTCTTTTTTTTTATTGAATAGTTCTCATTTGTTTTGTGACATTTTTTTTTTTTTTTTTAAATTTATGTTCCAAAAATTTCTATTAAATATCAGAGAATTGACACGTTTTATACTCACCAATATTTATCTGTTTCTAAGTCTTTCAGTTATATATATACCCAACTCTTTTTTTTTTCATCAGTTGTGGTAGATATGTTCCTCAGAAAACCGTGCAAAAAAGTTCGTTTAAAAAATGCATGAGGTGGATGGTAAATTTGGGGATATGTTCCACAACTTTAAAAAATCGTGTAAGATGAAAAAACTTTAAATATTTTCCAAAAAAAACTGTGTAAAAAAAAAGTAATAAAGAAATCCATATTACATATTTATGAAACAAAAACAATTCATTTTTATTGCAAAAAAATTAAAATTAGTGTACAGTGAAAATTTAATCTACAGGCACATACAATATATAAAAATTGAAATTAGGAATAAAACTACTAATTAACAACTATTCATCGCTACTTGATAACATGCGTGCACGTGTATTACAAACTGGATCAAAAATGCTTTCATCAATAGATGCATCAAATATGTCTAGCACAACTGTCGGCTTTGATTCAAACGAAGAATTTCGTTCGGTATTAGCGGCCTCTGTTTTTTTTTTTTTTTTTTGTTACAAAGTCTGTTACAAAGTTTTTTTGGTTTCTCAAGTTGCTTACATAACTCTTGATATCTTGCTACACAAAACTTAAGATTACGCTGAAATTTAAATGCTCGCTCTATGTCAGGATCATTAATAAGAAAATGTTGCTTAGCAAATTTCGCGAATTAAATCAGCTGTTAATATCTGAACTTCATCTTCGACTTCGTCATTATGGACTTCTTTATTATCATAAATTGTCACAAATTCGATCAAATCGTTCTTATCCAAAGGGCTTCCGAGCATCAATCCTTCGATATCAGCCGTTTGTATGTTGTTAAAACCTTCGCCACTAATTGCATTTGATAGAGTTATAATTTTAAATCACACAGCTGATTTTTGTACTACGAAACTGCAAATTTTCCCCCCCAACTAGCATTTAAGGTCGATTGGCGCAACTGTTTGATGACGAAAGAAGCCTGTGTAATACATTCCATTATCATAAATTTTCTCCATGCTTACACAACAGACAAATTTCTTTCTTCCACTGAATCTAAAATATATTTAAACGTTTGCTTTGTATAGTACATTTTAAATGCTGCTATAATACCGTGATCGAGTGTCTGAATCAAAGAAGTGGTATTAGGCGGTAAAAACAGCATTTGAATATGTGGAAGAAAAAAAAATTGGGGGGATTCGTGTTAAAACAAAAATTTCGCGTAAAAAAGTATATCGGTGAGCCGTGTTATTTCAAAATCGCGTAAAAAAGACCGTGTAAAAATATTTGGGTGCAATATATATATATATATTGGAGAAAAAGCAAGAAATACTTCCGAGGCTTTTTTATAAAATTTGGAATGAAATTAATGCTGCTCCATCTCTGTGGGAAAAGGCAACACAATCATCCCTTTGTTAAAGAAATATAAATCTGCTTTTGACTTTAATAGTTATCGACCGACCTATTTAACGTGCGTTTTGGCAAAATTAACGGAGAGACTTGTTACCAACTGATTAAAATGGCACATTGAAACCAGGGAATTTCGTCATGATGCGCAGGGTGGTTTTAGGAAAACTCGCTCCACTGATGAGCTTATCACTACTTTTTCTCAGTGTATTAAAGATAATCTTGATAAGAGCAACATTGTAGATGCTATTTTTCGTGAATTTTAAAGAAGCATAGGATACTGTTTGGAAAACTAAGCTCTTATAAAAATTATTTACTAAACATATATCAGGAAATATGCTGTGGTGCTTCAGAGATTTTCTTGATCAGTGTCTTTTAAATATCCGTTATGGAACCACTCAGTCTATTTTTAGGACCTTTCAAACTGGTCTTCCCTAGAGAGCCATGTCAAGTTGTTTGCTGTTCGATGTGTAGGTTGATGATCTAATACAATCCTTGATTGATGAAAATGTGGGTGTACTTATGTATGCTGTCGATCTTATCGTTTGGACATCTAGCCCTTAGAGAAAAACAAATGAGAGACTTGAAATTTCCTTAATTAATACTATGTGCAGACTTCATTCCTGGTGTTTGGAAAACAATATTATTGTCAACATGGAGAAAACAACCTATTAGACTTTTTCATTATGCCACCAACCCTTACAACTGCATCTATCTTATAATAATATAGACCTCTCAAGTAGTGAGAGTACCAAGTACTTAGGAGTAGCTATCGATCGTAAACTCAATTGGAAATTATATATTGATGATATCAAGCAACGGGCTGAGAAACGCTTGATACTGCTTAAACGCCTTACAGAAGTTAGGTGGGGCTATGCTACTACAACTCTACTTGCTATCTATAGTATTTTTATAAAACCGGTTATGACTTACTGTGTCGCTCCTCTTATTACAGTATCTGAGGGCTGGGAAGATTACAAAATAACGCACTCCGTTTTATTACCGGTGCTGTTAAGACCACATCTACTGACGCAGTGTTTTCATATACCAATGAAATCCCTATGAAGTAATGAAATCAACTTTGAAACTTTATCAGAAACTGATTCGCTTACCTCATAGTGATATGTGGGGTGGGTTGACTCTGGCCCTCGCAGGCTGAAGACTCAGGACGGCTTTCTTCAAGCTGTTTTAAAAGAGATAGATGGACTTGATATACCATCCAGGATTGAACATTTGCTGCCCCCTATAAGTCCTTTGGGGGCTTGTAAAATATTTTATCATCTGGACCTTATGAGTACAGTCTTAAAAGCTCAGGATTGTTCTGCAGCTTTGTTCAGCGGGGGATGGAGACTATTTACTATCGTTTTCCTCTTAAAGCAGGGTTACACTCAGAGCTTGAGATGAACGGTGTGGCCGATGCTGGTATTTATTGTGAACATTTCACCCAATGCCCTACTTTGGGAACAGCCAAGTCTGCTTTTGATGGTGAGGCGGAGGCAATCAAAGAGGTTCTAACTCATTTAAATGCTCGTCCTCTTCTTTCCGATCAAACTGTCATCTTCTCAAGAGATGATACACAATTCTGGCCATTGCCAACTACTCTCAAGCCCCTAACTCTATGTCCGTAATGCTATGTAGACCTTTAATGCGAAAGATGCGCGAAAAATATAAAATGATTGCCTTACAATAGATCCCATCCCACCACGATATACCCGGCAATGAAAAAGCGGATGGGCTGGCCAAAAACGGTTGTTTGGCTAATCAGACCCCATATAACCTGGTTAGCTATAAGTCCGACTCGTCAATGATCAATCAAACGCTTAAGACAATGCATATGTCATCATTAAAAGAACGGACGAAAGGAAAACCGTTGAGAAATGATATCCTGAATCTCTCCTATTGTCTTTGAAACATCGCTGTCGATGCCTTTCGTCTCACAACTGGGCATGATTGTTAAATTGCTCATCTTTGCCGATTTCGGATAGTGGACAGTCCTGCATACCCGCTCTGCTGCGGTGGTGCGGCGATGAATGATCATCTCCCTGTCTGTTCAGCTCTTACGAAGAACTGTATCTACTCCCGATATTGGGAGGTCAGAGACTCTTTGAACAATTTAACGTCTTGATTTTGTAATTTTCTCATGTTCTACTTTTCTTCTGTTCTTGTGTTTGATGTGTGTGTCTGTATTTTGTATTCTTTTGATCTCTGTTTGGCCTTAGGATGATGTCCGTACCACCTGCTGCATTGAAAACACACACACACACACGAGTATAACACATCAATCAATAACTCCCGAGACTAACCCAGAGATGGCGCTCGTAGTAAACCAGTAACCAGGTCTTTCTAGAGTACGAACCTTTGCTTGAAACGTGTCAAAATTTTAAGTCGATCGGACCAGAAACAGCTGAGTTATCGAGGTTGGAGTAAAGTCGTTTTGTAGTTTGTTTAAGAAATGGAAAAAACCGAGTTTCGTGTTCTGACAAAACATTGTTTTTTAATGGGTAAAAACACCGTGCAAGCGAAACAATGGATTGAAAAATGTTACCCGGACTCTTGTCCATCAAAAGCAACGATTTGTCGGTGGTTTGCCGAGTTTAAACGTGGTCGTACCGACACAAATGACGCGGAACGCTCGGGTAGACCTGTGGAAGCCGTTACACCCGGAATATGTGAGTGAAGTGACAAAAATTATAATGAAAGATCGTAAAGTGAAGCTCCGTGAGATTGCTGAGATGACACAGATATCATATGGAAGTGTATTTACTATCCTTCATGAAAAATTGAGCATGAAAAAGGTTTTTTCCAAGTGGGTGCCGCGATTGCTTTCGATGGAACAAAAACAGCAACGAGTCGATGATTCAGAAAGCTGTTTATCGCTATTTACTCGCAACAAAAAAGATTTCTTGCGAAAAAAAGAAAAAAAAAAAGGAAAAAAAAATTTTTTTTTGGAAAAAAAAAAAAAAAATATTTGGAAACGCGTTGGAACGATTGTATCACCCTAAAAGGTGATTAACAAAAGGTGTTATGTTGATGAATAAAAAAAAAATTGCAAAAAAAATGTTGTTTTCAATGTTAGACTCGGGAGTTATTGATCGATGTGCTATATGTATGTGTATTGTATTCCAAATATTTCTTAAAATGAGGTCGTCAAAAATTTCAAAAAATAACATAACGTGATGATTATTCGGGCATCAGAAACTACCGTCGAGATTTTAGCAGATAATATTTTTAAAATAATTGTTTTTATTTTATACGGAAGTGTATCTATTTAACGTCTGTAATTTTCAGTACTAGTTTCTCCTCTAAGAAATATTCTAGAATAATGTTTCTCGAACTCCACGTGTGAAAAACTAAGATTTCACGCAGGCCCCAAGATAGGATTTATCTTCAGTTATATACATTTGTTTGACCGTGGACAGTGCTGCTTTTTTTTTCCCCAGAGGTGTTTGTCTACTCCTTGAAATGTCTTCTTGTACTACAGTTTCAAATCCACGCTATTCAAGCTTATCTAGTTTGAAATGAATATGGAAAGAAGTTATAAATACAAAAATTTCACCAAATTATGTTAGAAATTTATTTCTACAAATTTATGAAGGCAGCAAAAGTATTAATAATATTTATGTAAAAGAATTAAAATGTCTTATATGTTATAAAACAAAAGAAAATTAATGGAACAATGAAAACTACGTGAAAATCACAACTACGTTTCTTGCTATCGTGAAGAAACCGAATATTTATTCTATGGAAAGTCAAGCAAAATCTTTTTGCATTTATTGGATCTCCTTTTCAGCTGAATTATAAGAAATATTTCTATAAAACTATAATCCTGAAACCCCCCAGCTCGACTAAGATATGAATCTATATGACTATTATTGCCTTCTGTTACAGATACTAATGTACAGATGTTCTAAAGTTTGGAGATGTTATTAAGTCTTAATTATTCTCCAAACACTCAGTTGAAAACAATTTTGTTAGAAGAATGGAGCAAAACAGAACAGAAGAGAGGGGAAATCATTTGTATGTACGCCAAAGTACAAGAAAATTGAAATATCACCTTTACAATACCAATCTAATAGTAAATGTTTAATTATTAAAATATTTTTCTATTCTTATTAACTTTATTTTAAAGTGTTCGAATACTTTGTGTGTGATGTGATTTCATTTCTTAGCTAAACAGTTTGGATATATGTTTTATATTATAACAATATATATATATATATATATATATATATATATATATAGTTATGATATAAAACATGTCAAAATGTAACTCCATGTTGAATGTCAAAAATGCAACTCCCAAAAAGAAAAGTAAATCGCTATATTTCCAACATTTTTTTTTTTATAATAATCGATAAAAATTTTATTAAAATATAAAATTTTATATTTTATTATATTATTATTATACATAAAAATTTTATATAAATTATCTTTAATGTAAGTTCAATAAGTTGTTTGTATTTTATTCGGTATACTTTTATTGTGATTCTTTTTATATAATATTAATGATTCATAATATTAAAAGTATCGTTTGATGTTTAATTACCAAAAAATTTTTAATATCGTTTTGTGGTATAATGTATCCTTTTTTTTAAAAAAATAAAATCGTTACGTGTTATATCGTTTGTTCAATAGGATAACTATTCTTAAAAAAGAATTTGCTTAAGATTAGATTGATTTAGTTTATCTTTTCTGTAAGATTTTTCTACTTATACAGATAGGTAAGATTTTTAAATTCTTATTAGACTTAGAATTTTTGAATTTTATTTAATGTTTTCTATTAATTATGCAATCATTGAAAAAGAGAAAAAAAAACTATTGAAACATTTTCAAAAATGATTTTTACTTCTATTTTCATTTATACATCAATGGATTCGTGTATTCAGGATTAAAAGCGATAAAAAAATGCCGCTGAATTTCTTTTGAAGTTATCTCTTTAATGATACGTCTTTCACTTTTCCGATGTTTGATGTTTTTTGAAAATTGTTCTGCATCTTTTTTTTTTCAATGATAATTTCATTTACTAAAGCGTAATTTTAGCAGAAGTAGGTCTTAGTAATAAATGATATACTCACTATTTCACTCTTAGTTTTATATAATTCTTTGACTGGATAATTTCATGCAGTTGACTCATCTATTTGATAATATAATGAAGATAAATGAAAATTACTTCAGAAATTAAATCTTTATTTTACCAAATTGTGATTTGATTGAATATAAATTTGAGGTTATTAATGTTCGTATACACAGGATTCAGCGAACAAGAAAAAGAAAAATAGTTAAGCAATTACTTCGCAATTTTCCATTACATTCATGGAACGCGGCGATATATTTCTGAATAATTGGTAACAAAATATATATGGGAGGAGGGGAAGTTAAACTTACTATTTGGCGTGAAGTCTAATTAATTAATGCCAAACTTCTCTTATTTTTCACAAATAACCTGAAATAGCTACTTCAGAAATTATTAATTATTCTCAAAGGTGCTCTTATACGAAATAAACAACACCCAAATAAACGTCTAGGTATGTTCGATTTCTAAAGGCAATTTCAGATATGAATATTTTTGACATCTAGCCTTTTCTATTAACCGTTCAGATAAATTTTTCTTGTTTATTCCTTTTTGTAATTTCAAACCAAACGTGTGCTCGTTATAACTTGTCAAATGTAATAGGATCCAATCGCCTCGGCTGCGTCCAGGAGGTGTTTAAGAGTTATATTTTGCAGAACGGTTGGCTGATAGTCGACATTGATGGATTATGATGGAACTTTTTTTAAGTTCGTTGCTCGCTTTCGCACACAAAAGTATTCGTTGGTTCTTTTCTTTATTAATGCTCAGTCAAATGCATCTTCCTACCCATCTAAACTAAGCTAATGATAACAAATGAGATCCCAGTGAAATAAAATAAGTCTTCTGCCTAGAATACTAATCTCAGTAATTTAATATCTATTGCACCTTGATGTTCGGCAAAACCCAAGGATTCAAGACTTACCGCTGATGCGTTTACAGAATAACTCTCAACCTTATCTCCATTTATATGCGCACATTTAAAAAAAAAATATGCATTATTCATCATTAATTTTAATAACAAAAAAAATCTGAATACATTTTGATTAGACGTTTCATTGTTTTATATTTAAATTACTATGTTTACTTTAAAAATGGTTTTCATCAGCCCCGCTTACAGTAAAGGAGTTGAGATATCATAAATCATTCTTTTACCTGATAGTATGTTTAAGTCATACATATATTTTTATTACGAACTCTTACTTTATCAATATTTATAAAATTAAGAATAAGGAAGTTGAAATTATAAATCGGATTCAGTGTATAAATGTCTTAATTTCAGTTGCAGTAGTTTGAATGGCGGAATCATAACTTAGGCACTCGATTGGTCTCGGACTAGTGAATATAACAGGAATTCCAAAAGATTTTGATGATCCTTTTCAAATTCGGATGGTTATAAAACTTTGATTGCGATAGCATTCATTCTAAGAGGGGGAAAAAATGAAAGGAAAAAAAATTGTCTACTTGCTTTTTCACCAATTTTTAAAAAAATATTTTTCTTTTTGATTTTATGATACATGGGTGTGAGATCAATCCTTAAAATGTCTTTAATAATGCTTTCAGAGTAATGTGAAAGTATTTAAAAAATTCTCAGAAAATGTTCTTTTTTTTCATTTCTAAATGCATTTTACTACAACCAAATACATTTTTAAATGATAGTCAGAAAATTCATTAAAAAAATAACTTGTTAATATGGAATGATTAGGAAACCGAGTCTTAATGTGAATGTACTTTCTGAACTACCAAAAATCCATTACACAAATATTAATATTTTCTAAGAAATAAAGTGGGATCCCACTTAATTTTTGTTTCTAATGGTCATAAGAAACTTTGTTACTTACTCAGTTATCAACTTAATATTTCTTTTAAAAGTATGTTTCGAATGTAAGAAAAAGCTCTATTATTTTTCATAATTTCCTCTTTTTACATCTTAGCCTTTATTTTTGACTATTCCATTTGGATAAATAAGTCTGAG
>BMAW01099082.1:0-17485 GCA_019974015.1 Nephila pilipes | reverse complement strand
AATTATCAAATTTTTTCTCGTTATTTTTCTTCTGGGGCTGCTTGTATCCCTGAGACTTTTATTCGGAGTTCATTCGTTGTTTCGATTCCTTTAATGAAAACAAATTCGCTGTTTTTTGTGATATGAAATAGTCCAATCCAAAAGAAAATAAGTATTGACATTTTCCTTTGACTTTAAGCGCATTATCTTTGCATTTGAAAATGAATCTTCTACATTTAGAAATAACTTTCAGGAATAATCGTAAATGCGAAACTAATGCATTTTTTATAACCGGGGGGGGGCGATAGCCTAGTCATACCAGACTGAACAAGCAAGCAGGAATCCAATAGACTACTGCTGCAATATCTTAAGCCTAAATTCACAAACTTCAACCAACTTCTCTTTTGGATTAATTTTAACAACACTAGTACTTCAACTAGTGATACTCTAATATTAATAATATATATTCAGCATAATTTCATAATTAATTTAAAACTTTCCAAAAAGCTATTGCTCTGTAATTTTATTATCTTAATATTTTAATCTTAACTTCTGGGCAAGTGTAAAACCGAAATTCAGTTTCACCTCCAATTAATAGCCAATTCACAGGGGATTGAAGCCCGAGAGGATTGTGTTCCCCGACAAAAATAGTTGGTTTGGTTTGCTCATCGATTAGTGGCAGGTGTTATTTCCATGTAGTTGGTGGTTCGAGCCCATAGGTCACTAAAGCTGACCGTGTTATGGGATTGATGCACGTTACATATCATCGAGGTTTCAAGAACTCCCGTGAAGGTTGAAGTTTGGAGAGGGAGGTGCCAGCTAAGTTGTTGTCCTCATCACTAGACTGAGGTTTAAAATTACGATATCTTTCACCAATAGCTCTCGCGTTGCTTCTAAGTGCGACGTTAATATATACTCAATCAATCAACCAACCTCATTCAAAAAAATCAGCGTTCCTCAATTCATTTTAAAAAAACAAGGTATAGCTACAAATCCATATAATTCATTTACATAGAAAATGTAATCCTACACCACATATATTGATCCAGACGTAATTCTTTGTGGTGGAGAGTGGTTCCCTATTTATTTTTATTTTACCATTCAATCCAGCCCCGGCCTGTTTGAACTGTTCGTGGATATTGATACTGATACGTACACAATACTGATACTGATACGTACACAAAGTTTTAATGTTAGTTAACTTTGAAATGTTTGAATTTTACAGCTCTTAGTTTTTTCAAGTCTTATATCCATGGGTCCGAAAAAACAGCAATTGCTTTTTGTATATCCTTTTATTAATTGGAAACTAGTAATCTCCCCGAACCATCGGAACTCTAACAATGTGTACTCTTTTTTTTTTTCTTAATCTTTTAAGTTACAACACCGCTGCCTCTTCGTTTTCAAGTGTAATGGCATATGTGTCCTTTCGCACATTTCCCCCCCTAGGATTCCATAACTTTGAAAACATTCTGACCCGTGTGGTGATCGAGAATGACTGAATAGTCCCACTGTACCCTCTGCATATCGTAAGAGGCGACTAAAATGGGTACGCAGTGTCTGGGGGTATAGCCGGGCACCCTGCTTTGTGGATTATATCAGGGGACCTCAGGGACTTGTCTTCTTTAGGCAAGTATGGGCATCGTGACCCCAAGGCACCTTAGTGATCTTTTTCAGTCCCATGGGGATTACTGTCTTTGGTAAACACGGGGGGCACGCCCCCAGGATACCCTAGCGATCCTTCTCTATTTTCGACCCTTCTTCTTGTCAACTAATTTGTGTCTTTTCTTCAATTTCTTCTCGGCTAGACCACATTTAAATCTTGTTTGGAACAGCATAGCCATATCTGGCTCTTGTGCCAATAAACTTTACTTTCTCACTTGACCCTTCTTGTCGACCAATCTTTCATTGTTTTAACGTCTAGATCTCAGATTTACCTTGTTTGGCACAGTATGGCCTCATTTGGCCCTTGCGCCAATAGAACTTCACTATCATCATCATTGAAAACATTCTGCTTAATTTTATTCGGCAATATAAGTATACGGGAACCAAATGTTTATCATTTTTTTCCAAACCGTAAGGTTAACAGTTTTAATTATTGGCAAATTATCGCTTCGTTTGACGGCATTTACTGGCTGACTCAGCAAACTTTACCGGTGCCAGTGAAAACTGGCTTTCGTTTTTACTTTATATAATTACGTTTTTGTTTTCTTATGGCTTTATACAATTTCTTTTATTGCTAATACTTATACTCCCTCTCAGATGTTTAATTAAGAAAAAGTCATGATATTGGGTTATTCGCCATTTACTTTTCGTTACTCTCGGAGACTTTTTGGTAATTTGAACTGCATACAACCACAGCTTGTTGTCAATGAAAGGAAACGTAATTAGATGAAGGTAAGAAGTGCAGTGACTTGATTAAAATATATTGATATCTTAGCGAAATAGAATTGAAAGGAAAGAGAAGGGAGATAGAGGTTCACGACAAGCTTATAAGTATGTGGATTAGAGTGAATCCTCAAAATTAAACATTTGTATTGGAAGTAGTTGTATGCGAATGCTTATAATATAAAGAAGAATCTAATATATTATAATCGAGAACTTCATGAATTGGAAAGAGTGATTTCGAAAGCTATGACCTCATTATATGAACATACAGTGGCACAAACAATTGAGGATACACCTTACTTTTACTTGATAAATCCAACTTTCAATCAAAATAACACCTTAACCAGAAGTGCAAACGAATTTTTATTCTTAGACATAACAAAAGGTTTAATTAACAGTAAAAATAAAGAAAAATCAACGACAAAATTCTAAAAATAAAACTTTTTAGAGGCATTTCAAATAAACATAAGCAGATTTTTACCTCAAAAAATTGAGGATACACAAATGAAATTTTTGTTTGATTACCACTTGATTTCTTTTTGCTTGCTACTAATAATCTAAGTTTGGGAAATTTTATCCTAAACTTTTTCAACTCTTATTTCTGTCTTTTGAAGTTGGTTATGAGAATATAAAGCTGTAATTTTAAATGGAAAATGGCTCCTCGGAAAGAGACTAGTATTGATGTAAGAAAATTTATATTAAGGTTATTTAAGAAGGGAAAATCTTATCGTGAAATAGCTGAAATTGTCGGTAGAAGTCACTCATGTGTCCAGAAAATCATTGGGAAATTTAAACGCGATGGATTAATTCAAAATAAGAGTGGAAGAGGAAGGAAAAGTATTCTGAGTGATGTAGCTAAAAGGAAAATTTTAAAAGATATCAAGATTAATCCTAAACCGAGTGCAGTCAAACTAGCTGCAGAAACTTCTCGAATAATCTGCAGAAGTGTAAGTGCTGAAACTGTGAGAAATGTGATTAGACATGCTGGATATAGCAGTCGAGTAGCTAGAAAGAAACCTTTCATAAGCTTACAAAATCAGAAAAAGCGTTTGGAGTTTGCAAAAACTCATCAATTGAAGACAGAAAACTTTTGGAAGAAAGTTATATTTAGTGATGAAAGTAAATTCAACATTTTTGGAAGCGATGGTCGTCACACCGTTTGGAGAAAGCCGAACACCGCTTTGGATCCAAAAAATTTACGTCCTACAGTTAAACATGGTGGTGGCTCCGTCATGGTTTGGGGTTGTATGGCTGCAAATGGGGTAGGAAATTTAGTTTTTATGTATGGTATAATGGATCATAAGCTTTATATAGACATACTCCACAACAATCTTAAAGAAAGTGCACAAAACTTGGGTTTAGATGGAAATTTTATATTTCAGCACGACACCGACCCCAAACACACGGCACGTAATGTCAAAATATGGTGTCTTTTTCATTGTAAACAGCAATTACACACACCGCCACAGTCCCCTGACATCAATGTCATAGAAAATTTGTGGGCCACACTAGAAACAGCGGTTCAAAACACCAGATTAGAAGCAAAGCATATTTAAAGCAAGTGTTGCAAGAAGAATGGGATAAAATATCTCCAGATACCACTAAAAAATTGGTCGAATCGGTACCAAGACGTTTGGAGGACATTATAAAAGCCAAAGGACATGCAACAAAATACTGATACTGTCTATGCATGTAATATATCGAAAAAATTCATTGGTGTATCCTTAATTTTTTGAGGTAAAGATCTGCCTATGTTTACTTCAAATATTTGTGAAACTTTTAATTTTAGATATTTTTTTGTTGATTTTCGTTATTTTTACTGTAAATTAACCCTTTTATTACGTGTAAAAGTAAAAATACGTCTTCTATTCTAGTTAATGTGTTATTTTCATTAAAGTTTGGATTTATCAAGTGAAAGTAAGGTGTATCCTCAATTGTTTGAGCCACTGTAAACTAGAAGTAACTGAATTAGGAGGGATTCGAGAGAGAAGTCGATCCTGCATATATATATTATTTGGTAGATAATAAAGTGAGTTTTCCTTCTTTCATGTAAATTTGAGCGTGAACTTATTGATTATATTTAATTGGACTTTAAGATAGCTGAACAGTTAAATAATACAGAAAGGACCTCAAAGTTCTTTCACAAACACAAACTTTTGATAACAACTTATCTATTTCTTTTATTAGACTAATTTTAATACACAACATATAGTAAAATGTATGAAAATATTCCTTACATAAATAATTTGGCATATTTTATTTTCTGAACAAGAATCATTATTACCTTTTATTTTTTTTTTTTTACCTACAATGGGTCAAACATTTATTGGGACGAAACAGACTTTCAAACATATTTTGAAAGAAAAATCAATTGCTTAGTTAAAAAAAATTACATGTGATATTTGATGACTAAATGGAATTTTTAAATAAACTCAAAATTAACTTAAAGCACTTTTAAATAATAATAAAAAATCGCCTTTCTTGTGCTAACTGAAAGTAATGATCAGAAAAGCATTTGCAAAGTACTGAAATCTAGTGCTAAAAGTAATAAATTATCTAGCTGATTAACTGCATAAAAAATTCATCATTTGAAGGTTGATTTGAAATTCGAAGTGTGATACTTAAAAGGTACGTTCTTACATAAGTCTAAAAGCTTCAGAAATTTCTGTTGACATTAGATACCTTATAATTCATCATTGAAAATAAAGGGAAACCCTAAGAGAAAAAAAAGTTGAAATATTAAATGCGAGAACCCTATAGCTTATAACATTAATTTGGAGTCAAGAAGCCAAATTTAATTGAAAACAAGCCCCATGCAGGGTGTCTAAGGCGTTTCACTTACACCCCCCTCTGGCTGTTACCTTCATTTACCTTTACTAGTTTTAATTACAAGAGTCAGTAAAAATAGTGCGATGAATGGGAAATCACACGTACATGAACCAAATTTACTTATTTTACTCAAATCATGAATATTTAAGACTGATTACTATCTACATTCTCTACGGTTACTTGTCCTCAACGCGCTTCAGGTTTCTTTTGGAATAATAATGTATATCTTAACAATTCAGTAGAGTTCGAGGATCAGAATAACGCTGGAATAACGGACTGGATTTCTGAGCTTCATACCTTTTCTAAGCTCTCTCTGAGCAGGGATGTCTTAAGGCATGGGCCAACTGGGCCTTGTCTTTGAGGGGGCTTTGTCTCGTTCTCTACTCGGTCTCTATAAGATCATGAGTAGAATAATTTTAAGCGTCAAATGTTATTCCCGGACATGACTAGTTGAAGACAGTTACTTCTATATTAAATATTTCTATTTACAACGTTTGTTGAGAATCAGGAGAAATATTAGTTTTATTTCTAAAGCGAGATATATCAAATTTATGAATAAAAATGCTGCTGCGGGAAGAACAGTCACAGATATAACGAACATTCCTTCCAGCGACCTTTTCTTTATTTGCACATGAGTGGACAAAAGGTACACAGATACACTTGAGAACTCAACATAAGTGACAAAAACACATTACCTATTTTATGACAGGCGTCAAGGCTAATAAAAAGAGGGTTGAAATGACCCGGAAAGAAATCGCACTTTTTCGATCAAAGCCTACAGCTCTAAATCAACAATTCCTTCCGTTAAATTTAATTTCTTTGAAACAGCAAAAGGTAATTGTGTTTTTATTTTTGAATTGCATTTCTTTGAGATTTAAGATAATATACAAATATTTATATTGCATTAAGAAAGTAAAATAATATGTAATAGTATTTGCTTTTTTTTACAGAGAGAGACTTATAATAATACCCAGTTTTAAGAAAATTCTTCTTTCTTTTCGTAAAATTTTCTCTCTCTCCCTCTGAACAACATGAAATAATCTCTTAATTGTTTTTAAAATTATATATAAATATTTCAATGGATTCTTCACAATATTTTTATATTGATTTATATGCATAATCCTTTATTATATATAATCTATTATATTATATATAATCCTTCATATAAATAATCCTTCATTATATATAATCTTTAATAATATATAATCCTTCATTTTGAATGCACTATGATCTTCATATAGAATTTTTGTAATTCAGAGAAATATTTTTGTTTGTTTCTAAGTTGGAAAGCGTTATTTTGCTCATTTAAAAATTCAAGTTACTATTCTCTTTTTATTATTGAGAGCCAAATAAAAAAGGAGCATTTATAAAACAAATATTTACTTTGCTACAGATTGTAGTAATGTTATATAAATGTAGAAAAATAATCATATAACAAGAATCCTTGAGTACAATTTGATAATTAAAGAAATAAATGCCTGTATAATAATTTAATGTTTTAAAAGAAAACATCAGAAATGGAGAAATTCTCATCCAACATAGCATTAAATAAGAGATTTTTAGTGTATAAGACCCCTCACTAGAAATTTTCTATTTGCGTGCGTATGTTTAGTAAGATTTTCCTGAAGAAAATTGAAATTTATTAAACATACTTTAACTTTAGTTCTTGTGCTTTAAAATTTATAATGTTTTTGTACTTTATCCCTTACTAATATTTTATTTCTTACTAATACTTTATCACATATTGGTGTAAAATACTTTTAATGAAAATTACTTATATAAATATAATTCTCCTAATTAATATTTATGTAATAATGTTCTTTAATTTTTAGAATCTATGGCTTCCTTTTATCATAAATTTTTTTTTGTTTCTTTTGATAAGCATAATAACAAGAATATATATATATATTTCGTATAATTACAAATATAAATTTTTCTGATAACTTTTAAGATATTCTAAATATTATGTAAGACGATACACAATATAGAAACTTAAACCTTTTACGGATTTTTTTCCGTGCATGTCATTTCCATAAAAATAGTTTACTTAATATTTTCCAGATATGATTTTTCATTCTCAATTTAAAAAGAAATATTTAAGGAAATCTAATAATTAACTGTATGTGATAAAATTAATATAGATTTATATTCTTAAATAGTACATATGTATATCTGCATTAAATTGATAATTTGAAATATAATATTTTGTGCATTAATAATAATAGTGAAATAATCATATTATGAAAATAGGAAAATTTTATTCAAGAAGTAATTGAAGCTTTGTTCTTTCTACCCACGAAAGAGTTAACAGGAATTATTTAAAAAAATCAATCTTATCACTTCCCGAATTCTTACGAAAACGAGAGTTATATATTACTCTCATTTTATACAACTTTTTATTTATAAACCAATGGACGAGTTTTCTCCTTTTCTTCATGAACTGAACAAAAATGAAAAAACGCGAAATGCTACACATAGTTATGTGCATAGTACGTGATATATGGCATAATGATTTTCAAAACAGTGTATTTATTTATTTATTCTTAGTAGCAAAATAACAATTGTTTTTCGAATAACTCGTCCCTAAAATGCGTTATTTTTTTTTAAAAAAAAAACCTCTTAGTTATTTTTTTAGGATATTAATAAAAGCCATCATTTACTAAATTATTCATAATTTTTCCGTATATAATCGCGTATCGATTTGAAAGTTTACTAAACGCTATAACTGGTTATTTATTTTAAATTGTTATTTATTTTTTACTGGCCATTTATTTTTTAATAACTAATCATTTTATATTAAAACTTCACTGATGCTAAAAATGGGTACTCCAGTTAGTATTGAGATAAAATAATATTTGCCTCAGTGTTTGTAGAGGTTAATACCTCGAATATGTCTGGGAAATATTCAGGATTGCAAGCCCGACTTCGTGAAAAAAAAAAAAAAAAACCGCTATATACGTACCATATGCTCTTTGAATTTAATTGGCGTTCAAGCAGTAAAATGTAACTATTAATGTAACACTTTACTTTGTACAAAATCTTATCTCATCGTCAACCCATCTTTGGAATGTTCTAACATTAAATTTGAGCTGTGATAAAAATAAAAATGTTTTGAGAAACCTATAAAAAAACATGTTGCCAGCACGCGCAGATGCATTTAAAGCTTTAAGCTCCGAATATTCAGAAATTATCATGAGTCTGGATTGCTTAATTAATGATGAATTACTGGCAGTGGATACTCGACTATTTGCTAAAAAATTAAAATGAATGAATTAGAAACTACTTTTTTAATTATCCTTTGGAATGTCAATTTTGACACGTATTGACAAAGTAAATCTATTTATCCAGAGTAAAAATAAGGACTTGTCGAAATGTGTAAGATTAATAAAATAGTTAATGATATATATAAAAACCAAAAGAGAATCTTTTGACTCTTATAAGTCGAAAGCCATAATACGTGGTATGAAGGAGTGTTCACAAGCGTGTAAGACAACGCAGTGTTAGGGTAACTTTCTTTGAAGGAATTAGAAACACCGACACAACGTTTGAAAATAGGCAGAAATTTAAAATAGAAACATTTTTACCAATAATCGACTCTCTAATTTGCAATATACAAATTCGTAGTAAAAAATATGAGGAGTTTTTTGAAATGTTGGGATTTTTTAAAAATACTTCTAATTTGAATGAGACTAGAATTAAAATAGCATGCGAGAAAATATCAAAAGTTTACGATAAAGATATTAATGTAGAGGAACTGAACTTGGAATGTCAACATTTCAGGTCAAATATGATCATTGATGGCGAAAATCTGAAGAAAAAGCAAAGAGAAGGAAGAAAAAGTGGAAAATAAGAAAGATTAATAAAAAATATTATTCTGTAAATGCAGATGAAGAACAGTTGTTGGATGAGGGCACTGGCACACTTTATACATACATATATAATGAAAGACTATTCACAGTGTTTCCCAGTATTGAAATAATAATGAGAATTTTCTTATCAATGATGATTACTAACGCGAATGGTGAGCGTTCATTTTCAAGTAAAATTATCGAAAATGAATTGAGAACTCGTATGACTCAATCACATTTGAATAATTTTAGCTTGATGAGTATTGAAAAAAAATATTATTAACAATTGATTTTGAAGACCTAATTAATGATTTTTCGAATTCAAATAGAGAAAACGAATATTCACATAAAACCTAATTTTACAAAAGATTGCTTTTATTGAACTGTGCATATATGCACACGAAATTAGATTAAAGGGTCGCAGGTGGGGCCTATTTTTTCATAAGGGTACATGGCCGCAAGAAGTCTTAAGAGGTCCCTGTCTCTGAGGGCTTCTTGGATTTCTAACATTTAGTTCTGACGTCTCACTTTAATTCACTCTATCCCCAACTAACCAACTTTTAGCTTCAATATTAAAGTATTTGCTACTTATATATGGATCTGATCAATTCGGTTCATATCACATCATAATTTCAATCTAGTCTATAGGAATTATGTTTCATTTTAATGGGCAAGGCTTCGTTTTAAGAAATTCAAATATGAAAATTTAATTGAATAGGAAAACATGATATATTTTAATGATACAATAAACATGAGAACAATAGATCGTTTGAAACATTATTTGTAATTCCCCTGAAATCTGTGCCATAAATTTGAAATGCGTCAAAGATTTAACAAATCTAGAAATGCATAACCAATCAAAACCTTTTAAGAAAGTATAACATTCACCAGCGAGTAGATAAAAAAAAATAGCCATGGTAGCCTAGTGGTCATGATTTCGGATTCGAGGCCTGTGGTTTTCGTTCAGTCGAGGGTTCGATCCTTGGCCACTAAACACCCAACGTGTAGACAGGGATGATGTAAGTTAAATCTATCGAGGCCCAAAGTCCTTCGGTTCGCGCAGTTTGAATTTAGGAGAGGGAACTATGAGCTCAGGTGTTATCCTCGTTATTTGACCGAAAATCGACATTACGAGATCTGTTGCTAATAGTCCTCGCGTTGCTTCTAGTAAGACATTAATACGAGTAAAACTAAATCAATCAATTCGCTAAGACCTACATTCAAAAGTCTCCAGACTCTTAGAGATCGGTTATGTTTGCAGTTGAGTGCAAGTACAATATTTTGGGAACCAATTAGAAGCAAATGATTTGGGGGAAATTAAAATTGATCTTGAAACGAAAATTGTTACTCTTTCTGCAAGACATGATGAAGCCATGCAAATGCTCATTGGCTGTATGAGTGCTGTTGATGTTAGAAATCTTTGTTTAATTGTTGGATAAATTTAGAGATACGTTTATTTAAATATTATGATTGAATGATTTTATTAACTCGCACTAGAAGCAACACGAGGGTTATTGGCGACGGACATCGTAATTTTGAAACTCCGTCAAGTGACAAGGACAACACCTGAGTAGGCCCCCTTCCTCTCTTAATTTCTTCACCACACCATCGGGAAGATTTTGAGCCAAAACAGATTTAAAGTCCATCAGCCGTGGCTACATGGCGGGTCTTAAGTGCCATCAATGCTCGATCCCACGACTCGACGAATACTTAGAGTCTGCAACGAAGATTACCAAGCTACCGCGGCCATTTCAATATTTTGAAATACACTTATGGACAAAACAAATTAGCGCACCAAGAAGGAGTTGTCAAAATGAAATGAAATTTTACGTAATGACTACTTTGACATAAGTAAATGATTAGAAAATCAAAGAAAAAGGATAATTTATTTCAGAGAAAAAGGCAAAAGAACGGAGGATTTAATACCCTGTTTAATCCCCTGTAGCGCAAATGCACGATGCGATACGATCGGGCATTGAGGCATACAACTTCTGTATGATGTCTTGAGACATTTCGTTCCATATTTGCTGTAACCTTGCCTCTAGTTCGTTCAAACTCGTAGGATGCCCAACTCGCCATCGCAAATGATCCTAGATATGCTCGATTCGCTGGGCTGTCATTGTGCCATGGATCAATACTAAGGCTGAACGGGTATTGTAGGCAATGGCACTCCATTGTCATCACTGCTGATATTAAATCTGGATTCGTCGCTAAAGACGACCTGGTTCCATTTCGCTGCAGTCCAGTTTCCTCGTGCGCGGCACTACTCCAAACGGAGGCGTCGATGGGTGTGCGACACACGTAATGGGCGCCGCGATCCCAAATGTCCTTCAGCCAGGCGCCTTCGTATGGTTCGAGAAGACACAGGGCTCCTAGTGAAAGTGCTACCTTTGACTGGATGGGGGCCGATGAAATAGTTGACTGTTCGCGTGCATTTCTTACGATATGACGGTCTTCTCGACGATTGGTCTGTCGAGGGCTTCCCGAGCCTAGTCTTATTGTAAATGACATGTCTCGGATCCATTGGTCCCAACACCTCCTCAGAAAACTATGAGAGTGGCCTAACTGACGAGCTACTCGCCTAGCTGACCACCCAGCTTCCATCATGCCGATGATTCTCCCCCACTCACACTGCGACAGTTACTCGGCTTATTGGTATGGTGTAATAGCATATCTACCTCAGTTCTTCCATTGTAAATGATTCAGCACACTCAAACAAGCTTTGGTTACTTTTTTTATACTCCACAAAGAACGACGTTAAACGCCCTCTACCGGCTATACGTAATGCGCAATGATGCTATATTTCTAATCGTTTGCATATCTCCCCGACATGTACCTTCATGACAAGTTTCGTTACGATCCCGCAATTATTTCTTGTTGCGCTAATTTTTTTGTCCGTGAGTGTATAATGCTCAAAAAATAAGTGTACTCATTATAAAATTTTAAATTTTATCATGATAATGACCTAAAATATAGCATTAATATTTGATGACTTTTAAGATATCAGCATAGAGTTCAGCTCCAAATCCTATCAATCACATTTGGGATTAGCTGGAAAATAGAATCGATACATTAAAAATTTTGAACAAAAATGGGCTTTGAGATAGACTCATATGAAAGTGCCAAAATAGAAGGGAACGTTTATGAAAATCTTACAACGTAAATGA
The DNA here is from genome assembly GCA_019974015.1 of Nephila pilipes. Classification (NCBI taxonomy): domain Eukaryota; kingdom Metazoa; phylum Arthropoda; class Arachnida; order Araneae; family Nephilidae; genus Nephila; species Nephila pilipes. The sequence goes on along the minus strand of BMAW01099082.1, from coordinate 5,277 downwards.
GACAAACGCACTACTAAGAATTCTTTGCAGCGTTTTTACACACAAAATAGTATCCTTGCTTGTCGCAATACTTTTTGATAACTATACTTTTAGTTAGTACGCCCAAGTTGTATAACTTTATAATTATTTCAGGATATTTGAAGTCAATTTTGAGCTTTTGTAAAGTTATTTAGTCATCAGACATAAGGAAAACATTTTTTTAAAACTGATCAGTTGATTTTTTTTTCAAAAAATGTTTGAAAATATTTTTTGGCCAAATAGCTTATTAGGCCACTTTATGTGAGATATTCATTATTGCATTTTTCGTTCTTCGTTCTCATCTGCTTAATTTTGAGAATATACTTCATAGTCATTAGTTTTTCTTTAAATTTTAGAGCAACATCGATGCATATTCTTTTATTAAAAGAATAATTAGCTTCTAGTCAAAATCACACAAATGGCTTAACATATTTTGTTTACAAGAAATGCCAACTATCGTGGATAATTTAAATGATAAAAATAACAAATTTACTAAATTTGTGAAAACTGAGAAAATTTTAACAAAATTACAAACTGAATAGATTAATTTAGATTCCAAAGTAAAACATCGTGATAAAAATTACATAATAATAATATAGTAATAATAATAGTAATAATAATAAGGATGTATATAATTTCTCATAAAAATAAAGTACAGTAAGTGTTTCCTAATCCAGCATTTGCTGATTCAGCACATTCTGTAATGGGGGTTGACTTAACTGATTGTTTTTAGAATTATTTGTATGGAATTGAGTATTTGTTGTTGAAGATGTGGATCAAATTCCTAACCGTATTAGTGCGATGAAAATGTGGTGCAACATTTCGTATAAAATGTACTAAACAATCCTTTCATAAATGCTCTATGTGAAGAAATTGAATACTCGATTGAAATCGACAGAAATATGGTAGTGGATAAAGAAATGTGTGAAGAACACATTACCTGAACTGACGAGAAGCACAGACTCAGGATGTAAGGTTGGGTGACGAAAAGGAAGTTGCAGCGGCGCGCCTCAATAGTAATGCTAGAAGTTAAAAAATCATTTTTTTAATGAGTAGCCCGATAAAGATGTCACCTTTAGCCTAGTTGATAAAGTTGCAGCAGAAATTGCCCGTCAACTTTCCTTCATCGGACCCATTGGACAAGGGTTTGAAACAGCCAACGGCGACCCAATGTCAACCAATTCTCCCCCCATCCATGTGGTCAAAAAACGCCAAACATAGAAGTGGTGATCCAGGACTTGTACACTAGATGACAGTACAGCTTAGAACTACTGATTTTATATTGCCTTGACGCAAAGCAGTTGCTTCTGGTTGACGAACTAAGACAACCGCACATAAGTCACGACTAGTGATATTCCGGATACGGCGCTAAATTGGAAGTATCCAAAAAGAAGCTCAATTCAAAAATGCCTGGAAAACCGACCATCTCTACAAATATCTGTTGAAATATTCCTCTTCATGTTATCATGATGAAAACAGACGTAGATGGAGGTGTTTTCATCAAGAACAATGCCAAAAGTTAAAACGCCTTTACACTGCGAAAAACGGGTATGCAAAATCGAGTAGAAAGTGCTCACTTTTGAATACTTCACATACTCAAAATGGCTCCGATCCCAACGTATTCAAATTTGAGATTCGCACATACTCATTTTTAGTAACAAGCACATACTCAGAATGGCAACTTCACGTACTCACTTTTGAATACGTCACATACTCAAAATAGATCCGATACCAACATACTCATATTTGAGACTCGCACATACACATTTTTGTACGTACTCAAAATGGAAACTTCGCATACTCATTTTTGAATATAATCTTGTATCAATTATGAGTGTGGAATAGAAAAATGAGTGTCATGTATTCATTTGTAAATCTGTTACTGCATCAAATATGAGAATCAAACAATCCAGTGAGTATGTTTTGAATTTATTTTCCGATACTGTGTTGTTGTCGAATGGTTTTAGGCACCAAATATATCAGTTAATTTTCGGGGGAAATGTACATCCTTTACAAATTAATCGTTTTCTTCATCTTATGTTATTTTTACTTCATGAGTTTTTTGTTCAAAACTTCCGGTTCAAGTCGTTCGTTTACTGTGTGCTTTGAAAACTGTTACTTTTAGAGAGCAAATGCCTGACTGTTGTGTGATCATAAGCTGTAATTTGCTTATACCTCAAATTTAGATCAATTCGGTGGTTTAATAAATCTTAGATTAACGAAATCGATTCGATTCAAGGTTAAATTCTTTTCCAAAATAGTATTGTGAGATCACAGGCTGGTGGTTACAAAACGGTCGATTCAGTTCATTAAAATTATATTTATGTTTTAGAAGCGTTATATGGTTTGTTTTCCTATGTGCAGAAATGGGTTTTGTTTAAAGAGTTCAGTCATAATAATGAAGTTATTAGAAATATCTTGAGAACATTATGATGAATGTTAGATTTTCATTATAAAACTTAATATTTTTTTTCATGTACATTGTTTACATGTGTAAAATTGCTGTGCGATTACTGGTACGGCATTTCTAATATGTTGCTTTTGGATTAACATCATAACTAAATTATTACCTAAGGTGTGATTCGGCTGTGCACGGAAAGAAATAAAGCCGTGTCATGTTGTGAAGGTTGTTCACAGGATAATCATTGCGCATGGATAATCGGTGTTCAAAGAAACAAAGGCGATTCACGATTTTTGAGCAAGGTGTTAAAGATAATGTTTTTAGCTCCTGCGGATGGTATGTCCTTTAGAGTCGGCTTATGAAACACGCTGTCTGATCCGTGCTTTGTGTTCAGCTCTAATCCCCGTTCATTTACAGCTTGTTGTTTGGTACTGATCTGGCTTACAGTAGGTGTTTAAAGATGTGGGGTTCTCATAATGTGGGTAAAACCAGTTTTTTTTCGCTTCTTTCAAAACAACGTTTTTTTGATCGGGTTTACTAAATGCAGGGTGAAGTGCTTTCAAACAGCCTTTGTTTTTTCAAATCATTAATACTATTTTTTGCATTGTTGTTAATGTGGACATCGTTCTTTGATTTTCAGTAAGGTCAATCACACAACCATGCAGCTATGGAATTTTGGATATGCTTAAATTTATGTATTACGTGGCAGATTTCTTAGCGGTCTATTGAGTAAATCCGTTCTATGAAGCGGTTCTTTACGCTTGGCGCGGATTAATGAACTTTGACACACTTGGATCCCAAGACGTATTGTTATGCAAGGAGATTTTAAAGGTTTTTTTTCTTTTTTCTTACGTGTAATTTTAGTGTGGATTAAAATTTACTCGGACAGACTATCTATACATATGACAATTTTTTATTATAAAATAATCATTATATTCAAAGACACTGAAATATGTAAGTGTTTTCCGATAAAGGCGTTTTTTGATCACATTGATGTCACAGTAACATAAAATCTGATTTAAGTAGCGTAATCGGTTCATAATTAAAGACAGATATACATTGTCGTTGGTTTGTAAAATTACGTTTGGTTTTATACATATTGTCCATGTTAGTAAAGAGATTTTGGATATGGAATAAATAAAGTATTGAAGAGCCTGATTAACGTGTTTCTGTTTCCGTTCGTTTGTGATTTCTGTTCACAAGGATATGGAGTTACGCAGGTCTCTATTAGGAGATTGCGTACAAGGAGTTTTTTTATTTTCCTGCCTGTTCAAAAGAGACTTGGTATTTTGATGGTTTAAGAACTCTTTAAAATAGTTAAAGATTCCGTAGTTTGGCAGCATGAAGCTTTTCAGTTTTGTTTTGACCCTTGTTATCTATTGCAACCTTGACCACTGCTGCATGGCTTTAAGGTCGGTTCGTTTTTTGATCTGGATGGATCCAGATGGTATGTGTCCTGGTGTTGTTAGTAGTCTGAAGTGATGCATTAAAGGCACCTTTGACAATGTGTTTTTTAAAAGTATTGCTTAAAGATGAGTGGATATTTATTACATTCGGCGCATATGGATTTTTCATGCGATCATGCACTTAGCAAATTAATGTTTTGCAGGCGTATGTCTGCCAGGAACAGAACCTGTATTGGTGTAACATCAGTTCTCTATGAAGGCTGTTTTACGTCTTGTGCATCGGTTTTATTTCAATTCCATATTCAATGCAGTTCTCGTTGTTCGATTGTTACGTTCGAGAATAATCTGAGGTATCGTTTTAATACTATATGGACTTGTGCTCGTTTTGGTGTGTGGATTCATGGTGTTGCTCGGTAGGCCTGTTTAAACTTTGGCTTCTGTTTTGTTTTGTACTTCCGTCATGAGTTTTTAAGGATTTTTTCTTACTTGTGAAACTGGATCATGGGTACACTTGGGGCTGTGGCGACTGTTCAGGATCTTTGTTTTGGATGAAGCGTTTATTGTTTTCCAGGTGTTTCGTGTTTTAATGGTGTTGATCGATCGTTGGATCGTCAGGTTGATTCACGGGCGTGTTAAAGAAATGGAGACCTCAATGTTTATTCTAGTATTGTGATTATTTAAGCCACCTCTGAAGATGCATGTGATTCTTAAAGGTGTGTGCAATACAGTTATGGTATGTTTTTATGTATAGGCGCTGTTTACGTCGAGCAGCGTTTTAAGGTAAAATGTGTTGGGGTTCGAAGCCTGTTTACTCGTTTGATCGGGATAGTGATTGAAGCTGTAGGCCTCCCTATATCAGTTTATGATTTAAACGGGTGCAATTTTGTACTGCTTGAAGAGGGTTTTTTAATGTGTTTTGCTACAAAATTAAGTTTAATGTAAGTTGATTGCTCAATGTTTCAAATGGAGTTTCAACAGTATTTGAAAAAATGTATGTGAGATAATAAATTCTATACAGTTTCAAAGGTTAATATATATTTAGCTGGCATTAAATTCTTTTCTCCAGTGTTGTTAATCCAAGAATACAGTTTTACTTATATGTTTCTGTATTGAGAAAAGTTTTAGTATTTGTGAAACGTGAGACACATACCTAAACATATTGGTGATGAAATCAGGTTTTAAAAATATGTAAAATGTTAATTTTTTTAAAGAGTGTTTGAATAGAGATGATACAGTTGGGGGATAAAAAAAACAATTTTTTGAGATAGAGGTTGCACGTTCTATGGGCAGATTACTGTTTGGAATCTGTGACGTTCTTTGTGTCAGGTGCAGGTGTCACCGTTCATAAGGTGGAACAGCCAAACACCGGAGACGAAGAGTGATTAAATTAACTTAACAGGCATGTTGGCCAAAGTGCGTGGATAGAGGTGGTTCTTTGAGTTGTTGTTAATC
>BMAW01099078.1:0-12411 GCA_019974015.1 Nephila pilipes | reverse complement strand
GGATGATAATGAATGGTTTTTATGAATGCAATAATATATATATATATATATATATATATATATATATATTAAAGAAAGATGATTATAAAATACACGCAACGTCAGAGAAATTTTAAAAAAATATACATAATTACATTGAATAAAAATATAAAATCTAAATTTTTTTAAGAAATAGAAGAAAGCAAAAATGATATTTATAATTTTGTAACATGCTTTTACTGTTAAGATGTGTTATTTTAAATATTTTTGCCAAGCAATCCCTATCAACAAATATATTATTTAAAAATAGTTTTAAGGTCAAATTGCAAATTGAAAAAAATCTGAAAGTTAAATCCTAAGAATTAAATGAAAATTGTATTTGGGTCCTTTTTCCTAAAACAGTATCACAAAATTTTCTGACAATTTCAATGCAAGTATTTAATTTTTCATCAGAATTAAGACATAATATAAAATGCCAATATATGTTCACATAAAATTAAAATATCTTTTTTAAAAATATTCTTAATTTCTCAGTAGTTTTCTCATTTTTATTTCTGACTCCAAGAAAAATTCTCTTTTCTGTTATATCTCAAGTTCACCAATATGAATTATAAGATATTTAATTCCTTTCCAGCAAATCTCTAAAAAAATCTGTGCCTAGATCACAGAAGTTCATTAATGCTAATATGAAAAAATTGAACCTGTTACTTGTTCTCCTAAGGGTTAAAGACGTCAACAAAAGTCATAATGATTGCATTCTATCCTATTTGTGGTATATTTTCTAGAAACAAACTTTAAACTAAAAGACTGATTTAATTTTAGACAAAAAATACTTACGAAAAGACTAATCCGGATATATATAATCATCATATTCAAACGCACAAATTCAAAATAACAGTAATAATAATAAGAGTAAAATTAAATAAAATTAAGTTACTGACAAATAAAGCAATAAAATGTGAAAATTCTCAGAAGCGTAAAAAGGATGGAATGTAACTTTATTTTTGTTTGTGTTTCCCTGTTATAAAAATCAATTTAATTTATGTTAATAAATTAAGGTGTCTTATCCTCCTAACGATTAAACTCTTCACCTTCCCACTCAAGCAAGGATTGGTAATCTCTCCTTAAACTTTTAATTCTTATATATTTCTCAACAATGTTAAACACAAAAATTATTTCCAAAATTAAAAATTCGCTTAACATTTAAATTATTTTATTTCAACAATTTTATTGCAATAATATAAATAATACTATTTAATTGATATTAAATTATTTATCTGAAAAGCTTAATTATTTTAATGAAATGTTTCTACATTTCAACAGTGATATTATATGATTAACATTCGGTAATTCCCTATTGATAGTATTGGTATCCACTAATTTAACTAAACTAGAAAAAAAACTACTATTTTATAAAATGAAAAGGACATTTATGTATTGTCCTTTTTACTTAACATTAGTCATACTTCAAAATTTTAGGTGAAAAATTAAATATGAGAGTTTCCAATTCAGAAAGTAAAAGATGAATCAATTCCAGTCTATTACATTAAAGAGGTAATAATTCAGTTCATGTCTTATGAAATGATAGAAGATGCAATGAATTGAAATACTACCAGAAAAACTAAAGTAGCAGTAGCTGATCGTTACGTAGAGATGACACATAACAGTTATTAAAAGTTCACTCGGAAGGAAATTCTGGTATGACAGTGGATATAACATTTTATTTGCAAATGAACTGGTGGATAAAAAGAAATTACTTCTTGGCTGCGGTGGGGGCTTCTTAGCGGCTTACGGTTTTGCTGCTTTATTTGAGGTTGGTATTTTTGCTTCCTTCTCGATCTTAAAAGCGAGGTTCTTTGGCTCAGTTTTTATTTTCTTTGGATGTTGTGGACATTTCGAAGGATCCACAGTCTCCCGTTTTGGTCTGTACTAAGATTCTAGATGCAACGGAGTTTTCAAGTACTTTTTGAGGTTAGGAGACATCTTGGCGACATCAATTTTGCAGTCAGTACTTCATCTTCTGTTATTGCAATTTGTTTTGTTTACTATTTAAGAGGAGCGTCGTTTTTTCTTTCCCAAAACACCTTACTTTTAACACAGAGATTGAGATCGTGTTCGGCAGCTAAAGAACTTCTATGCAATCTTTTATGAACATGTTGACGATTTCTTTTTCGAGAAAGTTTTAAATTTAAAATTTTAATCAATTTTCAAGCAAACGGTTCTCGTACTTGCTTCAATATGTAACAATTTGGAAGACATAAGTATTCTCTTCGGATGTAAAAGGGCTTATTGTTCATGTTTAGATAAAAAAAAAAAAAAGGTTACAATGCAGGTTCACTCAATAGTGCAATCCCCACTACCAGATTAGTGCAATTTAGGATTTGATTGTACAGTTATTTTGATTATTGTTAATTCAGTACATTTTAATTTAGGTTTTGATTAGAGAGTATTTGGGGAAAAGTTAAAGAGGTGAACGGAAAAAAATTTAAATATGTTTGAAACTTTTAGGTTGGATATTCTTAGATAAGAAAATAAATAACTGTTGAGCACCATACTCGAATTTGAAAATCACGGAAGAAAATTAAGTTATAGCTTAAATTTTCCTTATACTAACACACACACATACATACATACCGTAATACACACACGTGTGTAACATACATATTTGATTTAGGCCTAAATTTTTAGAAAAAATTAAGATTCGAATAAAATACGCAACTATAACTTTTCAATCTATTATATAAACATTGCACAAGTGTTTAATAACATAATATAACATTTTTATTAAAAAGAAACGAAAACGTCAAATTCGTCAGAGAAATCATACATTTTAATAACAAATGTGACGGGAGACCATTCCTGTTTGTCTACTGTGCCATAGATAAACTCAATATTTTAACCCTAAAAGTCAATAAGTCGATCAAAGAGACGTTAGAACAATAAACACACAATTTATTAGTTCCTTGCTAATGTAATGACAATTATAAATTCTCTCCCGGAGAAGGCCATAACTATATTTACCCATAATAATCTAACCGACTCTTACCACTAAGGCTATCTTGACCTCTAGCATGCATTGACCAGCCAATAACTTGTAACAATTCCCGGCTCCGACTTCCACTCCAACTCTGGAGCAATTGGTGAACAAAAGAATCACTCAACCTCTCTATCTCGACTCTCAGTCTGAGTTTATATATTTCTTAACTGTTCTGCTTCACTTCATTTCTACCTGATTTCGCTTTACTCAATCACGGTTCATTTTTGGTTGGGAAAAGGTTGTTTAGCAAAAGCAATAATCTTAATTAAAAGTCCCTAAAGTCAGTGAAGATAAAACAGCGAATAGTTCAATGTCACACAAGTACTAACAATACTACCTAATTATCAGTCTTAATCACTTTTGCTAAAACACAGCTAATCTGTTGTTGTTACGTTCATGTCATAATTATTGGTGTAGTTGTAATATGCGACATGTAATGAAAATTCTCATTTGTGTAAAAGAACACCTATTACGACAAACTCTTATATATATATATATATATAAATTAAATTATATAAAAATGTAAAATCACAACTGAATATCAAGAAAAAAGGCATGAACAGGACTAAATATAGGAAGATAAATTAAGTGAATGCATGAGTGTAGTGATCAAATGTATGTAATACAATAAACAAATCTGATTAAAAAGAAAAATATATAAATTCAAAAGAAATAGAGAAAATGAGAAATATCAAAATAGATGTATAAATTAAAAAATTTGAAAATAATATTGGAAGAACAAAAAAAAAATTAAAAAATAATATATTTAAAGGGAGTCTGTACCTCCTATATAGAGTAGTTAAATTGAAGGTTTCGATGTACCTTTTCTCAAAATCTATTATTGATACAAATTTGAATTTTTTTACGCAAGTAAAATATAATCTTTCTTATTACACAGAAATGAGCCTTTAGGTAATTTTAGCTATTACAAAGTATAGTCACTAACTTCAATGTTCAATTTTATCAAAATTTGTAGTTTGGAGGCATTGCCTATATTAAACAAAGATACAGCATCATATGTACCTAAAGAAAAGACTTCTTTATTTACAAATGTTTTCTTTGGCACACGAGATCATATCACGCTATTTACACTCTCCTCTGGGTTTTGAGTACAGCCATACAAATACTTTTTCAGTTGTTCTGGATTGGACAAATCCTTAAAAATGGGTTCCAGCTTCCACAACAGCAACAGGTAAACTGTTTTTAAAATTGATAAGATTCCCCAAGCAATTCTTTTTTAAACTTGCATCGGCATCTGATGTGCAACATCCATGCTGAGGATTTTAAGCAATTGACAGTTTGTATAAAAATAATGTCCGACTGTAGCATATTTTTTATTCTAGATAAATTTTTTCCGTATGGCTGGAATGTAATAGTTTACAGACATTCAATTTCTACTACCTCTGTCAGCCTGTTCTTTTCAGACAAAACTTTTCGGTCTGAAGATTTTGTCCCTCTCATCTTCTTACAAACTCCGAAGATGTGAGCCACATTATCTTCATTATATAAACGAGAAACATTCTAATTTGGTCACTGAAAACTGGTTCCCATACATTGTTCTCAACAATGGAATCATACGCCTTTAGATGTCGATCTTCTATTATTTTGTATATCGAAAGTTGTATTTTGTATATCGAAAGTTGTATTTGATTCAGAGATGTCGAAACGTTTATAGACCTCCATAACCTTCATTTTGCAACTACTGAAAGCCTTTAAAATTCTTTTGGTTTTGAAAGTGATTAGTGCTTGGACAAACGCTACTTTTGATATTATTTTGACATCAGTTACTTTTTTGGTACCTACACTTGTAACGGTTACTCCACCATTCTTCGAAGAAAGAAGCCTCATTTCGTTAAATACCATCAACCGCAAAATAGCAATGTTTATTTCTCCGTCATTTTCATCAGCTGCTTCACGAACAAGCATTTTCCAATCTCTCTTAGTAAGCGTCTCTAGCTGCTTGCAGTAAAGTATTATTAAATTTTAAAAGTGTTATAAGCGTTGGTGAAAGATTCATAATATTGCAAAACATTAATGCAGACTCAGCAACTTTCTCTATGCATTGCGTTCCATAAACTAATCTATTTTACGTCATAATTATTGTCACTCTACCTTTAATCGAAGTAAGTATATTTATATTTACAAAAAGGACATTTTAAATCAAATTGAAGAGTTTCACCACAGTTTTTCTCATGAAGCAATAATATATGCCCTAGTTTATCATAGTTTAAACATTTCACACCTTCAAAAAAAATTCACAGGCTAAAAGATTGATATTCTTAATAAAGTTTCTGAAACCAGAGCAAGCATCATTCTAATATGATGTATCCATATTTTTCAATTTTTTCCCTGGAAGATACATTTATTTCTTCCTTGGAATGGTTCCCTCCATCATCACAATTTACTGTGGACTGATATCTTTGATCTAGGCATGATACAATCGCTTGGATATAACAAATAAATATTTTTTTTGCCTTTTTAAGGGGCGAAGCCGCGTTTCAATGGTTATTTGAAACTAAATATTTGTAGCTGCTAACTATCGTAGAGATAAAAATAAGGAAAATTTGGAAAATTGAAAATCTATTCAATTTGAAAATGAAAAAAAAAAAAATCTTAAATCATCAATTTTCGAAGAGTTTTACGTTCTGACATCCCTTAACTCTTTTAGAACAGCACACTTAGATGTAGGATATTCCCTGGGGACAGAAGAGAACCGAAAAGGACTGTCATTCGGGCCGGGGGTTTTGCGTCACATCCAAAAGTAACTATAATTCAAACAGTGCTGTCGGTACAGCTCTAAAGAGAAATAGAAATACATAGCAAAATCCAACTAAAAATATTCGGTGAAAAACCAGAAACACGAATGTATATCACATGGAAATTTAAAGAGTCGAGTTCAATTTGTTTACATTAGAGGAAAATACTGAATTAAGACAGAATGTAATGAACCGAAGATTAAAATCTTAAAACTACTATTCAATTCAAAAGTAATGGTCATAGGGCGCTATCTAGAAGTATTTAGATAACGTTCCACCTAAGAATGCGAAAAAGCCTCCTTCGGCTCCTGTGCTCATTCTTCAGTGATGTGTATTTGTTACGATCGGCCGTGAACGACAATTGCTAGTGATGCGTATATAGTACGTTCGTCCTGAAAGGGTTAAGTTTGCAATATGTTTTAGACTTTAAGCTGGGTTCTTTTAGCATTTTTGGCCCGAATATAGACCCAATATGTGCCCGAAAAAATCTTTTGAAACAGAAAGTTAAAATAACTAAAACAAAAAAGGTATTGAAAACTCAATAGATATACCAAAAAGTGGAATTTTTTGGCAAGTTCACCTTACTACATGTATGAAACTTCAAGCATGATGTTCTAAACATACACAAGAAAGAATACATATTTGTAAATTAATTTTCAAAAGTAAATTAAATATAGATGAAATGTTTCTTATTTTTAGAGAACTAAGTAAGATATAAGGACTTGTAAAACATAAAACCCGTGTTAAAATAGCATTGACACTTATGAACAATATATTTTTCACATGTTAAAAGAAACCATTTCTAACAAATACCAAAATACTATCACGAAATTCTAGAGTCAATAGTCCAAAACTCACACTTGTCCAAAGCCCACACGAAACTCGTGTGATATTGAATGTTAAAAAACTACTATTGAAACAATAAAAGATTTATTCTTTCATTTTTTTAAGATTATATATTAAACTATATGATCAGATAAAATTAAATTATAAATTAAATCCCTTTGCATTGAAATTCAATATAAACGAGTTTTTTTTATTGATTTAAATGTTCATTTAATCATTGTTAAATAAGAATATTATGATATAAAGGTTTTACTTTTTTCTTATCTTAACTATTGTTATAAATATAAGAAACATCTTAATATATGTTAGCAATTTCTTTGAAAAAGGAGTTTTGCCATCCTCCTTTTTATAATTATTTGATACATAAAAGTATAAATCAGATTTCCTGGAATAGCATTTCAAACACGATAACCTAGCTAGCAATATTTCACAGAAAACTTCAGTGCTTTACTTCAAAAACTTGCATATGTCAGTATTGGTTGGATTTAAAAATTAAATAGTGTGAAAAATGAAGCTCCGTAATTTGAATCTATTGAAAAGGAAGATTCTATGTATATATTAAGCTATTAAAACTTCTTTACTCTTATTTCAACTAATATCATTTTTCTGGAATAGGATACAAAATTTTAAATCATTAATTGTTTTGCACTAATTAAACACAGCTTCCTTACAATTCATTTTACAACTTCAGTATACAATAACTTCAAACTGTACCAAGTTGATATAGTAAAAAGAATTATCAGTTGTTTAATATGTACTTAATAATGTTTTGTGTATTTATAATTAAAATTAAAAAAAAAAAAAAAGTAGGTAAATTACAAAGGGTTATTGAATCAAAATAAGAATACGTTTTATTTCGAATACATTCTCTGATTAATTGGTATAAATACTGTTTGAATTGAATCTAAAGACTCATTTTGTATTCGAAGTATAATTATCTTGACACTATGTAAAAACTATCCTCGAACATATGAGTAAAAAATGGTATAAAATACTGAAAATAAATTTTTCGCATAGCAATGCGGGATGGTAAGTGAAAAGTGCTAGCGGAAAAACAAGAAGTGTCGAAAATATGAAAAAAAAAGCTTTTTATAAACATCAATGTGGAAGTCTTTCTAAAATGGTTTAATTGTCATGTAGTTAAATGCTTTAACATTCGACTATTAATGGTGATAAAGTCCTAAAAGTGTCATACAATAATTGTCGTCCTTTGTATTAGTGGGTAATGTGAACGATTTCAGTTACCACATCGACTCAGTGATACGATTTATCGCATATTTGTGAGAGAGAAATAACCAGGATTACTATTATTACTAGAATTAGAGGTATTACCAGTTACCGTTTGAAATTCTATGTGGATTCAGTACGACAAGGCTCAACTTTATTTCGACATTAATATCCTTAATTACCTCATTCTCACTTTTAGATCTCCGATGTATTGGATGAGGTGGGATCAATCTCTCGGTCAGCATGTTCATATAATTTATAAAGTATTTTATTATGAGGACACTTCAAGGTATTTATCTACGAAACTCCAGTTTATTCTGATGTGTACCTCAAGACAGAAACTTAATTCATTGTTGTAACAATTTGTGAAACATCTGACATTTTAGAAAATATACACCAATCATTTACTAGTCTAAGCAAGGCATATTTCAATTCCGGAGGTGACACATTTGAGCACTTATTGAAATTATAAATGCAAATAAAGAAACATTAATTTTTCATTTCCTTCATATTCATTATATTCATTAATCCAATGTTTTTCGCTTCTGATCCAAGATTGTCGCACAAAAATTCTTCTTTACATGCATTATACTTTTTTTAAAGTTCTACCCTTGAGTACAGGGACATCCTTGTGTGTGTAAATATTTCTTAACATATTATAACAATGGTGCAATAAGAAGACATAGTAAGATAACCTTAAGTCTAATATTAGAATACGTGTCTCATAGACCAGTAAAAATATAATTTAGTTATCTGAGTTGAAATTAAATGAGTATCTTTAGGATAATACTATCATAAGAAACGCAACATTCCTAACATAAACTCAACGTTGGAAGTGTAACATAACCAATATAAATTAAAAATAGAAGGTAAAATAATTCAGAAATGATTGAAGATTAAATGCCGACTTCACCAAATTATACATAGCATGGATTGGATATTGCACTAATTTTTCTTTCAAATTATTGGGCAGAATATATATAAAGATTATTTCTCATTTGAAGCATTTGTACAAAAACACTTGTGGCTTAGACGTCGAATGGTGGAAATAAATGAAAGCCGATTAAAAACACAATGAAATCCAATAGAATATTAAATTTATGCAATAGTTATGATTTAATTAAAATATAATTACTGTGAAATTTTAAAGAGAACACCGAAATTCAACTGTATTAAACAAAGTATTTGATATTGTCGGAAATAAATAATTTTGTAATTTGAAATTAATGTCCTTCAGAATCTATCATTGTTTAATTATATTTGTTTTGTAGCTAAACCATGATAAGAGCACAGTTTATTATTTTTTTAATTTGATTTTTTTTGCAGAGAGTTTTTAAATTTCTAAAAACGTTAATTAATGTAACTATTACTAAGATTATCATTTCTTCAAATACATTTTTTCTTAAAAAAAAAGATGTTTTAGTTTTCTTTCCGAAAGGAAAACCATAGGAGGGATCGATGGTAAATGAGAATTAATTAAATCAAAATTCTAGAAAGCAAATTTAAATATTTATAGGAAAACAATTATCAGACTAATTTTAACAAATATTGTATAAGTGTCCATAATATTTTGTTAATTGTTAAATCGTTCTTATTTTCTTTAATTTTCTTATATACAGCCTTATTACTTTTTAGTAGAATAAATTATAAATTTCAAAGTATTGGATTTAATATTGAAATAGATCTTGATTGAAATAAATATCATCAACTGATGTTTTCTTAAAATTGTTAAATGTGTTTTCCTTAGTACAGAGCTAAATTCAATTCTTAATTTAATACTTCAGTGTTGTTTTTCCTAGGTGAAATAATTAACATATGTTAAATGTAATTTCATTTCGTCTTTAATACATACAAAAATAGCATGTCTTTGAAAGATGCGTCTTTTGCTTAGCTGCAATTTATTTTCTTAATTTTAATTTTTGTTTTTGATTTTTGAGAAATGCACATTTTAGGGCCCTTTTTTAAGTTATGTGAAGAAACAAACATTTTTTTAAGAATTAATTTAGAATTTATAATAATTACTTTCCTTAATGGCAAATGAACAGATATAATTTTATACCAAACACTTAAAACAAAAGTAAGTTAGAATTATAAATCTATTCACTGCCATAGATTTGAAGTATTCTAATTCTATTCCTCATCAAAGTTAATATAATTTTAAAAACAATTCCTACACTGTTGCATTAATTTATACAATTGAAATTGTCTCGTCTACTTTTTTATTAATTATATTCCTTTGTGATTAAATATCTGTCCTTTAATGTCAAGTCAAGAGTACTGCACTCTGTAATAAAAAAAAAAAAACGACGCACAAAGAAGGAGTTGTCCAATGGAGAAAAAAAATTGGCGGATGGGAAAATTATGTACAGAATAAAGAGATTAAAATTTCAGAAAAATGTAATGATTTCTTTTAGAGTTACATAGTTACAAAGTAACGAGCTCAATAAGGTGTTGACCCACCTCTAGCATGGATGCAAGCTGCCATAAGACATGACATAGAGTAATAAAGCTTCCTGATGTTCTCCTGCGGTATTTCTTCCCAATTTTGCACCAATTGTCAGGGCAGGTCATCAACATTCCCTGATAGATGCAGTCGCCTTCCCATCATATCCAAGACATACTCAATTGGAGAGACATTCGGCTGGTCAAGGAAGTATTTGACAAGCTGTAAGACAGCTTACAGAAACACGTGCCGTATGTAGTCTGGCATTATATTGCTGAATAAAAAGGTCAGGCTACTACAAAACGAGCGGTAGCAAAACAGGTCTCAGAATGTCGTCACCTTACCGCTGTGCCGTAAGTGTGCCTCTAATAACGACCTAAAGAAATCGGCTATAAAGGGAAATAGCACCCCAGACCATAACTATTGGTTCAGAGCCTTTGTCACGTGTAATAGTCAAAGCAGGATCAGCAAGCAGCCCTGGGCGTCTCCAGACACGTCTTCGACGATTGTGAGGGAGTAGTTGGAAATGGGATTCGTCGCTAAATACTATACGTCCCCAGCAAGCATCATTCTAACCTGATCGAGTAAAGCACCACTGTAATCTGGTGCAGGCATGAGTGGCAGGTGGCGTAGTGATCAATACAAGAGTAGATTTCGCTCTATCAGCCATCTGTGAATAGTCATATTGGTCACTCGTGTGCGGGTCGCACGTCTGATGGCTGATAACGGTGAAAAAGGCGTTCTGACATCTGATTTGACAATCCCTTTTTCCTCCCTATTTGCAATGGCCGTAGGTCAACCTCTACCATTATGACGCTGAAATCTGCTATTGTCCATTCATTCTTGCCAGCATCTTCTAAGAGCCGCTTCTTTTCCACACATATGTCGAGCGATTCTCCGATTTGCCCAAACTGCCTCTTTCAATCCAATGATACGACCTCTTTCAAACTTCGATAGATGGTCGTAATGAGCTTGATTCCTGCGGAGAGGCATTTTTTCAGTCGCTGAAAGGTATCCTAAATCACAATGTATCTGAAAATGTGACCATCAGATTGAGAATCGCTTCTTATATACACCTGCTGAGTGTGAAGTTCCGTAAAGCAGTAGTTTCCTCTATTCATTCATTGGACACCAAATTTTAATCATTTGCATGTTCGGTTCAAATTTCGTCGCATGCGAAATTTCATTACAATCGGGGAAATCCTTCTTGGTGCGTCGGTTTTTTTTTTATAGAATTTATTATTAATACTGCGGTATTTGCGTGGTATAAGAATCGAATCTAATCACATGTTGCTATCTCGATCTTGTTAAATATTATCGGGGAGATGAACAAGGTTTGATTGAGTAGTATCGATAATCAACAGAATTACAAATTTTTAAAAAGTTGTTTTGGAGAACTTAAAGGAATGATGTACGATCAACATGTCATCCTTGTGATGAAAACAAAGTTTTATATTATGGGGAAACTGGCTCATCCAAACAAAAACTCCAAAAACTGGCTCATCCAAACAATTTTTTTTAGATTCAGCATCTAAATATTTTTAAAATAATCCTTATACCAGGTGGAAAATTAGTTAAATTTTAGTATTCATTTGTATCAACTTCTTATTTAAATAATTGTCGAGAAAAAAGGTATGTAAATCAAGATAAATTATGATTTTTGTTTTCAATGGGCTTTTATAATAGTAATTTTATAAAAAATGAAACAAAGAAAAATGAAAGAAAATTTCAGTGTACTTAAATTCATTTCATTATTTTAATTCCCTTAATTAGTAACGCTTAGTTGATTCAAGCTAAGGAAAACTGGAAGCATTGGTTAACTATTCAAAATGCAACATATGCATGAAAATTACATTTTTGTTTTGTGCTTTAAAAAAATTCATTGAATTTCATGGAATATTTAAAATAATTAAATATCCATTACATAAAAGTTTCTTATGACAATATATACAATACAATTTTTAAAATCTTTTTTGTCCGATTAAGGGCTGTAAATTTCATTTCCATAAAAAGAAAAAAAAATATTTGTAGTTAATACATTGGAATTAAATTTCTAAACTTTACGACGGGTCTACAAAATTTCCATAATTATATGCTTTTACAAAGAAATATTTAAACATGTA
>BMAW01099072.1:413675-505005 GCA_019974015.1 Nephila pilipes | reverse complement strand
TACACATTCTATAATTTTTTTTTGTTGTGCCTTTTAACCCAGTCCTCAACTTAAAAGATTTTGTGACTTATTATATATATATATATATATATATATATATATATATATATATATATATATATTATATATATATATATATATATATATATATAATATCAGGGTGATATTTCTAGGGGTATAATGATGACACTTTATTTTCCACATCTTTAAAAATGTTGAACGGGCGAAAAACACTTACAAACACGAACACTTAAATTGAATCTCAAATATGAAGACACTACAATAATGTCCCCGCGTACTTGCGCTTAACAGTGTATATCGTTCCTTAATTTTCAGGAGAAAGCAATTCTCCAGTCCTTTTATGTTCCAGCGCCTTGCGCTTAATAGATAAGGTGACCATTTTTTTTTTGCAATGAAAAGGAGGACAGAAAAATTTATGAAAAAGTACATCGAAAATAAATCAAATATTTTATTAATTCAAACAAAAATACATTAATTATACTTACATCCCTTTTAATTATTTAATTAAACGAGTATTTTTTCATTGAATGAATATTTTTTGTCAATATATCAATTTCTAACAATATATTGGAAATTTCGAAGCAAAAAATATCCTTTATATTGAATTTTATGGTAAATGCTGCAGCTAGAGTATCAACATTCAATCTTGATTTCTAATTTGTCCAAAAATCTTTACCAACGAAGGAAAAAAAGTATTTCAACTGCTGCATTAGTTCCAGGGAAGCACAACGTAAATTCAGCAAGAATAACTAAATTTTCATATGGAATATGTTAATTTTTGAAATGGTTAAATATTTCCACCCATCTTTTATTAATTTCAACATGTTGACTTTCTCATTGTTCTAATTAATCCTAATTTAAATATAAATTCAGTCTTCTAATTTCTTCAAACAGACAATTGTCTTTGATTTTAATATCAGATTTTTTTTTTTTTCGATAAAAACTCAACACAATTTTCAATATCTGCCTAATTTACTCGAAATGAAGTCAAAAAAAAAAAAAAAAAAAAAAAAAAAACTCCACTGAAAACTGTTATTTTCTGTGATATTTGTTTCATATCATTCTTCCACGTATTGAAAATATGTTTGGTAAAATTCTGCTCTCCTTTGGTGTGCTTTTCCGTTATGCTCGGATTTGATTATTCTGAATTTGACAATTTTCTTTTTATTATTAACGGAATAAATTTTTCTTCAAATCGGGATTTATATTAAAGGATAAAATCGTTGTAAATAAGACTAACTTCTGTGGCTAAAATATGTTCACCTTCAATCTTTGGAATAATTTTGTAGAAAATAGATACCTGATTATGTAAAAAAAAACATTAATATCTCTGATAATTCATAATTGAAAAAAAGATTCAAGAATTTTTGGACATTTGTCTAAACTTAAAAAAATGAACGTAGAGGCTCAAATAAATTGTAGAATACGCTCTATTGCAGGCGATAGAACGAGCCATCTAACTTTTGAATACCCTAAAAGGTTTTTGTATTCAACATTTGTGAAACAGTTTGGCGCGGCATCTCTGAATACAGTGATTAACAGATTAGTTTTAAAATATCAAAAAGGAGGACACTTTTCGAGGAAGGACAGAACATACTAAAGGAGGACGATTGGTCACCTTATTAATAAAAGATATCCTCTTCCCTTGTTTTAGGAGAAACTAATTCTCCCGGCTTCCTATGACCTCAATGCCCCGAAAGCCCGTTTCTCTTCTCTCGCACCTTGCTCACCAACAGAGTGTCGTCTGGAAATTCTCCATATATATATATATATATATATATATATATATATAAAATGTGCGTGTATGTGTGATGAATTCGATTTATCGCTTTCTTTTCAATTTTGATTCTTTTTTACGCCAATTCGAATTCTCATGTTAAAAACTACTACTATTTTGACCTCATGACTTGTGGAAAACGACTGATTCTTTCGAGCTTAGTTTGAGAAATCAAGACCATTTTGCAATAAATTGAGGGAAATTATATGTTACTGAATTAAATGTACTTTTACGAAATGCAATTTAAAAAATCGTCCTGCAGTTACAACACAATGTTGGTGCTAAATTATTAACAATCAAAAGATACTGAACAGTCAGTCTGTCTGAAACCTGGAACCATACGCTTCTGAATCATATATGTTAGACTGGTTGTAGACAAACTGGTTGCTGCTATTTCGCGTAATCCGTGCGTCGCGTTCCATCCTTTTCAATAAGTTTGCTGGTTAGGTAAGCATTGTGTATCGATAACTCATGCAAGAGACGAACCACGTGCATTTTAAAATGAGCTCAATTTCGTAATTTTTTTCTGTACAAGAATATAGAAGGAAAATTGTGATGATAGCTGAGTCACACTGTACTGAGAAATTTCCACAGTAATGGGATATAATACGAACGACTCATGGTGGAATGTTCTTTGCTACTTTCATGTACGATTAAAAATTGCATTTTGTTTTTCAGGTAATCCAGCTCAGCAGACCATAGGTTGACATTGAGCAGAACACTTGCGGAGGTGAGGACTGGCTTAACCAATCCTCAAAGCTTGCTATGTATATAAAATTTGAAACACCAAATACACAAAAATATTTTATTTTTCAAATCATCAATTCAGTTGAATATATGAAACAACTATATAGATGGAAAGTTATCCCTCTTTCAGAAAAAAGTATATTGCCTTTTACAAAAACAAAAGAATTTTTATAAAATATCTATCACAAAAAAAAAATAATAAAATTGAATTGGAAGTCTTGTGTCTTAGTCATAGAAACAAATTGGCAAAAACTTGTAAGGTTAAAAATAAAGATATTATTTTATTTTTTTAATTTTGTAATAAAATTTTGGTGTGAAAAAAAAATTATTTTTCTATTTTAAAAAATAAAGCTTATTTTACAATAAATTTTAAATCTGACAATTTTTAAGTGTATCAATTAAATATTTAGTTTTTAAAATTATATATATATATATATATACACACACTAGCTGATACCCACCCGCTTCGCTGGACAGACGATAATATAGTTAATATTTTGGAACCTATACGTAAGATATCAAGAAAATTTTCAATTTTTAAAACGTTAATGATCATCTAAATTTAAAATTTTAAGAAATTGATTGTCTGTAATAATGGTTATCCTCGACTTTCAAATATATGAGAAAAATGAAATATATATATATATATATATATATATATATATATATATAATATATATAAAATTCATTCCAGCATATACATGTTACACCTAATATTGACAAAAATGCACCATTTTGTCAGAAGATTCATCATGTGTTTAGCTTTCAAATGAAATATCCTCGCAATGGCATCGTGTCTATCATAAGATTTTTGTCCTTGCTTCAAGACATTTTTGATTTCTGACCATTTAGGATTGCAAGTGATTGCAATCCTTAAAATGTTTTTCAAAATCCCGCTAAGTTTTGGAGCTAAACTACACTTTCACCAACCGTGGGATTCCAAACTCATTTATTTCTATCGTTAAATATGCACGTTTCCTAATTTCGACATGCACGAAATTTTACATAAAGAGCCCCTTCGCCAAAATCTTGCCAATCCTCCATCAGAGCATCATTATAAAATTATTTGGTAATTTTCAATTCCGCACGCGCAAATCTCACCAAGTAAACTTAATTGGTGACATTACACAGTATCCATAGAAAAAAAATATATATATTCCGTTTGGCATTGGTCATATCATTTTTGGCGATAAAGTCGCCAAAATTACATAACCGATGGATAAGAGGAGATTAACGGATAAAAATTGCATTTTGGATAAGAGTTGCGTAAAATCCGTTCTTAGTGAGCGTCTACATCACAAAATGAGTAACTATGCTGAATTTCAAGTTAATCGGTTGTATCTGTCTTAGAGATCTCGTGATGAGTCAGTCAGTGGTATTTCGCTTATACATATATATATATATATAATGTTGATTTATTACAGCCAAGTTTAATTGACAATCATGTGAGATAATTCTCTAAAAAACAATAAAACATTTTTTAACAGTAAAGTATTTTTTTAAAATAATTCTTCTTAGCAGATTTTGAAATTATATAATAAATCATCGTGTACAATTATCTTTTTTTTTTTAATTATATGCAAAAGTTTAAGTATTAACAGGTTTTTTTTTTTTAAAAAAAAATATTGAATTTGATAAGTCTTTTGTGTGTGTGTGAAATGCATTAGGAGCAGTGGGATTCCTATTGGAATTGAATGAAAATTAAATGTAAATCATAATATTTTTATATTTCTAGTAACGATTTGCAATACTTTTTTACAAAAAATATCCAGTCTTTTTTCAAAAGTATTTATGAGATAAAATGAGTAATTTTTAATTATAATTTTAAAAAGTGTTTATTATATATATATATATATCACAATGATGAAGTATCGTAAAGTTTTAAATATTTTTACGAAAAACAATCGAGATAGGAACTTAATTTTTAATTGCTATTTCTAAAACTTCTTTCTCTCTCTCTCTCTCTTTTTTAATATTCCTTTAGACACCATCCACTGTCATACATTTCTACCAGCGTTTCTTGACCTTTCGAAAGCCAACTATGTATTACTCAGCTGATGGCATCGAAAATCATTGTTTTATCTCTTAAATGACATTTGTGTAATTAAATATCTTGTTAAAGTTCTTGAGGCGATTTTGGAAGAATAGAGTTGATGCTGTTTCAAAGCCACGTCGCTTCGATTCCTCAAATGCATCTCGAAATGAGCGAACAGATGCATTGTCAGCAAGAGGGATGCCTTTAGACGCCTTTTCTTGATCAGAAGCTTCCTAGAACACTTAGAACATACAATACCAAATTGGCATTTATACTATTGAATCAAAACCGCACAAAATATTCACGATGGTTCCGAAAAATGCTA
This sequence comes from Nephila pilipes, assembly GCA_019974015.1. Classification (NCBI taxonomy): domain Eukaryota; kingdom Metazoa; phylum Arthropoda; class Arachnida; order Araneae; family Nephilidae; genus Nephila; species Nephila pilipes. The sequence continues at coordinate 500,100 of BMAW01099072.1, read as the reverse complement.
GTGTCTAAATCCAACAAATAACTAATTGATATTGCCCATCTGTTGCCAAAAGAAAAAAATTAACATGCACGAGGAAATATATATTACTCAAACATAATGGGAATTTATAGATAAATGGCCACCTTGAAACGTCAAATTGGGGAAGGGGGCGAGGAGAATGTTCTCTGTATAATGAAGCACAGACAGATGTTGATGATTCACCATCTGAAATTCTATTTTCGATTTCCTAATAGAACTGAATGTGTTAGCTTGTGGATCAGGAATTTTTTTTCTCATTCGAAAAATTATCTGATTTTCGATGTGTAAAAGGTTATGGTGAAATTTAGAGCATAGTTTTACATTTTTATTCGATAACCATTTGATAGACAGTTAAAACACAAATTATTATTCTTTTCGAAATCTACTCACTTTTTGCATTCAGATTTACGAACTTTGAACATGAACAAGGAGTGGCTATTAAATAATGAGACTGACGCTGCAAAACATTTTATTTCATGCATATTTACGGAATGATTTGTCCTTCCACAATTCGGGTAGTTATTCCCTCATTCTCTCACGAAATTCAACAAAAGCGTGGAGGTAGTAATGTTGATTAATAGTTTGACCTTCAGGTACACAGTGAAGGTAAGCAATCCGATGATTATTGGAAAAAACAATCATCAATGCTCTGAAATTTTGATTTGCTCCTTTGAGCTTTTTTGACTCTCGGTGAAGATGGGATCTTCCAATGCAGGGATTGGCGCTTCGTTTCAGGATCATAAGTAAAAAAAAAACCACGATTCGTCACACGTTATTAACCTTTCCAATAAGTTTGAATCATTTTTAATGGCCTTCAAAGTGTGAGTTCTAACATTTTTTCGAGTTTCTTGTTGTTCGAAAGTAAAAATTTTAGGCACCATTTTGGCACACACTTTTTGTATGTTAAAATTATGTAAAATTTGCCATACGGATTCTTAGTAAATTTCTCCAGTCTCAACAACCACACGAATACTTAACCGATGGTCAAATCGAACCATTTTTCGATTCAGTGTCTTCTCAGCCACCTTGAAAATGCATGAACCACTCAAAAACATATGCACGCGATTAACATTTACTGCCATAGGCTTTTTTCAGTAAATTATAAGTTTCTGTAGCGCTTTTTCCAAGTTTAATGAGAAATTCTTGCAACATTTCGTTGCTTTATCATTACACTAATCCTTTTTTCCGGCGAAACAAAAAAAAATCCTGATGCGAACGAAGGCTTAGGCTATATGGATTTATTTACAGAAGCGAGAGGCTCTGCATTCGAAACAGAAGGCTTCACGCTAAACAGCTGTCGGTCGCTGGCGTTTGGCGCATGCGTACTTCTGTTACAGCGGCAGTCTTTATTTAATATCCACACCTTGTATTATGTTCCTCATTGCAATAAAAACTTTCAGTTTTAGATGTCAAGACGGTTTCTCGAGAAAAGATTTTATACAGAAAGATAATTTATGTTGAAGTGTTCGTGTATAAGGTATGAAAAATTCATTCAGTTCACTCAAAGACGAGATATTTCCTTTTTTTTATTTGTTTATCAAACCACATTTTCGTAGAGTTATCTAGTTTTTGAAGTACTATGTGCAATAGCATTGTGCAACTAAAATTCTCTATTTTCTGTTCTAAATTTTCGAACGAAAGAATGTTTAATTGACATTTCATTTCAAGACTCAAAATAAAGAATTACGATTCAGTATGCATTGGTAGCAGCGACATTTTCACTCGTAATGTAAGCAAATATTTGTTCTCTTTTATTCAAATAGCGATCTTCTAATAATTTCTAAGTTGTTTCATAATTGGAATTGGAAATGGAAACTTTATATAAATAATGTTTCTAAGTCTATTTAATCACTAACATTGAATCAATGAAGACAACCGAATATCTTTTCAACTGTATCTTTATTTACATTTTAATTCTATTAAGAGTTGCCAGAACATACATACATGTATAATAAGTAATAAGTGTTGCTATTTAAATCAAACTTGCCATTTCCTTCTTTAATCAAGTTTAATGTTAAACATTTAATCGACTTGTAATAAGTGTTGCCATATAAATTACATTCAATAAAATACTGATTGGGATAAATGGGACGAAATTTGTAGGAATGCTTTGCCAGATTGGGCTCTAAAAAACTGATTGCACAATTCTGAATGCGTTCGCTCTAAGATACAAATATGAGATAACATTGTGAGACTTTTGAGGATCAGATAACTTATTTTTGCTGTCAACACTAGCCTTAGTCAAATTTGAAAATGTCAGCCATTTTTAGATATTACCGCTAAAATTTATGCTACTTTTCGAAAGTTTTTAGTTTTTGATGAGAATACATTATTAGAAGTTTCTAAGTAAAATTTTTGTTTGGAAATTTCTCGATTTACTTGGAGCAATGCAAGCTAATTTCGTCAACAATATTCTGAATAGAATTCTATTCCTCGCTGAATTTATCAACATCTTTCTCATCACGTGTGGTATAAATCTTATTAAATAGTTTTGAGAAGCTTTCAATAAACTTTTAAAAATAGGTTTTCAGTGTTTTATTATCTTAACTATAATTTTGTTTAGTTTAATTTAGCTGAGCAACATCGTAGCTTTCTTCAATTTCTAAAGCTTTAGTTTTGAGCTTAGCTATTTGTCCTTTGAGAATGCGTTTCCTTACGGAAACAGTTTGAGTAGCCACGATGAACAAATCAAGCAGAAGAAAAAAAAACAATAAACTTCCAATGTAAATATTGTTGGCCTGCCTCAGAGTAGGCCTTTGATAATTAAATTTAATGCCACATGAACAGAGAAAGACAAACTCTAATATTTAAAATTATACATTTATTTACACTATTATATTTACATATTTACAACACTAATAACATCACTTTCTAAACCAAAAGTTTTAGAATCATAGTGATGGTCTCATTCACCATAGCCAAAGTCCAAGACGAAGCAAACATTTCATTTGGCCATACAAACAGCTGTCATACAGCATCCAAGAAGGTAAGCTCTATAACAGCCAAGGACTCTTTCACCATCCGCCAAGCAACCAAGAAGGGCAAAACTCAATCTACTAAGATCTCCATTATATATATACTCCGGAATTTGCATTCGACACCGTCAACTCGACAGTTAAGAATCGGCATCCTTTAAAAAAGTAACTTCATATGACGTAACTGAAAATTACCGTCGAATGCAAATTCCCGATTCCATTGTCAGATGCGTGGGATGACGTCATATCGGCAACACGTAATTCCAAAACATTACCGCGATATGACAACAAATATTCCATGGGATAAATTCTTCTAGAACAAGCATAAATTCTGCTGGAACAAACACAATTAATTCTGTAGAACTAACTCTTTTAGTAGAAGTGTAATCTTTTCTAGAAGTATTGTACCGCAAAGATACTTACGCATTCATGGTTATTCTCAAACAAGCTCTTTCACAAAATCTGAATCACTACCAATCATGTATGTGCCTCGAATAATAACAGTGCATACGTAACACATATATTACATATAGTCACGATTCACCACCATTATCAATATTATTATATCCATGAACCACTAATAGTTTATAAAAACGTTGAAAATTATTACAAAACATTGACCAAACTGCATTGGTAATTATTAAGACAACCAGTCAATGAGATAAATACTCATAATTATTAACTTTAATCGGTTTACTTGGTTATTGTTAATAATGACCGATTAAGGTATCTACCTACCTTCGGAGAGGATTTTTTTAAAATAATTGAAAAAATAACTTTTTATATGCATTATACTATAAGATATGGTTAAAAACATAAAATACAATGTAAAATTTGCATAAATTAAAAATTGTTTTAATATTTCAGCTCAAAAAATACATAAAAATAGCAGTAAAAGGACATTTGTGCAAAACACCAAAACTGAAATTTAAATAGAGATATTTCCATTCTGTTAATTGTATTATAATGAATTGAGCCTAATTTAGGATTTGTGCCTCTTTCACAATTATAACCCAGATAATTAAATATTTATAGGAAGTCGTACTTTAACAAACAGAAAAACCATTCAAAATTTGTGACAAGTTTTGATTTTTATCATCAACAAAATGCAAAGAAATCGCATTGTAACAATAGGAGAGGTTCAAATCCTGAATTCACTTTCATAGAGTATTCCATGAAAGTTTCATAACATCATATACATAACTTTTTTTCTATACGATGTTTTGCGCTGAAGCAAAATATGAAAATCTTGATTTTGAGAAAAAGCTGAAAATACATTTCAAACCAGAAACTTACCTATTTAAATAAACATTTAACATTAAAAGGCCCCTGATTTGTAAAGTTCACTATCTGTATTACTTAAATAAGTTATCTTTTTCTTCCTAGTGGTCTTTAAATCTTTCATATGCTTACATTTAACAGATGTTGCATAACGCTTCAATTCCCTTATTCGATTGTAATCCAACTTTTTGTATCCCTTTACAGTGAAGTAGCCCGAATTTTCAACGTTCAGCTTATTTAAGACTTTTAAGCCGCCTTGATATCCTTCGTTAAATTGTATAATTGCATTATATGCACCCAATTTCACAGTTTTCAAACAAACAAAAACTTCCTTTGGTATTCTTTATCATATTACACCATTAAAAGATTCATTTGTATTTTGGGTCTTAGGAAATTCATCTTGCATGCTGGAAGATATTTTGATGGTGACATTACGTAAAATATCAATGAAAAACAAACATTAAAGTTCCATTTCTGGTAGCAGAATACTACTTCAAGTTCTAAAATTTGACACAGACTATTATTAAAATACTTATAACTCAAGTTCTATGTAAGATAGAAACAAAATTGAAACTGTTTTAGAAAGCTAAGAAATCCGGCTTCAATAATAGACCATTAATTAAAAAAAAAATCGATTTTTTGACTGAAAATCGCGTTTTAAAGATAAGCGGATATCTTAATCACGTTTAACGTAACACATACACATTATAACCCATGGTTATAATAAGACGACCAGGAATACGCATCAGGTCTATTCATTCTTTTGATGAGAGATGGGTCATTTTACATACATTTTAAGAAGATCAGTAATGAGGCTCTGGCCTTGATGACCATAGCGAAAAAGAGAGAATTTTATCTCGCTTCAAATTTATAGAGAGGGATTCTTTTTTTTTTGGATCATGTGGCAGTCGCGTGTTATTGGATGCCGGATTATGAGAAATTTCTGCTGGAGATGAAGAGTCTAGTAGGGATTATTCCTGCAGTTCTCCGACCATGGAAAAGTTGATTTAGCAGATTTTGCGAGCGCGTGATCCCATAAATTAAAGGATAAATAGGAATTGTATCAGAAAATAAGAATGATCTTTTACATACATGCATGCATGTGTGTAAGTATAATTTTTAGATTAAAATATTTAGACAAAAGTTAGATTCACCATTTTGTAAAAAATAAAATACATAAAAAGTTAAAAAAAAAGATAATATTTTGTTTTATTTATCAATTTTAGCTCGCTTCAAATTTTAAATGCCGTTTGAAATGTATGAGTCGAAAAAGAGTTGGTATGTTTAATTCTATTACGTTATCTTAAAGATAGAGAGTGAAGTTTGTTTCTCAAATAGATATCTAAAGAGCTTTAAATGATTTCTACGGTTACAAAATTTGTATGAATTGTCGGAGAGTGAAATGTACTGTATTAAGTTTACACAGAGCCTAGATACGAATGCTGTTGCAATGTAAATATAGATAAGATGTTCTTGCTTTTAGTTCTATTATTTCTGAAAGTGAAAAAGGTAACTCATATCTAAACCCATTCTGAAATCTGATGTAGATATGAATCGCCTATTATATTGAATGGCGAATACTTGGAAAATAATTCCGGAAAAATATCACTGCTTCTACGTTTTAATGTCTCAAAAAATATGCATATCCATAATTTATTTCATTCAAATAGATATAAGATAAATCATATTCACAAATTTTCAAGAGCGGGAGATCACTAAAGATTCATAATCGTAATGAATTATTTGCAGAATTCTAAAATTCTCAGGGGATAGAACACAGTTATACAGTGTTCCTAATTCTATTAAATACAATAAACTACCTCATCATGATTAAATATTAAAAGTTATAATTAGCTATTGAAACATATAAAAGACTGTTAAAATTTAATGTTATAAAAAATTATTAACAAAGATTAGAACTATTTGAGGAAGTTTGGAAAATAATGAGAGATTAAAGAACTTGCTTCGAACCTCAGTTTTTTAAAATGTTAGCGCAACAAGAAGATACACAATAGTGAAACTACCCACTGGAAGTCTAAGGTTCCTCTTTCATAGCAAACAAATACAATCAATAAAAAAAAAAAGGCGAATCTGATTAGTGTGGGCTTCGCTCTATCCAAGTCAGCCCGAATCAACTTTTCTTCTATCATTTGCTTTCCAGCTTCCAGCATGAATGCTGTTATAATTAAAACTATTTTGCTTTAAAGAAAGCAACAACGTAAACAAACAAACAAAAAAACTGTAGGTTGTGCATTCACAAAATAAATCAATAAATAATTTCAATGAATCGATATATTTTTTGTATGTGATTATTTATAAGCTTTACTTTGATATGCTAATTTTAATTATTCATAATTTTTTTTTTTAATAATTTATAAGATTTTGCTTAGTAATGAAGCCATTTTAATATCATTTATAAGTATGTAGATTTACCTAAACAATGTTTTGCTTAAGAACATATAATTTTTGTTTTGCAAAAATATAAATATTTAAGAAAATAATTTAACTTAAAATATTTAACATTCAATTCTGTTTCGAGTTTTTTAAAGTCTTCTTATAATTGTAATTATTTTTTCCTTCGAATTTTAGTATGTACGTATCACCAGAAAGATATTAAAATATTTAAGACACAAAATAATTTTAGTTTCATTTATGTAAAATAATATGAAAATGTAATTGTGTGCAATTTTCATGAGATTCTCTTTGATAATATATATTATAAGATATAATTATTGTGCAAAATGATGAAAAATCATTTTTTTTTTAAAAAAATGAACTTTAAAAATTTATTTTCGATAAAGTTTTACGTAAGTAAGCATGTATATTTTTGATATACATGATTACTTATGGAATAAGCATGTTATTAAAATATATATTATTACTATAAATAATTGAGATATTCAAAAAAAAATGAGAAAAAATTTGGGGAAAAAAAGTAAAAATAAAAATTGGGAAGTAATTGAAATATTTTCGTAGGGTTTGTTTTATTCAAGGAGGCTTACACATAAATATATACTTTCCTCAGTAAATCGAATTTCTTAAAGGAATTAGGTCGTATGACTTTAAATTACAAACAAATTAAATGATGATTAAAAAATCATGTAAATTAAAAACTCCATATCCATTGCAGCGTCTGGTTGTAAATTCATGACTGATGGGGAATTTCTGACCGCGGCCTAATCACGTAGGAACTTGAACCAAAGTGGATTCAAAAGGTGTGAAAGCGGGAACTGAATCTAGGCGTATTTGAGTGGTGAAGGTCTAAGCTGAATCTTGGTCAGTCAGATTCCCCTTGTTTCGCGTTGATTCAGATTCGACTGGTGTGAAAGCGGGAACTGAATCTAGGTGTATTTGAGTAGTGAAGCACTAAGCTGAAATTTGGTCAGATTCCCCTTGAATCAGATTGATTCAGATTCGATAACTCTGAAGGTTACCTTAGTCTAAATGAAACAGCTGAGACAAAGTAGATGTAGCCAGAAAGCTAGTTACTCTCTGATGGACGAGGTAGGTAAAACTAGGGAGAAATCTCAACCAGTGACGTAGTTAATAGGAGGCAAGGAAGAACATCTGTCCCCAGGTGCAGCATTCAGGGAACGCCAAATTGATGTTACGAAATTTTAAAATAAAAAGTGTTCCATTATTAAATGCACTAAAAAGTAAACAAACGCCTTTACTTTATTAGTCCATCACTCCATCAGTATGAGGATATATTTTCCTATGATTTTCGTCTCTTTCTAACATTTGTGCAGCGAGGTTGACACACATTGAATATACTTGGGTTTAAAGTCCTAAGGTTGGCGTGATTAAGAATTCAGAGAGTTGAGAGTTATTCGCGTCATTTAACCATGGTTCAAAATAACGAACTCCGTTGCCAATAATATCCATGTTGCTTCTAGTGCGACATTAACAAACTATTAGTCAAGTTCTATATAGCATTTTCTATGAAATTATGTAAGATGATATGCAGCGAAGAATATAGACGGGCTACTACTATCTGTTATAGTTATGTTCGGTGCAAATCGATCAATCATTTTCAATGGCTATGAGATCAAGTCCACGACACCCGGCAACAAAGTTTTGAAAGTTGTCCATGTACAACATCTTCGCCCTTACTTTAAACGAAATACACCAACCATCGAGGAAAACAGTACAGACGAAGAGACTGAGAGGTACTAAGCCGTCATCAAAAGTTTTGTTTCTTTTACGCTTCAAATTTAAAATTTATTTTTGTCTATATAAATTTCATATTGAGCGGGGCCGAATGTAAGGTTCACATAAAGTGAAACGATGAAATAATTGTAATCGTATTCTTATTACTTTATGTTAAAAATAACGAATGTTGGCAACGCATGAATATAGTCGATACGAGATGTAAACAGAACTATTACGCTTATTCTAATTAAATGTTTATTTTTACTAATCTGTTGTTATTTATGAACTAGTTGATTATAAACAAACCTTATAGCTGGAATGAGATACGTTTGAGCAATATGTTTTCCCGAATTCGGTTCAGTTTAGTTGGAATCAATATTGCACTTGAAGCGATACAAGGGTTGGCGGCTTTAATTCTCGTGTAATTTTGAACCACAATAGGGGTAATGAGAATATATATATATATATATATATATATAGTCCTATTTCTTTTATTATTGAATTCCTAATTATTTCAAAAATTATTTTCTCAACGATTTGCTTAGAAAATTAAGTTTTTTTAATTTTGAGAAAATTTGCCACATACCATCGAAGACCTACCATGTAGCGGGACTGATGTACGTTAAATCTATCGAGGTCTCAAGTCCTCCCGATGGCGGGAGTGGAAATTTAGAGAGAGAGAGAAGTGCCAGCTCAGGTATAATCCCTGTCACTTGACGGAGGTTCAAAATCATGAAGTCCGTTGCGAAAATACATCATATTGCTTCTAAGTATGATGTTAATAAGCATTCAATCGAAAGAATTCAAATATCACAATTTCCAAATTCAAATAATTCGCAATGTGCTCTAGTTATTAACTCAAACTATAAAAAAAAATGATAGAAGTAAATTATAACATAATTATTAATACCACCGAAGACCACCTTGAACTACATTCATAGGGTTACTTCCTCTATAATTCGATTGGGTGTGGAAGTAGTGGCCGCGCTAACCTAGTGGTCATGGTTTCGGAATCATGGCCGGCGGTTTTCGTTCAGTCGTGGGTTCGATCCTTGGCTACTAAAGACTCGCCGCGTAGCCGGGGCTGATGCACGTTACATCTTTTGGAGCCAAAGTCCTCTCGTTGGTGTGGTGTGGAAGTTAGGAGAGGGAGGTGCCAGCTCAGGTATCGTCCTCTTCCTTTGAGCGAGGCTCAAAATTACGATTAAGGTTCATCTTGGGTAGGATTACAAATAGAAAATTATTAAATTAATGCCAAAAAAATTGTTTTAGAGGTGCTTCATTTTAATTTAAATTAAAAATACGATGAACAAAATTAACTCTTAAATAAATTAATTTTGTTTAACTTTAACTTAAATTTATATATAGTTACGGGAATTAACAACGTGCAATGATTAATTATGAAAAAATTACATTAACATGTTATTAATAATTTGCTTTTTTTATTGTAGCGTAATATGACACAAAGCATGATTTTACTCTAATAATAATTACAGCATGTTATTAAAAGTGCTAAGTATTATATTTGACCTTTTTGTTATGAGCAATAATAAAATATCAATAGCTTCAAAAAATGTATATAATTCTAGATCTATTCTGTAATGTAGTATCTCTTATTGTCGCTTTCATTATAAAAAAGGCTGCCGGCGTTATTACAGTCGAGTCACGTGCTCGAGTCCTGATGCCACTAAATATCCTTCGCGTAGTGTGGCTGATGCGCGTTAAATCTATTGGGGATCGAAGTCCTTATGTTGGCATGGTGTGGAATTTAGGAGAGTGGAATGCCTCCTCCTCGCTTGATCTCGGCTTAAAATTTCGAGATCCGTCGCCTATATCACACCTCGTATTGCTTTTAGTGCAATGTTAATTAACCATCAATTCATCATGTAAAATGTAAAACTTTTGGAAAAGTTGGTTCCAAGTCACTGATCGGAAGTTACATTTTTTATTTTTAAGGAAAAGAGTGCAGTTTAAAATTGTTGCAAGGGAGACGCTTATTTGTGAAACCATTATTACAACATTTGAATACAATTTCTATATATATATATATATATTTTTTGTTTAGAACCATTGGCATTTATTTTCAATATAATTAAATCGTTCTATTAATAAAAATATTGTAATATTGTTTATTTACTGCGGAAAGAATTATTTATATAACCCTTTTGTGTAAAGAGACTCTGATTATATATATGTTGATGGCAGTTCTGAATTTTAAAATACTACTTCTTACGACATGTAGTTAGTATACCACATAAACAAATCGCGGGACAATCAACAATTATGACCAGACCAGACCACTTTTCAATTTTTTATTGTTTGCTTCAATTTTAATTATAATTAGCTTAAATATATTCAATTTGATAATTTATCGTTTGCTTTAATCTTTCTTAATTGCATGTAGCTGATATAATATTCAATTTAATAATTTATCGTTTGCTTCGATTTTAATTACATTTAACTTAAATATATTCCATTTAAAAGTTTGTCGTTTCCTTTTATTTTTATATCGGAAAAGTTTACTGTTGTTCATTTCTCTATATTTCATCGTTTAATTTAAAACTTGTATTTAACTGAGTAATTTAATAAAAATTATTTAAAAAAAGCGCACCTTGGGTATCTAAAAGTTCTTCGCAAAACTTTGCATAAAACTTTTTAATTTTAATCTTATTACTAATAATTATTATTGTATTAATTAAATCGACATTATTTTAATATTTATTAAATATTTCCAATTGGGGGTTAAATTTTGAAAAGATTTTTCGTAACCATAAAATTAACATATTGTTTCTTCTATATTTTACCACACATACGAAATAAGGCTTTAAAATATTACATGATATAAATTTGAATTTTAATTAAAGAATGCTAAAAAGAAGAATCTTTCAGTATTATTATAAAGAATTTTAGTCTAAGCAATGCTTTATATTTTGTTACGAACTTAATATATTGTACTTTTTACAAGTTATATTTCTCCAATTTATATATAGTATTTTGATGCAAAATACAAAAAAAAAAAAAAAAACAACAACAAAATAAACACAAAGAAAGTTTCAACAAGTTTCTGTTCAGGTGTTGTATAGATATCGATCAATAAACAACTCTGAAAATTAGACCGCCAATAAAACTCATGATTAATCACGATTCATATTAATTTTTTTTTTCCATTTTAGGTATTATTTACTGATCTTTAGAAGTGAAAATATAAGAGAGCATATAACTGAATGTATACTGAATAATTCTCACAGGAAATAAAAAAAAGAACAGCTCGGATTTAATTTCTTTTAAAAATGTTCCTGTATCAAATTTGTATTTAGATATTTTTTTATTAAATACTTCCTCTATACGAAAGTAAGAAGAAGAAAAAATAAAAAGAAAGAAATTCGAATTCATACAAAAAACATAGATTATTAGTATTTCAATCCATTCAAAATTCTCTAAGATAGATCTCTTTTACCATAAAAAAAAAAAAAGAACTTTTAACAGCCAATCAAATTAGCTTGAATCTATGACCTACTAATACCCTTTAGCCGCCATCACACAGGTTGCAGTGCTACATTCATTTTGGGCGTATATTTTCCTCCAAGTTAAATTCGTACTTTAATATTGCTTTGTGCTGCCATCTATTGTAAATTACAACATCATTACATGAAAGATGGCAGCACAACTTAACAAAAGGGTGAAAAAAAAGGGGGAAGGGAACAGGAGAAGTACATGAATGCAATCGAGTCGAAAAAAAGTAGTAGGATAAAACCGGTTCGCGTCGGTTGAGTTCCGCTTCCTGAAAAAGATATCTGGCCAGTTGTATTGTGAAAACGATTCTTCCATATTTATTTGATTATTTCAAAAGAAGCTGAAGTTGCTTCAACATATGCAACAGGCTCTCAAATTAATTTTTCTTTTGATCTTTAATTGTTTTTCTTAGAGATTTTACTTCAGTAATTGCATTATGTGTGTGTGGATGTTTTTATTTTAATTCGCCATCTCAGATTCCAAAGTATAATGAATAGAAATGAATATGGATCAAAATTATTAGTTTATAAGAATAAAACTATACATTCATGAGAAATAATTCATCAGATTTTTAAAATTATATTTTTATAACATTTATAGCATTTTATTTAATATATTTTATAGCATTTATGCAATTTTTCGATTTTTACTAGTTAATTCAATTGAACGATAAACAATTTTCATCCATCGATATTTTCACATTTTTATGATAAAAAATACAGCCTTAATTTGGGGTCGCGATCTCAGATTGGAAAAGTGATAGAGGATTAGTGGGTTCGATTATCCTTCCAAAGCTTGTCATAAGTGGGCTGATGCTTATTCAACTTGCGGCGGCTTAATATTTTCACGTTGGTGTGATATACAATTAGGAAAAGGGAAGCCAGTTCAGGTGTTATCCTCGTCACATGACCGTAGTTCAAAATAATGGTATCCGTCGCTAGTAGCCAGCTTGTTGCTTCTGGCGTGACGTTAATAAACAATTAAATTAAAGGAAAACTTTATTTTTAAAAAGATACTTCAAACAATAAATGGGTTTTTAAACAAGCTTTACACAATCCTCATCGCTTCTTTTCAAACAAATATATTTTTATGTTGATTTCATATAATTATACCTTTATATGGAATGAATAATTTTTATATCAAATCATTTAAATCCATTTAAAATATTTCTCAAAATTTACGAATATGCAGAAACAGATAATTATTCTCAATACAATTCCACGATGTAGACTTTGTTATTTCTAAAAATACCATTACTTAACGAATGTAATTTTTTAATAATTAATCGAAAAAAATTGGAATACAGTACTCTATTTATCTAAATTGATGATATTTTTGCACATATCTTTCCTAAAATTCGAAATTCGTTTTTAATGTGAAAAAAACCCACCATTTTCTGTGTGTGTAATTAGATAGAAATACAAGGGGATGTGTTTCTTTTTTAGATTACATTTTTAATAACTATATTAATAAGAATAAAATATAATGAATGAATAATATTCCAATAGTTGGAAGATTTGAAACAATGAAAAATTCAAAAAATTAACATTTTTTTGCAGAAAGTTTTAAGTCATTTTGAAAGAATGTGAAGATCAACACTTTACGTTAAAAAGTAATTTTGTTTAATGATGCTATATATTTTATACTTATAAATGAATAATAGTAGCCTATAGGTGATTATTAAAGCATTTTAATGTGAGCACACTCAATAAAGGACCCAGAAAATATCTACAGGAGAGGAAGGGGGAACACAAAGTATGGGTAAGCTCTACGCTGGATATCAAATTATGTTAAAAATACGGATTTTAATATCCTATACCTAAGTAATGTAAAATTTTGGCGTTGAAAAAACGTTAACATAAAATACGTATTTATTCATCAGTATATCGATTCACGACTGATATTCTGTTCTTGTATGTTATTTTGTTTGTGAAATTTTGACAGGGAGTGGGACGGGGGCTCTCCTGGGTTCGCCTCTGAACCCGCTGAAGTCTTAATTTTGTAGAATGCAATTTCAGAACACTTCGAAGCGTTAACTTTTCCATTTTGATATACAACAGAATAAAAATAAATTTTCTAAATAGATTTTTCAAATTAATAATCACATTTTTTTTTTAGAAATCACGGATGTCGTTTACTGAATTTCATCTATGAAATCAAATCGTGCAGATACAGTTATTTGATCACTTCGAAAAAAGACTATAATTTTGTAACTAAATCATAAGATTTAAACATTATGAAAAGTGTTTTGATTACATGAGTAACATATTATTTGAAATTTGTGCGACATAATAAAAACATACACTTGTTGCAAAAATCTTCTTCCGAAGAACGTTAGAGTTTAAATTTAAAGTATGGTAATTCTTTCTCATCGGTCATTTATAGTCCTTTGTCGAAAAGTTTGATGAGTTAGTAAAACAATACAAGAAACATAAATTTAATATGATGAAAAGGAAATAATTCAGTTCTTGACAGAAACATTTGTTATTCAGCATGATGAAAATTTGTCACGCGATAAAAATACTTGTTCTTCTTTGTGCTGAAAATGGTTGTGTTCAGTTATTTAAGAATTTTTTAAAATTTCAATTCTAATCCTTCGTTGCTATGGTGAACTTTTTTTGTACGGTTAATTTGATATTATGGTAAATATTTGCACTTATAGAAATCCTTCAAAAATCATACATTAAAAAGAATTCATTATTTATGGTGATATAATTAAACATTTTAAAAATGTTTATTTGTAAAGTTGCGATCTATATTCTAATAGTAATTTTTCTGGAATTTTAACTGAACATATTGCTTAGTATCATGAAATTTTTTGAACTAATCTGATTTTCTAAGTTTGATGGCTTTAAATCTAGAAAATTTGAATTTAATATTAAAATATTATTTTATTATTACGATTTCTTAATATCAACTAAGGTATATGATTTTCAAGCAGAAACAATGCAAGAGTAATATATTCAAACTTTAATATAAATTTCTTCATTTGAAAAGAATAAAATTGCGCCCTCGATAAAAAAGAAAAAGTTTCTTAAAATTATTAAAATAACTTTAGTTTTTATTTTTAAAAATGTTAAATATTATTTATAAAATATTTCATACCTTATATGATGTTTTATATTCATAAGCTGAATTTACGGAAGTTTTAATTCATTTTTTATTCCAACGAAACAAAACTTTTTTTTTTCGTGTTCTTTTCACCCAAGTCTAGATTTAACTGAAAGCATTTTATATGACAAAATAAGGTTTTTTAACTTTATCAATAAAATAAAATTTCCAGATTATTTATCCTCCCATTGCGATATTATTTACAATCGATAATTTATTATTTACTTTTTCTTAATGTATCGTAAATTTTGTTCCTTATTTATGAAATTGACATTCTCGTGATCTGAGCTGAATTTGTCGCAATTTTGTCTTAAACGTGAATAGATAAGATTACACAGAAAATGTAGAGTAAGGATTTTTTTCTTCTTCTCAGGACTGGTTTTTAATTTAATCAGAATGACCCCAAAATCTGCTTCAGAAAACGTTACGTCTCGCATATTAATAAATTACTGCTAAAAAATAATAAAATGGATGAGAAATCAAATTAATCGAACAATGTTGCAAAAACACGAACAATAAGATATGTGAAATGTTATGAAAAGTTATTATCATTGACTCTAAGGATTGGACGCGAAGAAAGCTATTTTCTGCCTTTTGGAAGGAGGGAAGATAGGTTTCGGAACTAATCATTATTACTTATGAATGCACATAAATTATAGTAAATATTAACTATTCTATACTGACTATACCAAATAGATATCCCTTTGACTGTCCTACATCTTTTAAAATTGTTTTTAACACACAGAAGTAAAAAAAAAAAAAAAAAAATATCTCACGTTAGTGTTTTCTCCTCTTGAAAAAAGTAATAAAATTATTCACTGACAACTTACTTTTTATTTCCAATACAAATAATCGATCACAATTTTTTCCAAAATTAAATTACGTGTTATTACTACTTATTGTATTATTGCTATATATCTTATTAGGATTATGAATTAATTTTAAAATTGAACTGTACAATTTATAAATTTATGCAGTAAAATTCTGTGGATATTTTAGGATCACATACTTAATGTAATAATATAGATAATTAAAACGCGTACCTTTTAATATATAAGGTTTAGATTACGTTCTAGGCGGCCCATGATTAAAGATCTCTGTGTTTAATTTGTTACATTAATACAACAGTACTATTTTATATTTTAAGATGCGATAAGAAATAATAAATGAGAAAACATTCACCCGTCTTAACTAGCTTTTAATAATCATAAAAAGAGATAATAGTAAAATAACAAATACATATTAGTAAAGTACAGTATCTTACCGAATCAAAATGTTGGTTACTGATGACATTTTGTGACTTAATTTATTTTAAGGATCCAATTTGGATAGAAAGAACTTATCTTATTTCATCCAGAGTAAAAATATGAATTTCCTATTTTTTAAGAATTTTTAATTCCTCCATAAATTATTATTCATTCTCTAGTGTTTAAACAAGAATTTTTAAAGAAAAATAACTCTATTTTCAGTTACTTGATAATAGTGTTCAAAATCTTTAATTTAGTTCAATTTTCCTGGATGGATTATTATTATATATTAATCTATGATTATCAGTATAATTATAATAAACGTCATAATTTCGGTTCTTCAAAAGCATGGTTTTTTGCAGTTTAAGCTTTTTGAGTAAAATTAAGAGGTCAGTTAGGCTTTTGTTTTGTAAAAAAATCGAAGCATATCCATTGCTTTAAATCAAAATATCAATTCTGAATGAATATTTTTACAACTCTTGTTAAAAACAAAACAAAATTGAATTTATGTTCCATTAGCTCCTTTGATGTAAAGGCAATTTTTACCAGTTTGAATTTGAACTTTTCCATTTCGTGTTTTACTACTTACAATTGAATGGATTCTTCAAAGTAGTTCTGCTGAAAAAATCTTGCTGAATTCTTCAAGAATATTTAACGTATTTACTCAATTCATAACACGTGATTAATAAATCCCAGAAAATGCTATGCAGTTTTGCAGGAAAATTTGAACTGCTATGCATATATCATATGACGTTCTGTGTAGTTTTAGTTAAACAAATTGGCTTGATTTTTTCTCAAATGTGTAACTACATATGTTAGTAGTAATTCTGAAGTGTTCAATTCATTTCAAGTTTTATACGAGATATCTGAAGAACAAATAAATTAAAGAACATTTCTTTAAAAACGATCAGAAACAAGAAAAAATAGTTCATCTAAATGAACAGAAACTCTTATCCTGATATACGAGATAACGTGAGGTGTGACCATTAAATAACGAGACTGACGCTGCAATAGAGCAACGAATTGTTGTGAAATTTCTCATGAAAATTAGAAAACTATTACTGAAACTTATAATTTATTGAAATAAGTGTATGGCAATGAATATTCCTCATCTGCGCATGTTTTTAAATGATTTAAGCGTTTTCAAGATTGCTGAGAAGACGTTGAAGATGATTCACGCCTGGTTCGCCCTTTCTTGTTAAAAACGGATGACAATATTGAAAAAAATTGGTAATCTGGTTCGATCTAACCGTCGGTTAAGCATTAGTGCAATTGCTGAGACTGCAGGAATTGACAAAGAATCTGCACGGCAAATTTTACAAAATAATTTTAGCATGCAAAAGTGTGTCCCAAAATTGCGCTTAAAATTCTCACATTTGAACAACTGACACTTTGAGTGTTAGACCCTCCGCCTTATTCGTCGGATCTTGCACCATACGACTTCAATCTGTCTCCTAAGGTGAAATCTACATTGAAAGGAACAAAATTTGAGTCTGTTGAAGCTGTGAAAAAAAAAATTGGCACGCGTCCTGAATGAGCTGACAGAAGACTTCCAGTACTGTTTCGAACACTGTGTTGTATTCTATGGATCTTCAAATTCAAAGTTTGGGAGAGCTTCAAGATTTTATAACATTTTATTTTCATTTGGATGTACACACACTCAAGACATAAATGATTCAAATCAGAAAGTGGGGTGAATAATTGTTCTACAGACAGATTCGTATTTAACGCATTCGCAGCATCGCCATGTTCTCAAGTTCTGTTTACTTTCTTCATTTCGACTGGGGTTGCCACTCACAGTTTAACAAATTATTCAAGAATAATTGAGCTCGCGACGCAATGGAAAATTCACATGGAGCGTTGTAGAGATAGAGGAGGGATGTATATTGCAGGTGACATGTATGAAATTAAAATAAATGTTGAGCAGCGTCAGTCTCATTATTTAATATCCTCACCTCGTATATCAATATCTTCCAGTTTAAATGTGAGATTGGGAACATCCACATGATATGAAACTATTTTTTCCCCTTTCAACTGAATATTATTCAGTTTGATGAAAAAGCTATTTAAACTTCATACCGGGCAACATTATAATATTTTCTCTCTCACAAAAAATAAAAATTACATTTCAAACATTTATTAGCTAAAAACAATGGACATATGACTCATATGAATAGTGAAATGATGGATATTTATTCCTTTCTAAGAAATACAAGTTTAAATCGTTTTTGAACCGAGTTCATTGAAATAAAATGAGATTTTACGAATTAAGACGAGGGAGAAAAACGAGCCTAGAATTGATCGATTAAATAAAGTAAGCAAAAGTTTATATCGTGTAATAATATGCTTAATCGGCTTTGATGTGGATGAGAAGCCATTAGATGTTCGTGCTGAAACAGAGGAGTAACGTTCAATGTGTCTAGTCAAGAAAGAATTAAGAGCATCTTTGTTATAAAAAAAGCCTTGGTATACCTTGTACACAAGGGCTTCTCAAACCTTTAGCCGTCCAAATATTTTAGCGAACTGAAATTGAGGTATTTAAACAATGAAATGGTCAGAAATCAAATATGTCTTGAGGCAAGGACAAAAATGTTATGATAGACAAGATGTCATTGCGAGGGTATTTCATTTGAAAGCCAAGCACATGATAAATCTTCTGACAAAAGGTTGCACTTTTGGCAATACTAGGTGTAACATGTATGCGGTGGAATAAATTTTATCCATATTATATATATATGGGGTGACTTTTTACTAAATTTTTTTTATTTTTCTCATCTATTTGAAAGTCGTGGATAACCATTATTACAGATAATCAATTTCTTAAAATTTTAAATTTAGATTATCATTAACGTTTTAAAAATTGAAAATTTTCTAGATATTTTACGTATAGATTCCAAAATATTATATTATCGTCTGTCCAGCGAAGCGGGTGGGCATCAGCTAGTTAATATACAAATGAATACATATGGGCCTCAATTTAAAGTTGGCGCAATCATCGAATACAGCAATTCAAAACATGTAATCATGCGTTAGCATACATACTAACTCTACATACACAGTTCAGGGGTCGGCAAAGTCGATATAGTATAACTAGAAGTCTATCCGATCTAGGGAATTGATTACGGGTCGATGAATAAATACCAATGCTATTCAATCGCACATTTATGGACAGCAACGCAGTATGAACAATTTTCGTTTGGAATGCTATTTGTAATTAGATATGGTAAATAAAGTTTTTATAATAGATTAAAATTTATTTAATATCTCAATCCAGCATATTTTTTAAAAATTCTTTTTTTTTTTTTTACCGTTTAAAATATGCGTGTTTCGTGATAGGTTCTCATTCTCAGACTTGTGAGAAATGATTCTTGCTCCGTTTTGTTACAAGATGATCCAAATTAGAGTACAACCTCTTAAATCATGACTGTTTGATAAAACTTTGCGAGGAAAATGATGAACTATCAAACCAATTATTATTACACTCCGAAATACGATAGTTAGAGACCCATGTTTATTGAATTGTTTAAACAGTTGCCAAATTTCTTACTGAAATTAATCCAGCCTTAAATGACAAATTGCAAATAAAATAAAATAAAATTTCTTATTTGGCCGATATATTTACAAAGTTCATTGATATTCAAACACGTCACCAAGGAAAAGATATTGCATTAATTCTAGCACGAACAATTATTTTAAGCTTTCCAGTTAAATTAAACTTGTTTCAGTCTTCATTTTTACGTTAAGATTTTCAATACTTCTGAAATTCACGACAAATGGATATAGCCAACGTAGAACTGGAAATATTATCTACAAATATTACGCGATGATTTTAAATTACGCTTCGGATGTATTAAAAATATAGATATCCCAGAATGGACTATCGCGCCATTTTCTGCTCAAGTTGAAAATAACGACAGTCATTTGCAAGATAAAATCATTAGTTGACCTTGAAACAAAGATGCTTTTTAATAATTTAGCGGTGGGTAAATTTTATACGAATATAAATATTACGCCAAAACATCAAAAACTTGTAATACGGCATTTCCCTTTTTAATTGCATTCCCAAGCTCATGTGTGGTTGAATCTTGTTTCAGTCACGTTAATTCTATTTTAACAAAGAGAAATAAATGGAATATGGAGCTCCGAGGCGAAATAAGACTGAAATTAACAAATTTTGAACCAAATATTGCTAATCTAGCCAATATCCAAGCACATCCTTTTCTTTGATTTATATAAAAATTTGATTTTGTCAAAATCAAAAGACGAGAAAAAATTGTTTCTTAAATAATATATTCAAGAAACAGGTACGTTCTTCTTCTTTTTATATCATTTTTTTTAGAAGATCTATAAGGGAAATTTAAAATTTTTAGGGGATCGATGATCAAAAAAGTTTGGCGACCTCTGTACTAGCTGATTCACGTAGAAGCTCATATATATGCCCTTCAAAGATTGCTCCAGAGGCTTCGATATTCGCCAATTTTGGTAACCAAGTTTCTCGCCTGTTCAAGATTACTGCCGAGCGTAATTTCTCCTTGATAGTAACTATCTTTAAAGCCATAATAGTTGTTCTAAAGGAAAGAAAACGAAGTCCAAACTTAATGTGCAACAATATTAAATTTTCTGAAGACCTTAAGGAGGAGATCTTTTTAAAAAGATCACATCGAAATAATCACACAAAAGCTTCCAAACTTTTTGATGAAATCATGACTTTACCTTACGATCACGATGGTCATAAAACTTGCAATTGTGTCGTCAGAAATTACGATTCCTTTTCTTTTAACACATTTTAAAATACGGCGATTTAAAAAGTGCACAAATATTTCATTTCTCCATTTTGAAAAGTGAGTTTACGAGTATATTTCAGGAATCCGTAAATTCCATAGTTTTCACACATCAAAGATCAGCTACATATGACATGTCTACCCTGAATATACACACAAAAGATTTATTGGTAATGCGTCAAGAAAATACGATTAAAGAATCTGATATTGTACAAGTATATGTTCTCTTTATTTATAAAATATGCTCGAGAGTACATATAATTCTATTTTTACTCGCAAATATGTTCCCGAAAAATTTACAAAAAAATAAAGTATTGGAAAAATATGTTGTATTTACTAAAAATATAAGAATGCTAGTATGCTCTTTAAACAGTAAAGGTATGAAACAAACAATATGAAAATACAATAAATAGATATTAAACAATATGAAAATTCGCATCAGAATCTTATAAAATTTTCTTGCTACAAATTTATTTTAAAAGAGTACATTTGTTATAAAAGTGAATGTAATTAAATCAAGAAAATTATCGTTTGAAAAAATTACTTATTCATGAGCACAAACACAGGCAAAGTAATTAGAAAATTAAAAAAGGAATTTTATTTGATGCCACTTTCTGTTCATGAAAGCATGCGGTTAAGAAGAAATAGTTTTAAAATATCTTGATTATTGTCGTCTGCTTCCATTTGTGGAATTCTTTTAGTGATAATTTTAACAAAATTAGAACTAGCTTCTCACGGTATTTTGATGTTTCAGTTTGGAAAATAAAATTTTCTACTCCCCCCCCACATGTGGAGGTTGTGGAAATGGTTGCAGTTTTACTGGAAACATTTCTACTAAACCATCCATAGCTAAGATTAAACTACCTTAACTTCTAATTTGCTTTTTTTCTTATTTTAATTCTTAAATTCAAATTCTCGAAATCTTTAATTGTTCTTGTTAAATTTCTTTCAATATGATACACTGAGCAGAAGCGGCAATATTTTAGTAGTAGTTTGGAAAACAACAAATTTAGCTATTAATCGTTGTATTCGAGGCTCTTTCAAGGCCTTTTGTGAAATTCTTTTTAAAGTCAATGGTGATTTCATATCAAGTTGAAATTTTCCGCGTCGTTCTTAATTGGGATTATATTGTGACAAAATAATTATCTCATTTCCCGAACATTTCAAAACTTGTGAATCATTCTTTAAATTTAGAATAATATTCTCTTCGCTTTCATCATATTTCTTTGGGATCAAAATTATTAAGGATAACATTTTTTACAATTTCATTTTCGCTTAAGGCTTTCATAATGTTGCAAAAATTATCTCTCTCGTGTGGGTGTGAAATCAGTCCGGCACGAAGGATAACTGCAAATGATGATTTATTCGCAAACATTCAGGATTTCACGGAATTATTTAAGCTAACATTTCAAAACAGTGATTTTTTTTTTTAGTTTTAGTTATCTTATGTGTTTGATACTTTATTTGCGAGTACTAAATTCAATTTCTTGCAATAATAAATAGCTTTTGCTTTTTAAATGCGTTATTAGTAGAGATTTTCCAGTAATCCGGCGTTTTCGGTAAACTGACGGTCCGATATCTGTCGGATTATCGAGAGAGCATAATCCGACAAGCATTTAAAAATATATATATATATTGAAAAGAATGATATGTGCCATCGTTGTTTAATTTAATACCAATTTTAAATAACTTCTAACAATTTTCATTTTGATGCCAAAACGAAAACAACGGAATCCACATAAAATTTTTTCATGTACCATTCTTCTCCTATTTATAAGGAATCATTCTCATTTAAATAAAAAAAATAAGAAAAGAAAAATACATATCCCTGCTTCTAAGTAGACGGGAACACTACGGTTATTGAAAGTTAAGAATATATCAGGAAAACAACTTCCGTCTATAAATCACGTGAATGTCACGATCGGACTGCAAGATATTCGTTTGAAATGCTACTTTCTCTTCTCGATGACGTCAGACTTAGTGACCCGCCATTCCTAGAATAGTTGTTATTGCGTCACAGCTACTCGTTTGGTGCTTTTTTCATTATGAAACGAAATTAGCAATTGGATATATGGTATTGAAAATGTAGTCCAATTCATATCCATTCATTTCGCTCCGATAATTTAGATTCATAAAATTTTTATTCAACTTTTGTGCAAGGGAATAATTTTATTCTAAACTAAAAGTTTTGAAGCTAATACATTTTATTCAAGAAAAAAGAAAAATACAAATTATTTGAAAAATACGTCTTTGTAGGATAATTTTATTTTTGGTCAATTATACACATACGTTGAGTCAAAAAAATGGTTTTTTTTAGACTAAAACTGTATCAAAATTAAGAGCGCAAAAGAAAAATTTTTTTTTAAAAAAATCACCCAAAGTTGTGGAAAATAATAAAAAAAAGTTACAAACAAAATAGAAAATAGTCAATATTTATTAGAATTTTTTTAAAAACAATTATGTAAAGCTAAAATACAATTTACACTTATTTATATATATTCAGAGTGAATTTTTTTAAAAAAAATCACTCTCGTGTATATTGTGAACTTCACAAACTTTTCAGTAACATAGCAAATATGTTATAACTTTTAAAGAAAAGCAATGAAAAGGAAGGGGTTGAAATTATGGAGTTAGTTATTCCATCACAGAATTTTCTTTCTCATCATAAAAAATTAAATTTTTAAGGACATAAAAATTAAATCCTAAAAATAATTGTTAAAAAATTAAATTTAAAAGAAATCAAAATTAATACTATACCGGATAACAGCTATCCAGTGTTTTGATAAAATGCTTGAAAATAAAATTCGAAATTAAATAATTAAAAATAAAAATATGGAATAATTTAATCTTTTTTAGAGCAGTATTATTAAAATAGATAGGAAAATGATAAATATTATTAAAAATAAACTCTGTTAAAGAGTAATCTTCATTATAAATAGGGAGAAATACACAGAAAAAGAAGACATTCAGAGTTTAAAAGTTAAATTTGATGAAATAATAGTCTACACATTATATTATTATATTATTTCACTTCTTTCAGGGATGAAATCTTATGAATAATTACTTCAAAAATAGACTCTAAATGATATTAAGTATTTTGAACAAATTTCTAAACCAAATTGAAATTTTTATTGAGTAACATTAAGTTTGCCAATTTAAATATTTTAAGTTATGATAAAGAGTTCTGCTTTTTTTTTTTACTTTTTTTTAAAAAAAATATTTGAAATTTAAAATTTCTTTTCCCACATAGATTTCCTAACAACCTCCAAAACTTTTGAAAAAAATAGCAAGTATTGTTTTAAAACACAGGTTCATTGTTTTTTTTTTTTTAATGGAATGATCTTTTTGACTTAAGTCATTAACTTTAGATATAAAATAAGTGAAATCCTTTATTTCTAATTCACTAAAGAATTTTAGTTGAAATGAAATGAAATAAATCATTTCAAATTATACAACAATATAACGTTCCATCTTTTTTTAAACATAGACAAATACTTTTAGATCCAAAACCAAAATTTCTACAGAGGTAATTTGTAATATGACAATAAAAAAAACAACTATAGATGTCATTTCTATGGATGTACTAATAAAACTATTTAGTATGAAAATATTTTCAAAAGTTTTGAATTAATTGATATTTAAAATTAGATTTGAAACAAACTATGAAAGAGCATACAAATATTTGATGGAATTTAAGCAGAATTTTAGTAATAAAAAATACAGCATTTGGACAACGTTAAACTACAAAAACATGTATTATCCAAAAAGATACATGGTTTTTTAAAGAGGTGAATGACAAAATATTTACTGATCATATAAAAGAATCATTAGTTTTCTTTTTACATTCTTTATTTCCGTATAGTGTTTTTAATAAAAAATTGCCTCATACTTTTAATAACAGTACAGTTGTTAGTTAACTTTAATAAAACTTGTCAACCCTGAAGTTCATATATATTTCAGACCCAGTCAACATAGTTGTGAGATTACAATTTTTTACTTCAAAAATTTACAAGTCACAACAGCTTGGCAATAGGACTTATTGATAAACTTTGTGGCATGGTGCAAGTCTTGATTCTATCAAAGAACATCTTGCAGAATAAGGAACGTTGTTGATTATTAAATAAAATTGAGCATCAAAGTTGTCATATAGTATAAAGTAACATTTTGATAAATGTGATATAAACTAATGATTTATCTTTATCATTTGGCTAAGAACCAAATTATGAAATCTATCATAATTAGCTAATTGCACAATGCTAAAGTAACAACAGATGTTATCTTTCCCAAAATTCACGAAATATGCAATTAAAAATATATCAGTATTTAGCAACTTGTATATTAATGAAAAAGTTACAAGCTATAACAAAATAAATTCTTTTTATTTATATACAAGTGAACAATATAAATACAATAAAACAGTTAGATTTCCCACTACTCTGATAAATTTGAATGACAACAGAATAAGTATATTATAAATATATAAATGAAATTCAATTTGTCACTATATTTGCTGAAAGTTTTAATCAAAAATTGAGATAATAATAATGTCTTTATTCATAAGATAAAATTTAGGTCTTTAATGTGTTCACGCAGATAAACTTTCACTTCATTATTTCTACAAACACATCTTGATAACTCCAATTTATCTTTATAAGCAATTAATCACTAATCCTTCAATCCTGAGTTAATTTTTAATATATTTTTTCTTTCATCTTCTTTATAATGTAACACAGTCAATTTTTAGTAATAGGTTTTTAAATAATACACAGATTACAAAATATGTATATAAACTAGAGATTTTATTTCATATTATTTGCAATATAATCAATATATACTAGTCCTACAAATGTTTTTACGTATTAAAGAAAATAAAATATAGAAAATACTTAAAAAAATTGTCTTTAATAATATTTTTTTTGGAAATATGAAGATGGAAAATTAGATTTAAGGGAAAAAACAGATAAATACATATTCAGAACATTCTCTCTTAAGCATGTAACATTGATTCACAAAATCTGACTCAATAAATTGAAGTACATGCAGAATGTTCCATTTTTTAAACATAATTTTCCACAAATTATTAATATAAAATCGAACTTTTAATCATTAAGACAGAATAAAATTTAAAAGTATCACAATACTGTAACAAATACATATTCACTTTAGAATTAGAATCTGAATGGATAAGATACATATAAATGGATATTTCAATATGCTGATATAGTTTTTTTAGTGATTTATATACAAATGAACCATATAGTATATCAAAATTATCTTATTTGATTTCCTTCAAAATATTTTACAGCTGAATGGTTACTTTTAAAGTAAAAATATGGTTTTTAAAAAGGTCAGAAAACATTAAATTTCACAACTTGTACACATGCAAATCAAAACATACAATTCAACCTTCAGTTTATCTTGTATAAAAGTATTCCCTACTAGATGCCATTCACTCTGCAATTGTAAAAAAACTACAAATTACTATTTAAAATAACCCAGCCCTGTATTTTGATGACCCATCATCGATTTCTTTTTCACAATTTTTTCAGTTTTAGTTAAAATTTTGGAATGTATTAAATAATTCATTGAACATTTGTTTTGGATTTTTTAAAGCCTAATTTTCAGAGCTTTGAAAATGTTTTTTTAAAATTACAAATAACAGAATAACCCACAACTCAGTTTTTTTGTTGACAAACATTCACAGAATTTTTGCAAGAATCTTTTGATTCAGTGCAATATATGGGAAATTGATAATTTACAATATAATTGATGTTATTATTTCAAGACTTGGTTTGCATGTTTTTCTTTACTTAAATTTTTTTCCTAGATCATTCAATGCATCCTTTATTACATTTTTTTTTTTTAAAAAAAATCAAGGATCCTATTCCTTACTTTAAAAAAAATTACATTTTAACACATACAGCAATGTTACAAATTAGTCTCTGGTAACATTGTTTGATTTTAATTTACTTAAATTTCCCTTACCTCCAATTTAGTTACAAAAGATAATGAATGGGAAATAGGCATTTAAATTAAATAAACACAGTAAATTTTATTCAATATTTATATAAATGTATAAAAGGAAATTCAATGTTAGTTAATCATGTATGGATACATTTAATAATTTAAAGTAGCATTTGTAGAAAAAGAACAATATCATAACACAACTAAACAAATTTAAAAAAATTGCACTTGAGGTAATCATTATAGAAATATAAATTCACATTAACGCATAGTAACTAATTCTTCAGCAGAAGTTGGATGTATAGCAACACAAGAATCAAAATTCTTCTTAGTTGCACCCATTTTTATAGCTACAGCAAAGCCTTGAAGAATTTCATCACAACTTGGACCAACCATGTGAAGGCCAACAACCTATTAATAAACAAAATTAGTTAAAAAAAATTCTGCATTTAAAACTTTTTCTACAACATTATTTCAACATAAGTTATAATATAAAATAAGAATATAGTTTTATTATATATCCATAAAGTGGAAGATCTCCATGAGAGGATTCAAAGGCATTACAAGACAACTAATCCACTCACAATCTTTTTACAAGCTTATTCTCTAATGTTGCTTTTGACTTCACCATAATTAGGTGACAAACAATAATTATTTACAATGACCTAGTCTGTAAATTCTTAAAGCCTTTCAAGGAAAAAAAATGGATCTCAATTGAAAAATACTGAAAAAATTCCAAAGTCACACAAGGGAACAATATTTTTCTAAAAGTTGGATGGAATAATTTTAGTGTGATTCATTTTGAGCTAGTTTAATTTAAAAAAAAAAAAAAAAAAAAAACACCCTGCAAAGCTTTATTATGGTCATCTTGACAAATTCAAAATAATCATTGAAGAAAAACATGAACAAGATAGATGATATGAGAGTAAAGAACAACAACAACAAAAAAAAAAAAAAAAAAAAAGTGTTAACTTCCAACATAAAATCAAATACTAAAGATTCATCTATAAGACAGATCTTTAGCACATCAAGATTTGAACCCATGACCCAACTGAAGCCCACATATCACAATGACTGTTATTTTTAGCACCCATAACTACTTGGCTATTATGGGTGCTAAAAAATTTTGATAATTAGATG
Organism: Nephila pilipes; assembly: GCA_019974015.1. Taxonomy (NCBI): domain Eukaryota; kingdom Metazoa; phylum Arthropoda; class Arachnida; order Araneae; family Nephilidae; genus Nephila; species Nephila pilipes. The sequence goes on along the minus strand of BMAW01099072.1, from coordinate 471,918 downwards.
GCAAGGATTATGAGAAACTACAGTGATAACACTGTACACTAATTGCCGTTTTTTTTTTTTTTTTTAAAATTAAGATTCTAAATTTACAACTTTAATAGAAAACTGAATTATTTCTTACTCTTCCCTGTAGAACAAAATATCTGGAATATAGATTAAAGTGTAAAATTTTCTAAACATATTTGTGAGAAAGAATAACATACATTTATGAATAATATATATTACATATTTTCTATTTGAGCTAAATTAAAAAGACAAAAGAAAATTGTTGATATTTAATTTTGATAAAGCCTACTGATATCAAAATTAATAATGCATTTTAGTTAAAATGCTGAATTACATATGTGGTTTAAAAAAGTTTTAAAAAATCAGAGTATAACCAAAGATATTTTATCTTACAACATATATTATCAGGTCTTTTACATAATTCAACATTAACATGTGGAATTCTAATAAGTTATTATTGAGATGAATAGAAAAATTCTAATGAATATTAATTCTTACTTTTTCATCAGCCCCATAACAAACTAGTTTCATGTGACATTTCCTTTTTTCTTCTGATATTGCAAAATACATTGGTGTGAAGACACTTCTATAAGTTTTGATATTTTCTTTTCCATATGTTTTTATTGCCTCATCTAAAAACACGGAAATGATTGAATGGGCATATTTTGTTCAACAGTAATTCAATCTCATTAACAATAAAAATTATTGTTCTGAATATATTATGAATGAGTGATTGTTCATTAATGTTGCACTGATTGTTAGAACAAATCCCCACATAAACTCTAAGAACTATAACACTTTTCATTTATTAAACATTATGTCTTTTAATCAGAATTGTAATTTTTTATTTTTGATACAACAATGTTCTATTTTTAGTTCATGTGGATCAAGAATCTTTTAAAAATTCAGATTTTAATTTATGCCAACAAAATATCCCAGACTTATTAATTTTTGTGATACAAGGCTTTTAAAAAATGTTTCATAATTAATTGACAACTTTCATTCATTATAGCAATGGTTCTCAAAGTAAGCCCCTAAGAATCTCATATTTTTACCTCTCAATTATGATTAGTCACGCAATGGGAAAACTTTAGTTCAAAAAAGGCACAGTGAGTTGAAAATATTTGGGAACCACTGTATAGCACTTTTTTTATGAACTACATAAAATATTTCATTACTTTTCATGCTTATGGAAAAGTATTGAAAAATATGAACTGAAAATGAGGATCTATAAAAAAAATTAAACATTTGTACTATTTAACAGATGTGTTATATAAACTAAAGGTATAAGAGTACATTCCACCCTAATTTAAAGAGAAAACAACTTCAAAGACATTTTATAACAGTCTAGTAAAACTAATAATAATTTAAATAAAAAAAATAGAAATACATTAAAATTCTGTACATTAACGAATAGTTCTGTACATTAAAATGACCTACCAGCAAATTTGTTTCTTTTATTTCAGAATTCTAATCTTTTGAAATATCGGGTTCAAAAATTATTTTTAGTTATCATTATTAACATAACTTAAAAGGTATTTATATCACCTATCTGAATTTCAAAGCGATATTTTAATTCATCATCAAAAATTACATTAACAATAAAATATATTTTATTACTCTGTTGAAATCATGTAGCTTGAATTCAAACACAATGTCATTATTATTTTAAAAATTTTTAAAAACATGTAACTTAATATTTTGCTAAGGAATCATTTGTTTTTATGAAAATGAAATTGGGGGAAAAACTTCATTAATCTATAAATGTTAAAGATTAAAAAATATATATTAATAAAATTAAGAGGAAAAAAAATGCAAAGCTTTATAGAGATCTATATAATCAAATGTGAAGAAATTTTAGAGACAAATAGGTTGATCAAAATATTCAGTTTTCGATTAATATAGCTTTTTTAAAATTAAAATAGTTTTCTTAAAAAGAACAATTCTTTTCTTTTTTAACTCAGCATAATTTTTCAAAGCTTTTAACTTCTAATTTTTAGAGACAAGTACCTTCATTAAGTCCTACTGTAGCAGCAGGTGGATGACTGAAGACTACAGAAGGAATATTTGAATATTCTAAACAAACTACTTCTTTTCCAAAAAGGCGAGTAGCTAATTTTCTACCTGCAGCTATGGCAACTAATGATATAAAAAATACAATCAATTATAATGATTAAACATTTTTTAATAAAAGGTTAACTGAAAATGGTGAGCTTACCAGGAGTTAAAAGCCATTTGCCACAAACATCACCTAATGCATAAATTCCTTGCTGAGAAGTATTCTGATAAGCATCTACTTTAATGTGACCCATTTCATCAATTTCAACATTCTGTATAGAATACGAAAAGTAGATGTTAATTTAAATGACATGCTTAATTTACAGTAAAAAATGAGTGAAGAATAGACTGTTTTAATAACCATTCATCAGAAGATATAAAATATTTATTTGAATATTTTTTGTGGAATTAATCTAAAAAATGATTTTTCTACAGTATAGCATAATTCTTTATATAGAATTATATGATATCCACTACGTTTAAAATATACAAAAATTTTCAAATACCTCTCTGCACTTATATTCAAGATTTAAATTTCTTAAGTAAAATAGATAAAAATCTTTATTTTTTTTATTGCAATTTTTTTGCAAGGACAAGGAAAAAAAATTATTTAACTAATTCATTCAGGTGTTATTTTATTCAATCAATACTAAAATTAAAATGAATGCAACAAGTTTATAAATTATAATATAGGATTGATTAAATTACAGCACATGTTCTTTTATAATATTAGCAAATCATTCATTAAATAATTGAACTATCTCAACATTTAGCTGCAATTCTTCTTCAAACATTTTCAAAAGAATAACAAACATATAAAACCAAGTCAAATTAGTTTTATTTTATAAAGGCAAACTTACAGCTTTTTCCAAATTTAAATCTATGCTTGGTCTGCGTCCAATAGCCCACAAAACTTTTTCAACTTCCACTGAGTTCTTTCCTTTATTATAAGAAACTTTTAGATTATCACCAACTTTTTCAACACAATTGACCTACATAAAATGAAAAATTATTAATTATTGAAAATGTTCTACAATAGCATATTCAAAATTATGCATATATAAAAGTTAATATTATTTATAAGACTTCAACAAACTACAAATGCATCATTATTTTTGATAGTTATTTAAAAAGTGACGAGAAACACAATTTTTCTAAAATATAATGAATAAAAATATAAACTATGAAATATTTCAACTGTTTACATTTTTAAATATATTTTTATTTACAATACAAAGCATTTCAACTTTTAAACTACAACAACAAATTCTTACTTTAGAATTCCGAAGAATATGGATACCAGAATTTTCTATTTCTTCAGTAATAACATCACTGATCAAACTATCAAATGTTCGAAGGACCTAAAAATATTGCAAGAAATATAAAATGCGGGATAAAATAGAACTTTACTAAGTAATGCTAATAAAATTTGAAAAAGTTTGAAAGAATAAAGTTTATACATAAAACAAAATTTTACAATCCTAAATAATGCTCAAAAATAAATGCACACTAAAATGTCAAAACATTTAAAACTTATTTAATATATACCTCTCATGAAAACTGTGAATATAAATAGATTCTTAGAAGTAGTCCATTCATATTTAAAAATTATGTTTATTTATTATAAATGGCTTTTTCATATCATGAAATGCTTGCATAATGGACTGATGACTACTTCTATCATTAGGAATAAAAAAAAAGAACAGAAATTTGGAAAATATAAAATATTTTCCTAATTATTAAAAACACACCTGAGATAAATAATAAGCATGCCTAATAAAAACTTATCTTTATACAATGACACTATAAATTTAAGGGGCAAGGTCCTAAGTTTTAATTTTATTGAGCCTCATAAAGAAATTATGCATAATTAAAGCTTACTTTAAATATATTTAGATTTAACTTTAATAAAGACAATAATCATTTTTAAAAAGTGATAGCTATTAATTTGAGTTGAAGTTTAAGATAAACACATAATTTAAAATAAGAACATATAGTGAAAAAAGTTTAACTAAAACATATATGTCATTAACAGTAAAAGAGAGAAAAATGTATTTAAACATTTTATTATTAATTGTGTAAATACTAACTATTAAATTTTAAATTGAAAATTGCAATTGAAATTAAAAATGCTAACTAATTTGGAAAAGAAAAAAATAATGTACACGTATATTTACAATGAAATTCCCAAAATACAACTCTTACAATGAAATACCAACAATGTAAATACCTGTTTCCTCTTTTTCAATAAATTAAAAACTTTTGGAAGAAGTTTGTTGACCTTGGTTATATTTGGTATATATCTGAATTGCCCATTTATTGATTTGCAGACATGTATCTTAGACAACTGAAAGAAATTCCCCAATGCTTATTAGATGTTTTCACTCCATGAGAAGAGGCAACTGCACATCCCCTATCAAAGGAAGGAAAGTCTTTTTGCTGTAGAGGGATTTTCTTAATTATATTTAGAGAAGGTTATTTTTCAGTCATTGCAGCAGTTGATATACATACCCTGATGTACTTGTCACAAGATCAAAATAACAAATCAGAATATAAAATTAAAACTTAACTTTAAAATCTAAAGAAACCTTATTCGGTACATAATATCTCTTTTTCTTGTTAAAAATATTTACTCGAACTCCTGGTTCACCGAGATTTCATATTTTGAACAGCTATTCTTTAAGAGACAAAAAATCACAACCATTTTTAAAAACAAAACAGTTCCATTTATTTTTCTACATTGATGCCAAAACCAAAAAGCTTAATTCTAGCATCATAACGTTTTACAAAAAAAGGGCGTGACTTAAATATAATGTTACATAATATTTCACAGTACTAATGTCATTTGGAACATTTCAATTGATGTCATGACAGTCTATAGTTGAGATGGCGGGTCAATTTGCTGCACATGTACTGTTGCCATTTATACCACTAATTGTGATTTATGATAAGTCTAACTAGTGATATAAAGGGCAACAGCTAATTGTAAGTTTTTAATTTTTTCTGTTTAAGACATTAATGTAATTTTTTGCATTGAGAATATATTCAGACAGCAATAACTAGTAATTGCTGTTTTGTGTTCCAATTATAAGTCACCACTTTGGCAGAGGACTGGTCAGCCTGGCCAATTTTTGGACAGATTTGAACTGTTTGTTTGTAACAGACTTTCTCTGTTGATAACTAGGCTAGAAAGGAGGCTCCCCAAAATAAAAAGAAATGTATTCTTTTAGAAGCTAAACAAATTTTAAATCAAGAAAGAAATTGAAACTGATATTTTGAATCCCATTTGCACTAAATAAAAAATATTAAATATAAGAGAAACAGAACGTAACATATTTTGAAAGAAAAGTGCCCAATAAGGGCTAATTGATAGTATAAACCAAACAATAAAACAATCATTTTGAATTTATCCTTTAAAAGACGAACATTAGACATTTTTTACACACAACTCACAATTTTAAGTTGGATCTTCATGAACTTTCCTTGGATAAAAATGTTATGAAAACACATTTAACACTTAATACAAATTCAGAAGTTTGTTTTCAACAATGATGAATTGATATGATTAATTCATAGTGCAATACTGTTAAGAAAATAAAGGAAGAAAGAAAATTTGTTTTTCATCAACTATTGGAGTTCAGTTGCAAGCGAGAACTATGATGTTTTACTCTTCTACCAAGAAAGAATAGTCCCAGGTTACTGACTCTTGAATTACAAATATTATCAAGAAGTAATGTGATGTCAACAACTAATGTAATGAAATAGTTTTCAAGAGTGTAACTGTTATTCAGAAGGTTTATTTTTGTTCTGTGTTAGGAATTGATAAGTGGCCTTCTGCGACGTTTATAATTTTATTTACACTTCATCATGATAGCTAAGCAACTTCAGGGTGCAGAAATTGAAGAGATTGATGGAGGAAGTGTGATGTTGTCCTTTGCATCATGGTGTATGCACATAAAATTGTGAATGACATAGTGATGCATTTAAATTCGAAGGTATGCTCAATAAAAATGTTTTCATTAAAATGTGTCATATGTATCTAGTACAAAGTTTCACAATATTATTGCTTATTCAGTTTGCAGAGTAATACAGCATCAAGTCCATTGAATTACATAATTTAGACACTAAGAATATATTTTTTCATTTTACCACAAATTACCATAAATTATTTTCATCTGCAACAATTTAAGTATATTTTCATGATATAGAAAATTTTAATGCCTTTCATACAATTTTTATACTGCTGCTTATCATCAGTATAGCAAAAGATGTATCATGAACATTTGTGGCCATTAAAAGCACAGCTATTGGGAAATGTGGTTGGGTGAAAATTAAAAGTTTATGACATGTAAGAAAAGGAGACTTACTTTTAGGACAAAAGAGAAAAATGAAATAGCATTAAAAGTGGAAGATAACTTTTTCTTTGTTGACATTTTAAGATATCAACTATATCATAAATTAATATTTGAAAACTTTAAACAAAACAAATTAGAGAAAATATAATGTATGAATAATTTCATGTAATTTTTTTCACAAGAAAAGGAAATCTACTTTTTAATGGGTAAAAAACCACCCCACATTAACTGTGGATGGTTTTTACAAATTTTTAGCTATACTTCATAAACCAATTTTTTTAAAAATTCTCTCTCTCTCTCTCTCTCTATATATATATATATAGAGAGAGAGAGAGAGAGAGAAAGAAAGAATGAAAGAAGCATTTCACATACATACCCACACATAATTATAAAGTTATTTTTTACATAATGAAATTTTGGGAAGATTCTTATAAATTTCACAAATCCAATTTTAAATATTTTCTACAATATATAGATAGATATATATACACACACACATATTTACCTTATCATATCTAATAGCTAAATAAACATCAGATCCTAAAGCTTTCAGAATGCCACATAATTCAACAGCAATATATCCAGCACCAGAGATTAGAATTGACCTAAAGATTTCATTTTTCAGTAATTTGAAGTAATGTTTTTGAAATGAACAATTTAAAAAAAAAAAACCATGGATCAAATATATCCCAACAATAGAAAATGAAATAAAATAATAACTGTTAGATGTGTAACATCCCTTTACACAGGTTAAGCATATGTAGTTTGTATTTTTTCCAAAAATGGGAGAAAAAATTTAAATGTATGTTTTAAAAAAATCTCATTAAAATACAAATTTTTGGTAGAATATATAACAGGATTTCAAAATAAAATTCCAATTTTTTTTCTCCACTTTTTAAAAATAAAGTAAAGCATAAAACAACCTACAACTTTTTCAAAACAAGTTGTGATTTGGGTTAGTACATTTAAAAAGAGGGAAAAAAAAAAAAAAAAAACACAGAGAAGTTTATTTTTGATAAAATTACATTACAAAAATTTAATTGAAAGAATATTATAATTTTTGAATAAAATTTCAACATTTATTTAAAAACTATAAATCATAAAAACACATTTAAAAAAAATGAGCTATGAAATTCTTTGATGGTGCTGATATTATTTAATTCATATAACTTATTATTTACATTACAAATTTCATAAACATAAAAAACAAATAATTTTTAATTATTCCTTAAAACTTACTTTGGAATAGATTCAAGTTCAAAGAATCCATTACTAGTAATACCTAATTCAGCACCTACAGAATAAATAATTTGTGTTAATTTAATATGAAAGATGATTTATATACAAGCATATAAAAATATCATTTCCCATTTAATACAATGAAATCATACGGGTGCTTTATCAATGAATTGAATTAACCTTAATGATTTTCCAGTATTGTTAAAGGAACAGTCTGAAACTTTATTCAAATTCTTGCTAATTATTTTTGTGTTATTTTTTTAAACTTTTTCCTTTTTTATTTTAAAAAAAAATTACTTTAAACCTGTAAACAATTTGAGAAAAGTTTTAGAATAATTTTACGAATACATTTTGAAATATCTCTAACTTTGAATAATATAAGACGATTTCATAATCTTTAACAATTATTGATTGAAAAAAAATTGACTTATATTGAAACATTAATGTAAAGACTACTAAACATTAAAATTTTAAAAAAGTTAACATACCCTGGAAATTTTAAGCATTTATTTTTTGATATTAAGATAAAAAAAAAACAATTTCATTTTAATTTCTTAAGAGGGGGGATATTCTATTGTAAATTCACAACAGGAAGTTTGATCACTAATACGAATATACAAGGTTATAAATAATACTTCAAGATATGAGCTGCATTTAAGATAATGAAATATTTACATGAACATATACAGCCTAGAAATGATGATTTACAATTGGAAGTTTAATTTATATGTAATGAGACTGATGAGGCAGTAAGAAAAAAAAATTACTATATTAAATATGAAAATTTTGTAATAAAGTTTACAATAGGATTTTAAAAATTTTGAGTCCTAAAAAATGCAGAGGTGGAGAAATATTTATTCAAAAATACATAAAAATTAAACATATATCAACAAAGAAAAGAAATTTGTAATACATAAAAACTTATTTTCAAATATTTATCATTAGAAAATTTTCTAATAGATGCATAATAAAATTCAATGTTTTCTAATTAATGAATTTTTAATATACATCATTTAAAAAAACTAAATTAATGCAATTTATAGATAAATGTATACCCAGAATTTTTGGTACTGATGGATAACTTCCAGTTGCTATTACAATGTGATCAGCAGTATATTTTTTCCCATTAACATCAATCGCTGACTTTGAAACAAATTTTCCAATTCCATTTATTAGTTCTACACCACTCTAAAAACAATATAAATTATTTCTATATTATTAATTAGTTATTAACAACATCTGATTAGAGGTATTTAAAATTACGTTTGATGAAATTTATAAAAATACCTTTTGCAAATTAGACAAATATATGCCATTTAGCTTCTGGACATACGAATCTCTTTTTAGCTTAAATGATCTGCAAATATACATACAAATATTTTGAGAGGGTAAATATTACTTATAATCAGCATTTAAATCTCTTAAAGCTGTATTCACTTTAAATCATAGAGAAAAATTCTAACTTGGCACATGTTTTCAGGTAGGAAAAAAAAAAAGTTATAATATTTAAGTAAGTTTGTATTCATTTAACTATTACATACAATTCTTAAAATTTTGATGCAGTTTACAAATATTCTATTTTTAACTTTAAAGGTGAAAATCAAACAGCCTATAACATTGCTATATAAAGTGAAATTAAAAACATTTTTTACAAGAAAAAAAAAAAATGGAATTATTCATACAGAAATAAGAATAATAAACTATCCTTCTCTCTATAGGGTAGATAATTCAGAATGATAGAGCCTTTTTCGGTCAGAAAATATAACAAATGTAAGCAAAACTTTTTAACTTAAGGCAAAGATAAAGTCTTAATTAAAATATTCTAAATATTTATAAAATTGTATGAGAAGAATTAATTCAGATATCAATTAAATGGATAGCAAAAGTTAATTTTACATATAAGAAACCTTCTCAGGCTATTATTATATATTTTAACTCCAAATGAAAATGGTTATTTTTTTCCCCTCTATTTGTTTATATATGCATTGGGATGGGCTGTAGAATATTTTATAATGTATGGTGGTGCTACAAGCATTGTGAAAATCAATGCAACTCTCATAAAAAAAAGTTCTGAATAGATTTTAACACTTGATTAGATTGTTGAGTTGGTAGAGCACAATAATAAAAAAAATTCTTGACACTCTTTACGGGTATTATTTAATAAAATATGAAAAGGGTCAGTACTTTATATTAAAAGTATGTATCCCATTTGTAATATAAATTTCATATTAAAAAAACCCTTAATAAAATTGAAACTGAAATGCTCTTATTTTTAACAGAGATATTTTATGATTATAATAATACATTTTTAGAAAGAATAAATTTTTACAGTAAAATTGCATAAAAATAAACAAAACTTTTTTTTTCTTGTAAAAAATAATGTACTTTAACTCATATAAATAATTTCTCTATCAAAAGAAAAGAATACATTACGTAAATGGAAATCATTTAGCATGTCTATTGATTAACTTTTTAAGATTACAATAATTTTTCAAATGTTCAGATAATTTAATAAAAATAAACAAAAATTGAAGAAAAATTAAATGTTTACTATTAATTTTAGGGGTCAATATTAATATTCACCTCCAGAATTTTATGTATCTGTTCAATATAGTAATGAATATTTGAACCTTAAAATATAATTTAATGAAGTAAATTATCAAACTCAGAAATAACGGATGGGAGAAATTTCCTTTTGAAGAGACTAATGGCATCGCATGCAGTTTTAAGCATCTTTATTTGAAATTCGGAACAAAAGTGGTTTCTACTGCATTAATAAAATGCCATAAAAATAGACATATTAAAAAATGAAATTGAAAAAATTTAATACCACTTTTTAGGATAAAAACCGGATGCTTTAAAAAATGCTTTTTATAGAAACAAAATGCAAATAAAACCACATGGATACACATACTTAATTTTGAAATAAATTTTAAATCATAAATTTTTCAATACTTGCAAAATGTTATACATATAAAAAAAAATTTTGATACACAAATTATTTCTAATGTGCTAAAAAGGTTTCCCCCCCCCAGATAAACGTAAAAACCAAAAATACTTTAAAATGAAAACTGAAAAAGTTTAGAATACTTGAAATCAATAGACTTTAATTCAGCAGATATACCATAGTCCTTCATATGCTTTAAATATTCCAGTTGAGATGCACAGTTAAAGGTAACTTTCTTTGGTACACATCCTACATTTACCTGTAAAATAAATATTTAAATGAAAAATTAATTCAACCAACAGTTTTCACAAAATATTAAATAACTAATTGAAATGTGAATTTAATTAGTAAATCAAATAAGATTGTACATATAGCCTTTTATTACTTTTGACTATTATTTTTATTCATTACTTCCATTGTTTTAAGGTTTTAACTTTGTTTAATAGGAATGCAGTTTATAAGCATTCTACTATTTTATTCATAGTTCATTAGAATTGTCATTCAGACATTTCAGGATTTTAACTATTTTAGATATGTTTTTAAACATGTATTCCCTTGTTTCAATGTTAATTATACATTTGATTACAACATAAATCAGATTAACACCATACAGCAATTAACTCTAGCTACAATCACAAAATCATATTGATATCAGTCATGGCACGGAATAAATAGGGTGGAAAATAATGAATGTCTAAGATAGAAACTGCAGAGTTTTTAAATATTTTAATGTTGGATGTTGCATCATTATCTAAATGTTTTAGATGTTGCATCATTATTACTTAAAAATGAGAAGATAATGAATGGTTTATAATGAAATAAAAAGTTTATGTACATTTCCCTAAAAGCTTTTTTTTGTATAATTCTTACTGTATAATGTTACAATATGTTGTTTAAATTTCTTTAATTTAAATTTTTAATTTTACTCAATGTAATATATAAATTTACGTAATTAAAATGTATCATACTAATGACAATTAATAGTCATAATTACTTAAAATAATTATATATATAAATAAAAATTAATTATTGTAATTATTTATGATTATGCATAATAATTCATATATATATAATTATATTATGAATAGCATATAATTGTATGTATTTATAACAATTATTATTTATAACTGCAATTTTTAATAATTTATAATTATATGCAATTATATTTATTTATAATAATTCTAATTATTTATAATTATTTGCCAAATGTATAATTAGCAATACATATATATTTAATACATAATTATAAATCATTAATAATTTCAATTCTAAATTATTTGTAAAAATAATTATAATTATTCCAAAAAATTAATAAACTCTCAACATCCTCATTAAATTATACTTAAATTTGTCATTTTCTTTGTTTGAATCGGTTTAATTTTGATTTACTGTTCATTTTTTACTTCGTTTCTTAAGCATCGCTACTTGGGCGACCTGTATTTTAAGTCACCATGTTTTCACCGCAATTGTCAGAAGGTACCCAATACTTCATTTTAATCCCATTCAGCTATCTAACTTTTTATGTCATGAATGAAATGAAGGAATTTAAGTGAAATGCGATTTTTTTTATTGATGTGTAAAGCTATCAAATGTTTGTTAATATAAATCTTGCTACACAAAATTTACTTAAATAAGTACATAATTAAATGTATTACATATACTTAAATTTTTTTTAAATGTATTTCTAATATATACTAGTTACTCCGCAATTAAAGTTTGAGTATCAAAGAATATTTAAAGGAAAAAATAATTTAATGAATAGTTTCTTTTCTGTTCTGTAGAAGAACAGTGATGAGTTATTTTTCAAAATAATAATTATAATAAAACTGAATTTATTTCCTGACACAAAAATTGAGTACTTCAAACCACTTTCAAATTTTCATATAAATTAACTTTTCAATATGATACTTCAAAAATGGCTGTTCACCAAGTGTAACTTCATAGGATGTAGATTTTAACATATTCCATTTCTATTAAAATAGCAATGCAACAATTCAATTGGTTTTTTTTTTTAATAATTGAAAAATATTCAAAAAATGAATATTGGGAAGAAGCTTTGGTAAATATAAAGGAAATTTGTTCTAAAGAATAAACTAAACAGAAAAAAAAAAGTCTTAAAGAAGGAACAATATTAAAAGTAATTACATGCACAGAATCATTAGAAAATAATAGTAAAAAAATGAATGATTCAACAAAAACTCATTAGTAACGAACTTTTTCCCTTTTGGTTACCATAATTCATAAGTTATGATAATTAAGTTAAAAGTAAAAATATGCAAGTAATATGTACATATATTAACCATAAAATTTAATAAATTTATGATTAAGTTAGTTAAAATGAAATAAGTTGAAATGTTATACTGCAAAAGAATATTATATGCAAGGAAATTTTATTTTTTATAGTGAATTTCAATTACAAATTGTTTTTTTTATCGCATATTTCTAACACATATTGATTGGATAAAGTGTAATAGGTATTTTTATATATATAAAATATCTGTAAATGTCTATAAATTCATATTTTTTTTGATAGAATCACCGAATTCTCAACGAAAACACATTTTAAAAAAAGTTATATCAATTAAAAAATTATGAGTATGAAGCATATTAATTTATCACAGATTAATTTGGTTACCTCATTCTTTGAATTTAAATGACAGGGCAAGAGGTTCAAATCGGGAATAAGGTGTCCCCTAGGAGATTGGCGACTTCCTAGATAGGTTGAAAAACGTGCGTGACTTAAGCATTGAGTATGCTTTGGGTTACCATGATCTAAATCGCCAATTATCACTCTCAAAAGTCGTCATCTCTTTGGGGACACCCTATTCTCGATTTGAACGGGGCAAGATACTTTGGAAAGCTATTAGAATGAATGTAAAAAGACTGAATACTTTGCCACACAAACAAAATGTCAGTTCTATCTTTACACATAAATTAAGTTAATTTTTGAATCTCAGATCAAGTACAAAATGTTAATTTAATATACTGACAAAAAAATTTCATTATATATTATAATGCAAACATAATGTAAATTACAAATCCTAAATATGAAACATGTAGTAATCTAGTAAAAAATATATTTACACATGTTCCCCCAATATTACTACTTTCAACAAGGGCCACTCGGGCACCGAATTCGGCAGCTTTTCTGGCACATGCGATTCCACCTGATCCACCACCAATGACTAACAGATCGAACTTCGTAGCCCTTGTCATTTCCATGAAAATTCGATTTGCAGGAAAAACCATAAGTAGTTTTAAAAAATTCTAGCTGAATATGGCAGATAAAAAAAAGTTTTGCAATTAATGAATAAATTAGCAAAAATATCAATAGTTTATAAATATTTAATTTTCACCGATTCAAAACATTACATTCAGCATATGAATAATTCAATGCTTTTGAAGGAAAAAAAAAACCAGATGTATGTATGACTTGATAGTGTTATAAGGGACACTGAGCTATATAGGCTATTATCCCCTTTAAAAGTATTTAACTTAGCGTTTTGAAAAATCTCTCCATAATGGTTTCGATTGCATACAGACAAAACTTAGTTCAGTTCAGTTCAGTATCTCTTTTGTTCCCTGAATGTCCCAGTTATTTGGTTGGTTATATTAATATTGCTGAAACCAAACCTGAAATAGAACATACATCATTAGAATACGAATCGATAGTAAACTATTGATACCAACGATTTTTATCAACTGTAGCTGAAACATTCAATCCAATACTGCGTATATCTATGTTAAACCACGTGACTTATTTTGTGAGTTACATTGGGATGGCCATTATTCACTAATTTTCTTAGAGAATATACTATGTTTAAATACAAAAAAAAAAAAAAAAAGATATTGATCAAAAAGTTATTGAATTCGCAACACATATACATTAAGCATACAATATCTCCTCTAAACTTCCCCAGCAACTCAATAATTCTCCCATTCAAAATTAAACATTTCATTAAAATTAAAAAATGGAGCTAAAACGATTGCAAAGAACACTAGATCCCTCGAGGAATCTTTTCTTTACAGGGTTGAAGATCTTTCCCAACAAATCCTCATTTCTAGTAAAAAGGTGATCATCAAGGCGTTATGCTTGAGAGGAGCCAGTTGAGTGATTGATTTTTGTTGGATGTAGAGCAACAAAGGCTAAAATCCCGTTTAAAAGATGCATTTCATTCAGAAGATGTCAAAGTACTTTAGTTTCTGTAGGAATATTCTGAACACTTGTTTATTAGCTGCTATTGTTCCCAGAAGTTCTTTGAAGGTAATATTGTGTTGTGGATTTATCTTGAGTGTATTCCAGAGATGATTTCTTTGGGTGGTATATTTATTACAGTTTAAAAGAATATGTTCCAAATAATTGATATGGTTATTCGTGCCACTTATTGTATTATCCTATAGATAGAATTTGGGTAAAATACCAGGAGTTATGAACATTTTGCAGATGATTCGAGTGATGAGAACGTCATCTCTTCTGCTTTTCGTCTACTTGGATATTTTGTCTATAGTCGGAATGTTTCCCAAATCTTCATAATTACTGTTTACTTGAATAAAAATTTTCCTTGTTTTTTTTTTTTTTTTCCATTTTTTTTCTGTAGATGTTGTTATGGATATCTTAAGAAGCAATTCAGTCGATGTAAATGTTGAACTCCTTAATCGATTTTGCGAGATTATCCACCTGATCATTGCAAAAAATTTTCGAGTGTCCCGGAGTTCAAAGAAGTACCATTTGAGTTTGAAATTGCTAAAGGATAAAAATTTTGCTGGCTAATCTGTGAATAACTTTTGGAGCTTTTATATTATAATTTTTTAGAGCAGCTAGAACCGAGTGACTATCTGATAAAATTAACAATTTTTTATATAATTCCGCGAGATCATCTAAATCTTGCCATATGACCAGAGCTTCTGCTGTAAATATAGTGTTAATGGGATTTAAATTGTAAGAAAAAGGGGAATTTTTCGTCAATACAATACAATACAATACAATAGAAGTCATGGTATGGTTTTTTGAAGCATCCGTAGCTATTACAAAATAATCCCGGTAGTTATTGCTCATTATTTTATCAAATAATTCTCTGATGATAGGAGTAAGAAGGTTTTTGTACTGGAATTCAAATTCATTGGTATAAATTTCACACTGAAGCTCTGTGAAATACAGTAATCTAAGGATAGAAATTATTTGCTGTCCATTAATATTCAATGTATGAAAAGTATTAGAGATATTTTTTGTCATCTTCCAGAATATTTAGATCTATAGTACCAGGGCTATTGAGATGCAGAGGAGAAAAGTCACCATTTGAATTTGGAAGATATAAAATTTATTCGCTAGTCTTCTTATTTTCTCCGACAATATTTCCTGATCAGCTATTTTTAAAAGTACAATGTCTGGAGTCCATTGTGGTAAACCCAATGTGATGCTGAGTACTTTGGTTTGAATGGTATTAGAAGGTTTAAGCTAATTATCTGACCATTTGTTAGTGATATGACATGTATAATAAAAGGTGTTGCAAATACTGTTGTTAGTTAATTTGATCAAGTTTTTTGCTCTTGGATCGAAGTGCTTGTATGCTATTCCTTTAAGGCCATTGATTTCTTTCAAAGCTTTCCCCCCCATATGATTCATTGTTGTAATACTTTGATTCTATTTGGAAAAATATACTCCTAGATATTTGACAGAAGTTTGCCATGTGAGAGGGAATCCTGCCAGCATAATGTTAGGAAACGTTTGTATTCTTATATTCGATAATTCTGCTATCGTACTTTTATCAGGACTTAGGGATAGTTTCCAATAGTTGCACCATTGTGTTATTCTTTCTAAGGTATTTTGCAATTTTCTACCAACTATATTCAGGGGCTGATGAAACCAATTAATAAAAATATCATCTGCATAAACTGAACATTCTACTTCTGTTTCCAATGTTTCGAAGATATCATGCATATAAATAGTAAATAATACGAGCGAGAGAACACTACCCTGGGGAACTCCTTTTAGAACACTTTTTCAATGATAAACCACCCCTCCATCGAATATGAAGAGATCGAGAAGTTAGAAACTTGTGAATCGATAGAGCTATTTTCCAGGTAATTCCAATTTGAAGACATTTGTATAAAAAACCATCTATATATAAACCAAGTCATAAACTCCCTTTATATCCAGGTTAACTCCCACAAAGAATTTTTTTTCTCATTTGGCATCTAAGATAGCTTTATTAATAAGGTATGTGGCGGTTCTACTGTCTTTAAATGGTACAAATCCATAACGATGAGAGTGAAGTTTTCATTCTACTGTCAGAAAGTAAGCTATGCTAGTCAAGATTCTTTCAAATGTTTTAGAAAATATGGAAGTTAGAGCTATTGGTCTATAAGAAGAAATTTTACTTTTATCTTTGCACGGTTTTGGAATTGGGAGAATAATTGCATGCTTCCATGACTGAGGTACAATTAAATTCTGAAAATAGTTTAAAACTACAATTTGTTGGCTATTGTTCAAGTTTTTTAAGAAGATTATTAACCTGATCTGCTCCTGGGGTAATATTTTTAGTATATTTATAGCTCTGTTTAATTCAGAAATATGGAAAGGTTTATTAAGAAGGTTGTTTTCTTTATTGAGAAATCCAGAGGAAGTGGTTCGTGTGAACCGTTACTGGATGCGAAGTAGTTTTCAAAAAGATGAGTTTGTTTTTGAGGTTGAGTTACATATTTATTATGATACTGGAAGAAGTTTATCGTTGATTCTGCATTCTTGTTAGTTGTAAGTTTTCTGATAAGGCTACAGAAGATTTTAGGATTAGATACTTTATTACATATTTCATCTCAGTACGTTGCTTTCTCTTGTTTAAAACGATATCTCAGTTTGCTCGAATACTGTTTATATTTTATCCCCAATTGTGGTGAAATGTCGTTTACAGCCTTTTTGCGGAAAATTTTTTTGAGCCTGTATAAATTATTTCGGGTGCTGTTCCACCATAGAAGAAATGACTTTTTATTATATAATCATATTTCTTTGGTGTTATTTCGGATTATTTCTGAGATTGTATCAGTGAGGTTATCTGTTTTGTTTCCTGGTTTTTCCGAATGTTATTCTGAAGTAGTAGAGATAATTCCGTGATTATGGGATAGTAATCGTTATTGTAAGGGCATTCCGATACATAAGTATTAGTGATTCCGAATAAGTTTGCAGAACAGAGGGGGAGATCAATTAGAGTAGCTACCTTATATTACCTCTGTGGGTTGGGGTAGTAACATTGAGAAGGAAAAGATTGGAGTCAGTTAACCATTTTACAAAATCAGTACTATGAGGTGAAATATGGTTCGAGACATCGGGGGATGTAAATTAAGTTTAGATCTATTAAGGAGTCTATAAGTAGGACTTGATTAATGAGTTACTAAGTCCCCGTGGAGTATATGTTTATTATGTAAAAGGAGATATTATTAATATATATTTGTATAGTTAGCCTTTCTATGCCAGGCGTTTGTACTATTGAAGTAGGGATTTGGCGAGCGGAAATGATTGCTGGTATTGCTATTAGCAGCCCTCCTCCTGCTCTGTCGGCCGCGGTAGCCTAGTGGTCATGGCCGGCGGTTTTCGTTCAGTCGAGGGTTCGATCCTTGGCCGCTAAAGACCCGCCGAATAGCCGGGGCTGATGCACGTTAAATCTGTCGGGACCCAAAGTCTTCCCGTTGGCGTGGTGTGGAAATTAGGAGAGGGGGTGCCAGCTCAGGTGTCGTCCTCGTTACTTGATCATGGTTCAAAATTATGAGGTCCGTCGCCAATAGCCCTCGTGTTGCTTCAAGTGTGACGTTAATAAAAACTAAAATCTCCTGATCTGTCTTGTCAGAAAACTATTTTTCCTGGAAGGTGAAATTTGTCGCCAGGTGTCGAAAAAGTTTCCTTAAGGATCCAAACATCAGTCTTGTTGAAGAGAGATATATGGAACCAATTTGATTTGTTTTTAACGCTTCTACAATTCCATTGCAGAAAAAATTAAGAAAATGAAAGGAAGGAAAAAGATTAAATGTAGAATTTTCTCCTTCTCTGGAGATATAGAATTTTTTTTTTCAATCATGGAAAATTTGTCCACAAGTAAAATTAAATATTAAAAACGTTTAAACGTATCATCTAATATAAATTTCGTTTCATGCATTTGTAGGTTATTCGACGCATTTGGTATAGGGACACAAAAGTTCTGATGCATTTTATTGGAAGATTTCTTCCGACTCGGATATGCAGATTTCCCCCCGTTTCAAACATATTAAACAGTTGTACAAACATGGTCTCCATCATTTTCCATGATAAGTATTGTTTGTTTTTCTAAGGCAGCTTGGAAAGACGTAACAATACTTTCTAACATTTTCTCTAAGTTTTCAATATTTTGGCCTGGTGGATTTGTTTTTAAAATTTTGAAATAGCTATCTGAAGTTTTATCCTGGTACTTCCTCCTTGCCTCTCCTAAAGTTAAGTGATTCGTGCATTTATACTGCATAATTTGTTTTTCTTTAATGAATACTGGACCTAAGCTGGATGGTCTCGTTTGCAGTTAGAGCATGTAACAGAAGTGCCGCAAGAGCCCTTGTGTATTATACCACAACTAACACAGATGATGGGGTTTGACAGAATCGGGAAGTGTGATAAAAACTGAAGTATCTATTGCATTGTCTGGGTTTATCGATGAAAATTTGGATGCGATGGTAAAAAAATCCAGAGTTTAATATTTTCAGGTAAATTTGTACCAAGTACGGTGATTAGTATCGGGGAAAACTCCTGATTACTTCCGCTTTTCACAAAGCGTATTTCCACTATTTCAATATCTTTTGTATTCTGAAGTTCTGTTGCCAAATTTGTCAATGGTACACTAGTTGGCATTTCATAGATTAGAAAATGAGTTGCATGTTCTTCCCAAACGATATTGGCCTCCACCGGTACGTTTAATATTTATTCTACTGAGAGGATTTGTGCTGCGCATACAGTATCAGATGTACTAAATTTTAATTTACCATTCTGTGTGAATGACATATTTGCAATATTTTCATACCTAGAAATCTTCCCTTTTATCTCAGAATGTGAAAATTGTGATTTAGGAATGGGAGATGACTTTTGTTTGTTTTCCAGAAATATGCTAAATTTGGCTACTTTCTACTCCCTGCTCTTATTATGAGCTCTTGATCCTTTTTAGGGCTTCGAAAGTGTTTAGAGTTATCTAAATTCATCACAATGTCAATTATTGTGAAAATTTAGTCATCCAAATCCCTCACTCTGAATGTGGAGTGACTCAGCTTGAGTCTCTCCTCCAGATGTTCGAAATAATATAAGAATTGAAATTGGTTGACTTACCAGAATTCAAAGGAAAAAAATGTCTTAAACAAAAATACTTTCTTTTTACTCTGTGCTTAAGAGAGGAGAAAAGAGAGATAAATACAGTAAAGAGATTAATTCTCTTCATGAGTTCTTCAGTTTTAGTTTCACCACCTACACGAGGAACCAGTTTGTAGCAATCATGCGCAAGACGATCCACGTGGGAATAATTCTCTGCCTAATAAATACACTGTTTTTTCTGGACAATCACCATTTTTTTAAAACGATCTTATTTTCTGAAAAGTGTTGTGTGCTAAGCTCGCTTTAGCATCTTCTTGCTGTTTATATGAAAGTTTCCTTTAATATTTTAAGTAATCTACTATTAAAATGAACCGTTTAAAGATAAAAATATTTTTAAAGAAATGCTTACCTATTTGAAGAAATAAATTCAGTTACGTAATAAAAGTAAACAGGTGCTGTGGGCAAACCGAGACTGCACAGAAATCTCTGCCGGTTTTTAACTTCCATTTTCAACTTTTAAAAAGTAAAACATTTTGAAAAATAATTACTGAGTATTATATAAACATACCTCTGAGTCCTTGATTCAACAGAAAGTAGTTTCACTAAAGGAAAACTCGGCTTTTTTTAGAAGAAACAGCACATTAATAATGATTTATAGTAATGTGTGTAATTTAACATTATCAAATATCATACCACAGAATCAATATTATTTCATATATAATATCAAGGAACTCAAGAATCGTGGGCAGTTTAAATGAATTTTGTCCACAAGTAAAATAGAAAAAAAAAAAAAAAAGTTAAGATTCTTAAATCTGAAAAAATGGCGAATTTAAATAAAGTTGTAATGATCAATATTCATTAAAAAAAATTCATTTGTCACATAACAATTTTGTATCCGTCTATACAAAAGAATAAGAAATGCAATAGTTTTTACCGCTATCTGTGAAAGTCACTAAACTTAGTCTCTTTTTTGATCAATTAATTATTGGTAATAGCTGCAACTTCCTATCTGATTATTAAAAAGAATGCATATACGTATACCCAATTAGTTCATTAATATCTTTCACCTTATGCATTCCTGTTCATAAAAAAATATTTCATGGCTTATAAATGCTGATTTCAGATTTAAAAAAAAAGGAACAGAACAATTCATTTAATTTAGTATTTTATATTAGAACTTGGCAAACAATTAAACACATAAAAAATATCGATCTGTTCACTATGACATTCTTGTTTAAAATATTAATGAAGTAATAAACTCATTTAAGTATCTAAAAATAATAAATTTTTGGTATTACTAATTTTAAAGCAGAGTTATCCATCAAAATTTGAAGCTTTAAGTTTTGCTGTACACTTGGTCATATGATTTAAGCGATATCACACATGACAGGGTGAATCTGATCATATCGATTTTCCAATGTTTCCGATGCATTCTTGCTGTCAGTATGTACAATGAACTTACGAGAACTGTAATTTTCAACCAACTGTAGATCGCAGTTAATGGCGACTGCTTTGACAGTGCAGATACTACAAGAAGTGTCTAGCCGGTAATTGTGTGAACTACATTAAAAAAGGACACCGCAATCGACGTTTCTGGTTCCTTTCAAA
Source organism: Nephila pilipes (assembly GCA_019974015.1). NCBI lineage: Eukaryota > Metazoa > Arthropoda > Arachnida > Araneae > Nephilidae > Nephila > Nephila pilipes. Next base: position 450,395 of record BMAW01099072.1, on the reverse strand, counting down.
TCGACCGTGTATATGGGAATAATATCCTACTGACTGGGGTGGAAATGAAAGATACCTTGGGAAATGATTGAAAGGGTTTACACTTACTGTACCGAGTAAGCGTGCGAGTTAATGTATTTAAATCTTAGTAAGCTCCAAGGTTGGAATCTAAGAAATTTTTGTTAGACCGACAACGCCAAGTAGATTGTGTACCTCCTTCAAATGACTCACCCTGTCAGAGAATGGACCAATGCTAGACACACGAACTTCATACAATCTCAGAAAAGATGCACTGATATGCATATTCTTCAATGGGTGTGATGAAATAAATGACATTCAAAAATAATAATTGAACGATAGTTATTTAAGTCGCAGAATTAGTGATATTTGGTTGCAATAAATCTGCACAGGATATGTTCGAAACGCGCCACAGCAGATTTTCCATGTAGGAAAATCTGCTGTGATTGTGATTGCTGTGCTACAAATGTGATTGTGAATACTTGATAAACTCCCGTCCACTAACTTATCCTAGATCCTATGAAAATATATGAAGATCCTAGAAATTTAAGTCCACTTACACCTGCAATGTTTTTATTTGAAAAATCCGAATCCAAAGTGACTGATTTTGACAAAATTGATGCTAAGCATTGTCGTCAAAGAATAAGATTTCCAATGAAACTTTTGGAACAACTAAGAAGGCGATTCAGAAAAGAATATCTAAGACAACTAATCCAAAAGAGAAAGGAGCAAATATCCATCAAGGTTGGTGATATGGTATTCATCGGAGATGATTTCAAGTAACGTTTAAATTGGCCCCTTGCCAAAGTAATTGAATTATTACCTGGATTTTTAGTTTAGTTTTTATTAACGTCTCACTAGAAGCAACACGAGGGCTATTGGCGACAGACCTTGTAATTTTGAACCACGGTCAAGTGAAGAGGACGACACCTGAGATGGCATCCCTCTCTTAACTTCCATTCCACGCCAATGGGAGGACCCCGACAGATTTAACGTGCATCAGCCCCGGCTACACGGCAGGTCTTTGGGGACCAAAGATCGAACCCGCGACTGAACGAAAACCGCCGGTCACGAATCCGAAGCCATGACCACTAGGCTGCCGCCTTCTTTAGATAAGTATGGATTCTATGACCATAAATGATCTATCTTTTCTCCCATATTGTCTTTGGTAAGCGAGGATGATGCGCACCAGCCCTCCTCCCCAGGATGTACTAGCAAGCCTCCTATCTATAATGTGACTTTTTTTCTAAATAATAATTTTATACGTTACGCAACTATCAGTTAACATGAACTTATTTAAATTTAAATAATCATCAATATTAGAGTATCAGAATTGTAAACTAATACTCAGCATATTTTACTTTTTTTTTTTTTGTAAAACACACATTGAAACGAATAAAAATAAAGAGAAAACATGTACCCAAGATTAATAAATGATCAAGTGAAATTATTTACATTTTCATTCTATAATAAAAAGGGTTAATTGTCAATTTAATCTGAGCTGAATATCAGAAATAAACAGCTAAATAAGATAACAGGATCCCATTAAATAAATAATGTTAAATAGTTCATGCTCAGTTTAAACTGAAAAAGCTATGTAAAAGATGACATTCCATTATGATGAGCTTCCATTAAATGAGAATAAAATACTGTAACATTGAGAGAGTTTCAAAAACTTTCCCCTTTTGAAAATAATTATTTTCATATTAATTAAACTAAGATTTAATTTTAAAGTAAAGTTGTTAGTTTTCATTTGTGCAGAATATTTAAACTTGCAATCAGTTTGTAAAAAGGATGAAGGAAATGTTACACTAAAAATAAAAAAAAGTATATAATGTTGAACGTAATATCACATAACTCTTTCAACTAATCAATAATTTTCATCATAATAAAAAAAACCAAAATATATTTATCCAAGAAGAAATATATTTGCTAAGCAAATAGGAATGAAGATCAGCAAAACTTAAATTTTCATATTATAAAATAAATGATTTCAGTTTTAAGTACTGTATTGAAGACTATTAATAAAAATGACTTGTTTTCAGGACATCACATTTATTTGCGCACATCTTTTCAAACATAAATTCAAGACACAATTTTACACAAGCACCGTTTATCAACGTTCGTCTTTACCTCTTGGAACCAAAACTCAATACTAAATTTCATATCCGTTGCCAGTAAATTATCTAAAATCAAAACTATGATCTGATGTTGCCAAAAAAATATATCTTAATAAAGAATATTGAAAAAGGTATCACTTTAAGTTTAAATCGTCTGTTTTAAAAAGTTGAATAGGTAATATCTTAAAAAAGTATCACATTAATATTAAATCGTTTGTTCTTAAAAATTGAATATGTCACAGTACACACACAAATTGCACATAAAATAGGTTATATTTTAATCATGAAAAGTCCATCCAATTTTTTTGAAAACAATTCTTAGAGATGTGTGAAAGATAAATCAGGATTATTTTACTGAAAAATTAAATTTGTAGCCAGTAGCTATATTTATTAATGTAACAAGTGCTAGATCGCGCCCCTAGACAGTATTTGTACGGCTTCTTCTGGAGATGGAACGAAACCAGATGTGTGATGAGATTCGGCTGCTGGAGATCTGAATATGCACTTGGACAATTTAGAAGGTGTTGTGAGCCAACTACAATCTGTTCCCATCGACATTCATAAGGACTTTTTCATGCAAGTTTTTTCTTGTACCTTCTTGTGATTTCCTTGCTACCCTCCTTTGAAACCCATAATTAATAACCTCAACAAGCAAATTAAAAATGAAATCAATACCTTTAAAAACAAAAAAAATTGGTAAACCTACTCTACCAGCTTAATACCGAAGATAACTCCCTTTTTAATATGCATAAAAAACTTTCTAATAAATACTAAAATATCCCTCCACTAATAGGCAATAATGGTCTGGTATTCTCTGATAAAGAAAAAGTTGATCTGCTTGTCCAAAATCTTGAATCCTTGTTCCAGGAAAATCCAATTCCATATGATGATCATCATATTGAAAAAACAGAATCAATAAATCAAAATTATCTTGAAGCCCATACCATTCTTAATTTCTCCTCCTCCTCCCCTCTGAAATAGCTACCATAATTAAAAAGTTAAACAAAAAGAAAGCCTCCGAAGAGGATGGCATTCACAATTAGGCCTTTAAATTCTTTCCCCCAACGCACTTCCTCATCTCACAATTTTTTTTAATAAATGTTTCACGTATGCACATTTTCCACAAAAATGGAAACAGACAACTATTATTCTCTTCCCCAAACCCGGCTAAAACTATTCCATTCAACTGTCGACCTATCAGTCTACTAAATTCTAATTCAAAAATCTTTGAAAGAATCCTGTTATCCAGAATATTGACTCAAGTTTCAACTAATAATATTCTTCCAGATTCACAATTCGGCTTCCCTCAACTGCTACGGGTTGCACTAACCACAGCACTGTCCATCAACTGCTACGAGTTGTGAATGCCATTACTGAAGGATTTAATTCCAAACAAATCTCTGGGGGTATCTTCCTTGATATACAAAAAGCTTTCAACCACCTCTGGCACGATGGATTGATTTTCAAATTAAATCCCCCCCTACATAATAGTAATCTTAATTAACTACCTTAAAGATAGAACATTCCAAGTTAAGCTTAATAATACTCCCTCTACAATATGCCATATAAAAGTCGGTCAACCTCAAGGGTCTGTAATTTCTCCAATTCGCTACAACCTGTTTACATATGACTTCCCTCAGAGTCCTTACAATAGTCACTGTTTATTCGCAGATAACGCAGCAATCTTCACCCAAGCAAATAGTCCAATTAACATAATAGTTAAATTACAAAATCATCTAAAACAAATAGAGGAATGGATGACACTCTGGAGGATTGCTGTAAACACTAATAAAACTAAAGCTCTCATATTTAGAAAAGGTCACGTCCCCCCCCCCTTCTAATAAAAAACTCAAATTCTGTAATGATCAAATCTCTTGGAACTCTGAGGTCAAATACTTAGGAGTTCTCCTGGACTCCAAACTCGCCTTCAAATTTCATATCCAATCAATAATTGACAAATGCTGGGCCAAAATCCATAACTGTATACCTTTAATTGGCAAAAATTTAGTAATAACTCTTGCTAACAAAGTTCTTCTCTATAAACAAGTAATTCGCCCTATCCTACTTTATGTTTCCCCTATTTGGGGCCATGCCACACCTACCCACATTAAAAAAATACTGGTCCTTCAAAAATAAAATCCTCATTGTGATTATTAACTCACCTTGGTATGTCAGAAATTCTGTCATACACCAGAGGATCTCAATATTCCTCCTATTATTAAACGCATCAACTATCACTCTAGAAGATTTCGATATAATAGACTAACATATCATAGTAACTCTCTAATAAGGGGCCAGCTAATCTTTGCTCAAAATAATGGAATCCATGCCCTACCCTACCAATCTCGCAATAATTATTTCCATCTAATTCCCCCATAACATTTTAAATTCCAACTCAGACCCTTTTAATTAATTTCTTTATCACTCTTTCAATAGCCTCTTTCTCAGTCAACCATCTAACTCCAATACCTACATCATTTTGTATTCAGCTTTTCACCAGCTGTTTAATATCCTGTCCCCATTCCTACCTCTCCTCTCTTGAACTAGTTTGCTGACCACCGCTGTGCACCCAGCAAACAAGAACCATTTTTACTTTCCCCCTTCCTTCTTCAGGTTTCATATAATCAAAAAAAGTTTAAATAATATTTTATTTATTACTATTATAATTTTACAATAATAATACAAAATTTTTAAAAAATAATCATATAAAATAATACTCTCCTCTTCCTGAAGATTAAATATAGTCTGACCTTCAGCAAGAGAAGGCATTGAGGCGTTAAGAAAAATGATATAATTTTTTTTTATAATCTTATCTTACGATAAGATTAGTAAAAAAATAAATATTTTAAATCTATTAAAAATCTTATCCTCATTGTAAATAATTCATTCACTTTCCTCTCCTCTTTCTTTTATTTATGTTTTTATTAAATTCATTTGTGCTTTAAGCACATTTTAATATGCTTGTTTTAATATTAAAAAAATCAAGGCTTCAATATGACACTGAGTAAAGAGTCCACCGGACAGGCACTCGTCTCTATCTGATTGTTGTTGGTGAATGTGCACTATTGAGCAGGAACCCTTCCCAATGTTGTTTTTTTGTAAAATGTTTGTTATAACATATGAATCTGTAAATAGTTTTAGCAACAAGAAGGGCTCCTATACGCAGTAAATAAAACAAATTAGTCCAGAGATAGATTATTTCTGCTTATCCAATGATTTCCAATTCATCACAGCGGGCTAATAATGGGGCTGTAACCTTAGTGGCCAAAAGAAATAGCGGAATCAGTGTTGTAAGTCTAAAGGCCCGGAAGAAGTGGCATTGGCATTGTAAGCCTACCGACGCAGGAGATGAATGGATGGTACATATTGCTAGAATATTTGCCCATCTATGTTCCTGTTAAAAACTTTTCGAAAGCGCACGCCAAGGTGAAAAATTCTGGTTTCTATTGTCGGAAGAGGGGAAACCAGCAAACCTGCTATTTCCTGTCGAGAGTTTTCCAGTTTTTTTTTTCTGTATGTGGATGTGTCAAGAAATTTCGGTAGCAATCCCCGCTACAGTGTTACTGACTATGTCAGAACACCTGACACGTATCCATACTAAATTTATCATTTCACACTGATATTGATTTTAATATTTTGCTTGATATTTTATTGCATGACTTCATATTGAATTTATGTAGCATTACACATTGCTAATTATTTTGCATATTGTTTTATTACTTTTATTCCATTGATTTTTTGTATCAATACACACTGATATTGATTTTAATTATTATTTTGCTTGATATTTTATAGAGTAATTTCATTTTGAATTTATGTAGCATTACACATTGATAAATATTTTGCATATTGTTTTATTACTTTTATTACATTGAATTTTTGTATGATTACACACTTATAATTTGTTATATTATTTATTGTTTGAATTAATGTTCCATGTTTGGTATTTTGAGTATGTTATTAGTTTATTTGCCCATTTAAATTTAATTGTTTTCTGAGGTGAACAAAATGTATAAGATTTTAAGGCTAGCCATATTATAAAGTGTGAGATTTATTTAAAAGTGTATTCCCATATCTGTAAGAGCTTTGGTAGACAATCAAGCCCTGACCTCAGATATTTTTTTCCTCAGCTTCTTAAAATTTTTCAATCATGTCATTTCCAAGAAAAGGTAAAAAAGCTTGCTTAAAAAAATCTCATTAAGCTTGCAATTGAGTTAGATGAAATTGAGTCTAATGGGGAAGAATTGAAGGTAATTGAGCTAAAAGCAAAAATTTTAGCAAGTGATGCCTACAAACAAGACCCAGAGTTTGTGAAAGATATCTTTGAAGGCATAGTATCCAATAGGACAGATGAGGAGAAAGAACAAAAAGAGCAAACAATGCATGAATTTGAGCAGCAGAAGATACGACTTCAAAATGAGGCCCAGAGAACTGCAGGTCCACAAACCTTACCCCAAACAAGGATTAAGTTAAAAAAAGCTTCCATCAACATTAAATGCTGAAATGATAACAAAGACTTGTTCATTACTTTATTTGAACGTCTATTGAAGCTTCTGGACTTTGATGGAAATCTGTGGGTCCCCTACTTCATTGGTGCCCTTCCCAGTGAAGTAACCTCACATATTGCCCGTGAGCCTGAGGAGAGATGCGAGGATTACTCCCACATTCGAAGAATGTTTCTCCAATGGTTCGAGTTAACTGCAGAAAAAATTTGGGATCTGTTCTCGCGACACAAAAAAAAAAAGCTCAAATGGGATCTGGAAGGAAAATTCGAGTCTATTTTGAAGGTTGGTTCAATGAACTTAAAATTCATACATTTGAAGGTTTGCAGAATTTCATGATTGTTGATCAAATGAAAAAGAGATGCTCACCAGAGTGTAAGGAACATTACTTAGATATCTGGGAAGAACTTGCCTCACCAGAAATGTTAGCAGACAAGCTGGAGGCTTTTGACAACATTCGGCATTCACTTCCTGTTGGATAGAGGAGACATGGGAAGGCCACTTAGGGTTTCACTGGTTTTCACAAGTCTCTTCTGTTCACCAAGAAGTGAATGCCAGTGAAACCCTAAATGATGGAAATCAGGTAACATCTAGGAAACCTGACACCTTCCAAAAAGGGAATAATCACATGTTGTTCCAAATGAGAGGTCCTCTTTCAAATGTTATGGCTGTGGAAGACCAGGGATGATAAAGTCTAGGTGCCTGTCTGCAACTCCAACTCCTCATGAAGAACAGATGTAGCAACAAATTATGGCAATGCTTATGCAGCTGAGACTAAAAGCCCTCGCTTAACCCTAATTATCATAACTTTTTGTGGGAAAAGAGGACGTGTATGTACAGACACAGGATCTTCATATTCGATAGCCGAGGAAAAGATGTACCACGTATTCAAGGATAAGGGGCTCATCTTCCAAGAAACCACATTAACAATAAGCTTAGCAGATGGTCAACAGACCACAGGTGAGGACTTCACAACCGAAGTGTTGGTAGAGATTGAGGCAAGATCAGTCCTGACTAGGTTCATCATTTTCCCAAAGGCAAAAGGAAATTGAACTCTGCTAGGAACAGATTTCCCTAATTCTGTTGGTCTGGTTCTCAATGTGAAGAATGCTTGTTGGTACTTCTGGGACAATCCTACCCACATATATCCATTTGATGAAGAACTAGTCACCCCATCCATAGCTTAGAAGATGTCCAGCAACACCTGCCAATTAAGAGAGGGGGAAGGTGAATGTTTAACCTCTGTCCAGAAGGAGAAATTTAACCTCTTGTTAGAATCTTATGAAAATACCTTTGAACCGGGGGGAGAAGCAACATCTGTTTCGGAGCAGCAGGATAAGTTTTAAGCAGATAAAAAGAGAAAAACTGCCCCAAAATATCAGCCTGGAGAACATATCTTTGTGGCATCACATCTGTTGAGCAACACTTAACAAGGAAGAAGTGCAAAACTAATGCCACGCAGAGATGGGCCTTCGTGATTTTAACACAGAGGTAAGCTTTATCATATGAAATTACTAGTATTGATAATCTGGGGGTACCTCTTGGAGTTTATCATACATCTGCTTTAACTCCTTGTAACATTAACAAGGTAAACTCTATTATTCCCCTTTGTAAAAGTGTTTGCCCACCAAAGGTCCCACAGATTCCTAGTTCCTCATCGGGACGATGTCGGAACCAGAGAGGGAGGATGTAACCAGTAGCAATATTTATTAATGTAACAACTGTTAGATGGCGCCACAAGGCAGTACTTGTACGATTTCCTCTAGTGGTGGAACAGAGCCCTATGTATAACATGATTCAGCTGCTGGAGATCTGAATGTGCACCATTGTGCGGGAACCCCTCCCAATTTTTTTTTTTTGCAATAACATATGAATCTGTAAGTAATTTTAGTAACTAGAAGAGTTCCTATGTACAGAAAATAAATCATATTAGCCCAGAGATAGATTATTTCTGCTTATCCAATGTTTTCCAATTCATCACAGAGGGCTAGTAATTAATATTGGAAAAAAAAAAAAAATTACAATAAAATGAATGTGATTTGATAAATTTTAAAACTTAAAAATAAACTCATATTTTAATTAAATAGTATGTTTGTATGACTTTTGTAGAGATGTAAACTAAGCCAATGAATTAGGTATTTAAAATTTTGTTTGTATTTATTTCAATATATGAAATCAGTATTAAGAAATACAAATATTTTGAGCCATCTAATACTGAAATAAACATATATGTAGGTGAGTTCCAATAGATCAATAAAAGTTGGAGGGAAACATAAGATATACCAAGCAAAAGATTCTTCTTCTAAAATAAAATGTGTAAAAAAAATATTCTTCAAATACAAAGCACATTAACATATATGTACATACTAAATATTTTTTAGCAACTTATTGAAAATGATTTATTTCAAGCTATATTAATTTATGCCATACAAGATAACATAAAAAAATAATTAAAAACATAAAAAAATTCTTTTTCATAAACATTAATTAATGTATATGAGTAAAAGCATGAACTTTTAATTGATAATTTCTAGAAAATTTTTTACCACAAATATTACATACATAAGGCCTCTCTTTTGTATGAGTTCTTTTATGAGCAGATAGGTTTGAACTGGAATAAAAAGTTTTAGAGCATTCATCACATTCGTATGGTCTTTCTTTCGTATGAATTCGTTCATGTTTTACAATATTTCCTTTCAGGTTTGAAGAGTATGAGCAAAATGAACAAGAATATTGAAATTTACCAAAGTGAATAGCTTCTGTTCTTGGCACTTCCAAAAAACTTCTATTTCCTAAAAAACAAATAAAAAAATAAGGTTCTTTTGGATATAAAAGACACATTTCATAAGTATTTATTTAATTGTATCATGCATGCAAAAAAATCTTATAAATTTCTTAAAAAAATTTAAATAGGATTGAGTTCATTAAAGTTAATAAAGAGTTTTAAAAATATGAAGTAGAAACTAAGGTTAATTTACAGTTGCATGACAGGTGATTTTTTTCAAAATGGAAAAGTTCATATATATAATACCATGCCAAACTAAAAGCAACATACAATAAATTTTAAATTGATAAAATAACTGAATAATGTTTGGGAATATTTTTAAAGGATTATCGAAAATATTTTGAAAGAAGTATTGAAAATATAAATTCAAAATGAGTATTGAAAATATAAATATTTTTTCAACACTCATAAGGTTTAATAAATAAAATTACAGCACATTTGTAATATTTTTTTTATACAACCATATATAATTAGCAAATAACTAAAAGTTAAGTTTAAAGATGTTTAACAAATTTTAAGAAAGACAAATTAAATATCACACTCTTTATTCTGTATATGTTAAAATGGAAAATTTTAGATACATAAATTGAATTACTCTTTCTAAAAAGGGAGTGAAATATTTGAAAATAATGAAGTTATGTAAATTGGCACATTTAATTAAATACTTCACATAATTCATATTAAAAATTTTAAATCTTAAATTATTATAATGTCACATTTTTACACCGAGTTAAAAAAAGTTGGAATCAAAACACAACTTGTACAATACTAATGCAAAAAATAGGACAAGCAAATATTTTTTTAAAACTGAGTTTTATTCACAAAAGTTATTCATAAATACAATTAATAATTTTAAACTAATAACAAATATTGTAGCAAATCTAAACATTCAACACAAACTTTTGAATGCCTTCAACTTCAATTTACAATAAATAATACAAATTATCAAATGTTTATAAACCATTTGATCTATATCTATTTTATTTATACCAAAGAAATTAGAAAAGCCCTCTTTTATAATTTAAACTTAAAATTATTTTCTTTATTTTTATTGCCCCCCCCCCCCCCATAAAGAATGTTATTTTCATTTAGAAGTAAAGGTGATTAAAAAAATTGGACAAATTAAGAGCAAGAAATATTGTTCAAATCTTGACAGTGAGCATTTACACATACAAAAATAAAGGAAAATAATGAAAAATGTAATAATTAAAAAATATTTGTGTTTCTTTTCTTTGGATAAAATAGACATAATCTACAGGGAATTTCCGATACACATACTATTTTTTTTCCAGTTTCAAAACACCAACACAATATAAATATCACACCAGAGAAATCAAGTCTTACATTTTGGAAATTCTTTAAATGTTGAAGTGAAAGACTCAAATCTATGATAACAAACCTCTCTTCAATATATTAAGGATAAAATTAAACATTAAATTAATAGCTATTACCAAAAACGATGCTACATTCTAATATCACCTTTACCAAATGTAACTTTAGGCTTCATTTTACACTTCTTGTATACTTTTTACATACACAATGTGCATTTAGTAATGCAACAAATTCAAAATTATGGGGGGGAAAAAAAGATTATATTAAGCTACAATAATCGAGCAGTTATATATATTTTAAGAGAGATTTTGTTACTTCCCCCTTAATTGAAATAAATCTCAGCTTTTAAATAAAAGTTTCACATTGTTAAAATAAAGACATTTTATGACATTTAAAAACATGAGTTTGCATAATTTGCTTTCTGTTAAAACGCTTATTACAAACAGTACATTGAAATGGACGTTCGCCACTGTGAATCCTGTAATGAATTTTCAAGTTATGTTTGCGATTAAATGCTTTCTGACAAACAGAGCAGTTGTAAGTAACTGGTTTAGTATGAACCCATAAACTAAGATTCTGTTTCTTTTTATCAGTATAACTCTGTCCTCCAGATGAAGAAGGTAATGGATTTATTAAATTGGTATTCAGTTCATAGTTTTTTACAGAAGTTGTTAAAATGGAAGGAAATGAAACATTTTTCCAAGGTAGAGACTTAGATGTACATCCTAGAATTTTTTGATGACCTGTGAAAAAAAAAATTCATTTTTCATATTCAAATGGAAACCGAGAAATATATATGATCAACTGAAAGAAAAAAAAAAGCTTTTGTTATAGTTAAAAGATAACAAATTCTTCAACAAAAACTATATTTCACAAAATTAACTCATTTTTTATATAAAATGAGACTATGCAGTAATGTAATACATAATTTCTATAAAATGCTGCAATAAATTCCTTCATCAAATTTTTAACATGGGGGAGGAAAATAATACATAGCCACAAGATGAAATTCATTTTTTTTATGTTAAAAACACTTAAATTTGGCATATACATATATAAATAAGTTATAAAGCCTAAACATGAAAATGAAGCATTATAGAATGGAAATATGTTATGTATATATATAGCTAAGAAGGAAGAACATAAAAAATTGTTGCAACTATTTAATAATAAATCACTCAAAAAAATATTAATAATCTTTTTGGTGAGTCCGAACATGTTTTTGCATATCTTGTTTCCTAATAAATCTTTTTCCACAAACTGTACAAAGAAATGGACGTTCTCCAGAATGAATTCTAAAATGGACTTTCAGGTTTTCTTTGCGATTAAAACTTTTTTGGCAAACACCACAAAGATATTCACATTTATTGACATGAGTCTTAAAATGAGAAACAAGACTTATTTGTGATGCAAATTTTTCATTACATGCAGTGCATACAAAATGTAACCCTCTAGGATGACTTCCCACATGCATTTTCATCTTTTCTCCAACAGATGTTGAACAAGAACGGATAGAACACAAGTAAAGATTGTTTTTCAGCTCAAGCGATGAAGTTTCAAAATCAGAAAGATTCTGGATATCTATATAAGAAAGAGGGGAAAAAATGATTACTTATTATTTCATGGAATAAAAGGTAAAAACATGAAACATTATTATTTTTAAATAAAAACAGTTAATACTTTTCTTTTTACAAAATTTTTTTTGGACATTCTCAGTATTGTTTTTAGAGGAAATGAATGCACAAAATAATGCTACAAAATATAATGAGCAAAATTTTGTTAGATGTTACATTTAACAAAAGAATTAAGAGTTTGAAGATTTATGACACATTTCATCTTTATAACATACAGATAATATTTTTGGAAAAATTCCTTTCTTACAGATAAATGGTTTCGAAAACTATATTTTCGAAACAAACTTTGGCTTTTAAAATGTTTTAACCACATAACAAAAAAAAAAAAAAAAAAAAAAAATTGTACATTCATTGTGACCTGAAAAGACATAATGAAATTTCTGTTAAATCTAACAGAGATTTTATACTAGTAATATATTAAACCAATTTTTTTAAAAACCTGTTTTAAAAGAATTTTGAGAAGAAAGGTTAATCAAAATGCAGATTAAACAATTTTACTGAGTTAACTCAATTCTAGGCACAAAAAAAAAAAAAAAAAAAAAAAAAGTTTTACAGTGCTTTTTTTATGTTGGCTCATGAAGTACATGCTCAAGACTAATTAAGTATGAATAATACTACTGTTTACACACCTCATGTTCCTCTAATACTGCATGATGAGATAAAAATATTTAGCAAATTTCTTTATAAAATTTTTTAATAGATTCAAAATCATACTCTTAAAATTAAATCTTTTCAACTTCAGTTATGTTCAGGAAATTTTTTTTGAGCAAAATCATAATTTTAAATTGAATCCATTTCACTAAGTTTTGAATGGTCAATACAGTGATGCTTTATTTAACAGAAAATCTTTAAAATATTTTGTTTCTCAGTCTGATTTTTTTTTTATCAGATACATTATTTATTGAGAAACAAAACTTTTTTTAAAATCGAAATTCAGATTTATCTGTTTTTAATATAATTGATTTAAAATTCAGTAAATTTCAAGTTTAAACCTTAATTAAAATACAACAGAACTGTTATACAGTTAAACTCTTTCTTTTCAAGAAAGAGAACAAAGTAGAGAACAAAGAACAGATACTCCTTTAACAGAATTAAACCCCACTTATTTAATTCTTTACTTATGTTATTTTAACTAGAGGGGGAAAAAATCAAATTTTAAGTTATTTTTCTTTTATCTGTTACAGATCATTCACATTCAAATTAAATATTATATAACCACTTCATTTTTTTCACTCATGGATTAATTTCAGATTTCTAAAATTACTGATGGCCTTTGTTTGGAGTTAACTTTTAACAATTCAGCCTCTTTTTTTGACAAAGATTCAATAAAATATTTTTATAAAGAGTTATAAATATATTGAAACAAAATATTTTTATTTCTAATTAATCAAGTACTCTTCAGAAATTAAAATGTAAGAATTTAATTAATTTACATAACTAAATGTATTTAGAAGATATGTTTTTTTTTTGTTTGACTTAAAAAATTTAAACATTTCATCCATTCATGTTGAATGGATAAAATCTACAGCACTGAGTACTCTAAGACATATTGAATAAGGAGCACACACATACTTAAGGAGAAAAATTAGATTTTATCAGGTAAACAATCTATAAGTCTAACTCTGGATAGTACACAGAATAACAAATAATTTTTAATAAAATTATTTACATATGAATAAAAACTTTTGTCCTAAAAAATTATGGTTGGGGACTTTGATGAACAAAGTTAAAGATAATGAGCATAATTTAAAACATTTGATATGAGCAGAGTTAAAAGTGGAACATTTGGTCAAGACGTGTCTTACAGTAACAGAACAAACATGATCAATGATTACATGCAGAAGGATTTTCCCTATACAAATTTATCAATTCATAATTGATATTATATCTGTAATCAAACTCATATAAGTTTTCCATCTCAGAAGGAAGAAAAAATGTATAAATATAAACAAAATTAGTAATCCTGTATCTTTGCAATCATGGAGAAAATGCCAAATTCACAGAGTGCTCTAAATTCTAATATCTTGATGTCAAAGATTTATGGCAACCTTCCAAATGATTTCTAATTTTGGTTCAGAAAAAAATTATATAATTACATCTTCTCCCACCTTTTTTTTTTTTTTGGCATAGTCTGATTTTCGAAAAACGAAAAAACTAGGTTTAGAGCATGGAACTGTCAATTCACACACACATAACTTTGAAAATTCAGAGACTAATGTTCACATATTAAAAAAATGTGGAGTAAGCAGTATGGAGAAAGAAAAAGAGGGCAAAATGCCTGGAAATCATGAAAGCCATATTCTGTTTGAATTTATGCAGAACCAGGATTACGAAACTAAGGGAATAGTTTCTTTGAGTCTCTCTTTAAATTTACACCCCCCAACTAAAAAAACATAGCAGTCCACTTAAAATTAAAAAGAAATAATTAAAATAATATACAAATTTTTATGCATGTCATAAATAACTTAATGCTTCCAAAATCATCATTCAACTCCTATAAAAAGTCATTAAATATTTGTGTTAATACACAGGTATCAATAATTGATTATAATATAAATTTATAAAAGGAAAAAAAAAATATTTGACTGTGTTTAATTATAGGGACAATACCATATTCACAGAATTAGTACATTAATTTCAGTTATAATTTTTAAATAAAAAAAAATTATGACATTTTTGAACAATTTCAAAAAATTTAATAAGAGAATACGCAAAAATAAACACCAATAATTAACAATATCTAAAAAAATACAGTAAACAGTTTTCAAAATTAAACATACAATTCTTTGTTTATTTGTTTTCAAAACATAAAAATTAATAGTGATTATGTTTAAACATATATTAAATTATGTTGAGCATGACTAGAATGAAATAAAATCTATTTGAATACAAATGTTAAGCAATATGAGATGGACATACAATTCACACAAAAGCAAATATAACAAAATATATATAAAAAAAATTTAGGTATGAAAACATCTAAAACATTCAGCATACAATTTATAAACATCAAATTTTTCAATAAGTATGTAACACATATTATCTAATTTTTTATATGAAAATATCAATAATAAAACGTGATATTGCATGAGAAAATGTACATTTTTTTTATGCCTAGAGGTAGCAGAAATATGCATTTCTACATTAAGATTTTTTTTTTCTTCAGTCTTATTTTGAAAATCATGTAATCAATCTCAAAAATATATTAAATTCTGAAAAATTATAACATTCACTTCAGCTTCATTCTTCATACAATTCCAGCAGGGAATAATACAATAAATTAAAGATAAAAGTATGGTTCAAATATACTGTATTAGCTCATATATAAGGCAATATTTCTTGATTAATCATTTCTCGTTAAAATATTGATTTGTGTTAAATTTGAGGTTTAGGTAATGGAATGTATTTACTTCTAATTACTTTTCTAATATTACCTAATTTGTTTTAAGCAAATTAATTTCATTACTATAATATAATCTGTGTGGCTATTTTAAATAAATACTTATCTGCCTAAATTATATTTTCTATGAATTCTTTAATGTAAAATGAATGGATTGCATTAAATTCCTCATTTTTGCACCTATCTTCTTCACCTCTATATCTAACTATTTCATTATTTTTGTATCTAACTATCTGTCCCATTAAATTCGGTATTACCAGCTGCTTCACTGCCTAAATGAAAATTTTAATTATAAAAAAACTCAGCTCACCCTAGAGATAAATTAGAATACAAATGCCATTTAGACAACTAGTTTCAATGAACATGATTAGAAATTATATATGAGTTCTTATAAATTAGTGTGAGCCACATGAACCCACCACAGCATGATCATAATTCCATAGTAGTCTCTTCAATAAGAATTAAGTCCAAATATTCTTTACATGAATGAATCAATCATTTTACCTTTTTATTTATTAAAACATAGTTAATATATATATATATATATACACACACACCAATCAATCAATTTAAAAGAGTACTCGTTTGTTTTTTGGGTTAAAGTCGGGAATAGGGTGTGCCCTAACCTATTGGTGACTTTTAGGGAGCATTAGCGACTCTTTGGGGCGATAATGATTTAAAAGTGAGGATTCGTTATGGTAACCATAAGAATACTCAATGCTTAAGTCACGAACGTTTGGCAACCTATCTAGGAAGTCGCCAAGTATCGTCGCCAATTGCCTAGGGGACACCCTATTCCCGACTTTAACCGTTTTTTGTATTATCCACATCTATAATATATGTAGCACGACTTTCAACATCACTACTTGTTTATTATATCTATATTTAATGTGCAGATATAATTTTTCTTTTTCATTTTCCAAATATGAAAACCCGTTTTTTAAACATAAATTCGCGTGAGCATCATTAGTAATATTTCATCCGATTCTGCGCAAATATGATTTGAGTAAATCGTCTGCTTCTTTTAACTCGTTTCGTAAAATTACGAGTAGCAACAATAAAAATCGTCTGCATGAACCAATTCTTTGATTTTAATGAAAATGGCTCGTTATTCTGTGGAAGAACGTGTTTTTCTTTTCGATAATTACGTTGTGTCTAAATCATTAAAAAAAAAAACGCGAGAGAAATTCCATTTAAAGTTTCCATTAAGACCAATACCTTCAGAAAGCCGCATCTTAAAAATGGTTAAAAGATTTCGGTCAACGGGAAGTGTCATAGAATGTGGATAAATAGCGAATTCGAAACGTGTTAACACCGGGAAAACATGATAACATCAAAATTTCATTGGGACAAACCCCAGGTAAATCCATGCGAAAATTACAGTTGGAGGAAGGGACATCCTATGTTCAGCGAATCAGGCTATGAAACACCATTTGAAATTTTACCCATATCGTTTACAGGAATTATCATCAGAATTACCCGTATTGTGCAGAAATCGGGTTCAAGTGATCAAGGAAAACTACAGCATTTTTGTATTTTGTTTCGCCAATTTATTCGCAAAAACATTCGAAAGCTTAATGATTTTTACTTCTCAGATAAAGCTTAGTTCCACCCCAATAGCTAAGTAAATAGCTAAAATTTCTGCCTATTGAGTCAAGAGAACTCCTATAAGCAAAGGGCCACATCCAAAAGATTGAAGTGTGGTGTGCGCTCTCAAGGCGAAAAGTGAAGGGGTAAAATTTTTTTTACCCAAATCATCTATTCCACAGTGTACCTGGACATAATTCAAACTTTTACTGCTTCACTGGAGGTAGAGAACCGTTTCTGCGGATTTCAGCAAGATGGAGCCTTTCCACACACGTCAAACCTAACAATGGAAGTGCTAAAGGAATTCTTTGATGACCGTTTAATTTCAATAGGTTTCTGACCGACACGGTCACCAGACTTCACCCCGTTAATTTTTTAAGAGGTTATCTCAAAGATAGGGATTTCCAGAGAAGTCCTGCAAACATTGATAAATTAAAAAAAATCCTAACTGAAAAAAATCTCGTCAATAACACCACCAATATTGCGAAGTGTGTCAAAAAACTTGATTTGACATGCTCATATTTGCATTCAAAAAGGTGGCGAACATTTTCAACATTTGCTATAAGTAAAGACAATGTAAAAAATTTGAATTAAATTATGTTTTTCAAAAATAAAATTACCACAGGATTAAGTAACATTGTGCATCTTCATTTCTTTTTTACCTCACAAATAAAGTTGAAACAGTCCAATAGTGTTGGAAATTATCTCCCACACTTAAACAAGATTCAAACAATTATATTTCAGTGTTAGAATAGTAGCCACATATGTCAAATTTAAGGCTAGCAAGAAAAACCAATGGGTACTCTTTTAAATTGATCATCCTGTATATATATATATGGAGCTTGATTCACAAGATATAATTAAGTTCACTCATTAGACAATACTTAAATAAAAACAAATAATTCTTTAAAATCATTTTGTTAAAATGAAACATAACAAAAATTATACTTTAATAAATTCAAATATTCTTTTATAAATTAAAAATGTAAATAAGTTAGGAGAGACTTCCTTCTTTTCTTCAGTTAAAATACTTTCCCGGCATAGTTTTGCCCCGAAATTTTTTCCGACATAAATTCTTAAGTATTTCTTTTGAATATTGGACAAAAACATTTCGTGTTTACATTTCAAATCAAAAATCATATAATATATATTGTAAAACTAATTATATTTAAATTATTAATTGTTTATAATTATTAATAAAAGTTCTTAGTTCATTTATTTATCAATACTAATAACTTTCAAAATGTATTAAGATAACAAATTGTTAAGATTTCAATAGAAATCGTATATAGCAAAATGAAATTTAAGATGTATTATTACAAAAATCAAACTTGAATATTTTCTTCCTTTAAAAAGTCACGATAAAAAATTGAATAAATTTATCAAAAATCTCTTATCGTTCAAAATATCATATGATTGCAATAACACATCTTTACAGTAAGGAACAACTGATGTAAATTCAATAACATAAAAAGTACAAGAAATGAATATTGTAAAATATCATCAAAATGTTACACTATTTTGAAATAATACATGGTAGCATTCAAAAACTTATTTTTCATAAAAAGAAATCAATGTATTATTTTAATAATGACCTTTATACATAAAATATTCTTCAAATTTTTTATAATGCATGTAACAAAAGAAATATGGGTACATGTCTATTATAGCGTCGCCCGATGATTAATAGCCAAGCCACTAAGAAATATCGCCACGTAAGTTGCAACAAAAGATAGGCTTCACGAGTTTAGCGACGATTTGGCGTAATCATAATTTGACGGGCGCCGCTATAATAGACAAATACCGAAATGTGCAAGATAATTCAATAAAATAATATGGAATGGGGGAAAAACATGATTTAAATGAGTAAAGTAAAAAAATTGATAGTATGATATAAATTTAATATTTTAGAAATTATAAGTAATTCATCCTCATGATAAAATTATACCGGTAAGAAAAAAGTCTAATTGCATTGATCCTCTTATAACCCATGACTATCAAACGAAGATCTTAAAATATTTCTTTCAAATGAAACACAAATAAAGAATGAATCATTCAGAAAAATAAGGTACTTTACCATTACGCCGGCGCAAATCTCGCTAAGCAGACTTTATTGGCGATAACACATAGTATATACCAGGGATGGCGAACCAATGGCACGCGACACAATATTTTGGGCACACCACCAATCTCAAAGTTCACTATGAATCATATTACGAACGAACGTGAGTGATCCTACGCTGCAGTGTTCGGGCGTGGGGAGGCGAGCAGGAAGCGCGCTCTTTTGTTATTGTAGATACATCGTGGACTACAATTGTTAATGAAGCATAGTCTGTTTACGCATAGCATAATAATCAATTTCGTTGAAACAACTGTATTTTAAAATTTATCTGTGTTATATTTACGATTTTATTTAATATGGCTAGTTCAACTAAAAAAAAAAAGTGCAAGACAGTGAGTGTATCAGAGAATTTCAAACTTGGTGGACTGAGAAATATGACAAACGCTACAAAGCGGTGTGTGTTTTATATTCTGGAACAGTGGTATGTAGAACATCGTCCGTGAAACAGCATTTTGAAACAAATCACAAATTCGTTAGTCAAAAAAGCGAACCAGAGCAAAAGGAATTAATTGCAAGTGCAATGAAAGACAGAATTAAACAGTCGACGTCTATGATTAAATATGTTGACAAAAATTGTGGAGGGAGAGTTTTTGAAGGAAGCCTGGTTAGCATGCGTGCCCTAATTTTTTGATTGTTTGGATAATAAAGATAATTCAGCGCATCAAAGATACTCCTCTATCTAGAAACACATTAAAAGAAAGAATCTTAAAACTGGCAGGAAATGTAGCAGATCAACAAAAAATTCATTCACATTAACTCAGCTCCTTTTATATCGCTATGTCTATGAAAACAATGACGTCACTAAATTTGCACGTTAAGCTGTTTTTTTGCTAGATATTGCGTAGGAAACGTCATTAAGGAAGAATTAAATCTGATAACATCGTTGCTAACAACTACAAAGAGCATAAATATTTGTTCGGTTGTTAAAAATTTGCTTGTTGAGAAATAAATTGATTTGAAAAAAATTGTTTCAGTAACAACTGATGGTGCTCCAAGTATAATGGGCAAAAAAATGGTCTCATAAGTTTATTTCAAAGAGACGTAAAACAATGATTCTTGAATTCCCCTGCAGCATTCACCAACTAACCTTGTGTACTAAGAGTGGTTTAACATCTCTTGATAATGTAATGGCGGTAGTCACAAAAATAGTCAATCTGATTTCGTCGCAGTCTTTAAATAAGCGAAAGTTTGATGCTTTGTTAAATGAAGTTACCTTGGTGTATAATGGTTTATTGATGTATAATAATGTTCGCTGGTTGAGCCACGGGAACGTACATCAAAGATTTGTTGATTGCTTGGAAGAAATCAGACTGTTTCTGTAAAATGAGGGGAAAATCGAACAATACCCACAATTGTTGGACATTATGTGGCTTTCCAAATCGATGTTTTTTACAGACATATGCCAACGTTTCAATGAATTGATCGTGAAGCTTCAAGGCACAAATAAAACAATTATAGTAATGATAAATCTCATTCGCGCTTTTGACGCTAAACTACATGTTTTCACAGGGAATGATATTATTAAAAGAAACTACAAGCATTTTCCAAACTTGAAAAAAAAAAAAAAAAATATAAATGATGACAAACCAGGCGAAGAAAGTCACTGAAGAATTTATTTCTGTAATTGGTTTTTCAATCAATGAATTTTTAGCGAGATTTTCTCAGTTCAAAGAATTATCGGAAACACTCAAGTTTATTATGTACCCTGATGTATACAGTTTATTATGTACCCTCATTTGATATACTGAACTTGTCCCAATTCGATTGGTTAGAAATAGAAGAATTTGAAATGTAGCTGATTGATTTCCAGTCTAGTTCAATATGGATTCAAAAATTGATGAAACAAGGAAAGAGTTCGAATTAATTGAAACAAAAATATTGACAAGCAATATAAGTGAAAATGCCAATAAATTTTTTTTGGAAACGTGGAATTCGTTACCAGACACATTTAACTATTTGAAGAAGCTGGCTCATGCTATTTTAACCATATTTTCATCTACCTATGCCTACGAGTCATTATTTTCAGAGATGGAAACATTACAGACTCGCTTAGAAACCATTTGATAGATGACTCCAGCATACATTCTGCTAAAAGTAACATCTTACAACCCTAATATAAGTTATTTGTCAGAAGTCACTCTAATGTAACTTTAATTTGAATTACGTGTATAACTAAGACATTGCAAAATGTATTTTTTTTTGTAGTAAATAAAGAGTTTTGAGTTGATAGTATTAAGTATTATTATTTTCCCAGTAATCATGAAGTCAAATTATTTGACGGCACATCTATGACTTCATTAAACATTTTTTTAGAAAAATTGGCACGTTGATACAAAATGGTTCGCCACCCCTGGTATATACATATTCCATTTGGCGTCGGTTGCATCATTTTTTGCGACTTGATCGCTTGCGTCGGCGAAATGGAAATTTTTAGTTTTTATTAACGTCGCACTAGAAGCAACACGAGGGCTATTGGCGACGGACCTCGTAATTTTGAGCCTCGGTCAAGTGACGAGGACGACACCTGAGCTCTAGCACCCCTTTTCTAACTTCCACACCATGCCATTAGGAGAACTTTGGGTCAAGACAAATTTAACGTGCATCAGCCCCGGCTACACGGGATCTTCAGAGGCCAAGGATCGAACCCATAACTGAACAAAAACCGCCTACTACGAATGCGAAACCATGACCACTAGGCTACCGTGGCCACCGGCGAAATGGAAAAGTACCAAAAATAATTATGATAGAACATATAATTCTTAAAAGTTTCTTTCCTAATTCTTAAAAAGCTCCAAATTAAAATTTTTAATATTATATTTAACATTTTTTGAAAAGGACATTATTTACAAGTATAATCATTAAAAGTTAAGATGTGCACACGGATAATAAAAGAATGAAGAGCTACAAAGCATTTTCGGATGTGGGTATTTAATTTTTCTGAAAAGTACCATTTATTATAGGCCCACACATTTCCCAGAGACATTCAATTCATTAAAGAATTTGACACCATTGCTTAAAATATAACATTGCATAATTTGTTGAGTGTTTTTCTCACTAGCAAATTGGTATGCTAAAGCTAAGGAGTATAATTCAAAATGTTAAACAGAACACACAAGCTCACATTTAGTATTTTAAACAATCATAAGGCTTTCAGTTTTTTACATATAAAACAAAATACTTTGATGAACAATATAAATATATCAATACTTAACATTAAATAACGAATAACTTCATTGCCAGAAAAACTTAATATTCTACAATAACTCTAGAACACAAATATTATATAACTCACATATAAAACTTTTTTCAAATAAAAAATTGAAAATATTAAAAAATTATAAATAATATTCATTAGTTTCTCAAAATAATTTGGTAGTTTTCCATTTCGGGGACGCAGGCGATAAAGTCGCCAAAAATGATACAACTGGAATATTTGTTTTATGTGTGTACAGCATGTTGTCGCCAATAAAGTGTGCTTGGCGATATGGAAAAGTACCAATAATTTAATTCCCTTACATATAATGAACAATTTCATAACATTTGATTAATAACACAATGAATAAATTATAAAAAATACAATTTATATAATATTAATTTTTTTCAAAAAATGATGTCTACTTTTACTGTTTGGCTGCATACAGAGGGTAAAAAAGTTGCTGGAAAAGAAATAAAATTTTTTTTTGGGGATAATGCAATAAAAGTAAAACAACAAAATTTGAAAAATAATTTTTTTTTTGTACATGTTAGCAAAATTTTAAGAATAAGTATACACCATAAAGATGAATCAAAATAAAATTAATTGAAAATATTAAAAGCTGTATCAATATTTTAAAAATGTCTACAATTCGATGTATTTAATCATATTAACTGTACGATTATCTTATGAGTAGAAGCTTTGATCATACTTACAAATAAATTGACTCAAATGAACATGCAAACACTGTTTTCTTAGTTTCAGGAAAATATATAAGAATATGGTCTTTTTTTGCATATTGAAAAATACAAAAATTAATCAAGAATTTTTTTGGGTCTAAAATCATTTAATAGTTCACAGGGCAAACATTTTTTTTTCTCTTCTGAAAATTCTGAATTACTTTTTGTGATGATGTTTATAACATTTATCATGAATTTAAATATTTACCATTTTTTTTTTTCCATAATGAAAATAAATAAAAAATCAATGATCTTCCAAAAGATTTTACTAATAGAAGATGATAAATTACATATTTCTATAAAAGTATTTTTTTTCTTTCCCAAAACTGATAGATAGAACAAACCAGTATGTATATTATTTTATTTGCCATGCCAAATTTTCATACAACATACACAGATGCCAAATTTCGAAATATACAGTTAATACCGACACTTTAAATATTTATAACCCTAATATCTATACATCCTATAAATTTAACATTTAAATTTATGTGATATATAGATATTAAGAATCTATCTATCAGATCCTGCCATCTTTCATGAAGATTTTAATCTTTCCATAAATTAAGCACTCACTTTATGCTGACAACATCATCTACTGCTCTGATCATTCTCTTAACATAATATGGACCCCCCCCTCCCCCAAGAAAACAGTGTCAAAAAAGTATCAAATATTAAAAAATCATTCTAAACCTTAACCACAATTGCGAAGCTTTAAAATGAAAGATTTTTCAATTTTCCGAATATTAAGTTGTTTGGGATCACAAATCACATGACAAAGAGCAATTAAATATTTAGGAGTATATTTTTCCAAATGAAACCAAAATGTTATTATATGGACTCAAAATTATGGCATATGAGCATAATGATCTGAAAGCTTGAGAGTTAATTACACAAACACCAACAATTATATAAACAGTATCTATTATACTTGCAGCACCATAAATAAATGGTCTGGCAATCAGCTGAAACTTTTCAATGCTATACAAACCAAAGTTCTTTCAGTCACTCTAGAATTTCTAAAGAAAGGAAATTCCAAATGAAAAAAAAAAAAAAAAATCAGAAGACTGATAAATAAATTTTAAGCAAAATTAGAACTAAATAAATACATAAAATATATAGTAAGTAAATTTACTAATCCATAAATTCATAAAAAGTTTGATTTTTCCTCCATAAGTTTTTAGCCATATAATTATCACGTTGAAACTAAGACGATCTGTTTCAATATTTTTTATTTAAACATTAAAATTTTTTTTTAACATTTTTTACTTTTTGTACATGACTATACTTTTTTTTTCTTTTGAAATTGAAAGATATATATTTTCTTGAGGTTTTGTTTTTACAACAAATTGTAAGTTTTCAGTTATGGAAGATTTATACTTCAATTAAGTTCCTCAAAAGCATAAATGAATTATCTTACACGTTAAATAAAAATTATTACGTCATTTAGAAATCAATATCATATAATTGTATTGAAAAGCACTTTTTAAAAACATTCAATACAATTCACAAAAATTTAAACTTTCAAATTACACACAAATAATTTCAATTTAATTAAAGATAAATATTGAAAGAGTAAAAAATTAAATAGCTTATTAAACTATATAAGTGTTTCTTAGATAAGTACATAGGAATAATATGCATAATTTATCTTTGGTTTAAATACTTTTTTTTTTTAAAAAAAGGACTTTTGCTTCTGTTTTTTTTTTTTTTTTTACTATTTTTGTTATAAAGTAAATATGTGCTGAGTAAAAAGGGTTATATACTAGTATAAACTAACATTTTCAGCCCCAAGTAAGACAATACATTTTGAATTGCTTTATTTCCAATTTTGACTTTACTGCCTTATTTTCTTTTCTTGATTTATGCTTCAAAGGTTTTTGTCTATTATGACCAATGTAGTAAAATTTTATACTGCTATTGCTGGGTGATTTATTATTAGATTACATACATGTTTATTAAGTATCCATGCATATTTTTGTTTTACATTATACTTACATCAATTTAAAAACTTAATTTTCTTTTTAGACTTTTGGAATTCTTTAATTTAAAGCTTAACCTATTATTTTAGCTTTATTGCCTTGCTTTTAATGAATTATATGCATTTACAATAAGTTTATTAATTTAGTAATAATAGTATTTTTTTACTAGTTCAAATTTTAGATTTTAAATTTGGTTAATTTACTTTTGCATTAGTTTTGTAATTTATCATTAGTTTATATACATGCTTAACTTTGTATTATCAAATGTTATTTATTACATTTTTACTTCTTTCTATATAAATAGAACGAGAGAGAGAGAGAAAAAAAAGAAATTACAATAAATAAACAGACAATTTGATTTAACAAGCTTTAAAAATTAACTTGGATTTTAATTGAATGATATGTTTATAATGACTTTTATAAAGATGAAAATAAAGGTTATAAAACTGGTATTTAATGCTTTGTGTAGATGTTTTATCTATACATGAAATTCACGTTAACAAAATAAAAATATTTTGTTCCATATAATACTCTAATAAACAGATATTTAAATGTGTTTCAATAGATCAATAAAGGGTGGAGGGATTCACGAAATGATAAATTCTTCTGCATAAGTAAAATAAAAAAATTTTAAAGTGCGAATATAAAGAAGTCCATTGATTGATATATAAATGCACATACTAATTATTTTAAAGCCCCTTATAGAAAATTATGAATATTACAAGCTATACCAAAGTAATTTATATCATACTAAAAAAATTTAAAATATAAAGAATAATCTTTTTCATAAACATTAATTAATGTATATGAGTAGAAGCATGTACTTTTAATTCATAGTTTTGAGTAAATTTCTTACCACAAATATTACACATAAAAGGCCTCTCTCTTGTATGAGTCTTTTTATGAGCAGATATGTTTGAACTGGAATAAAAAGTATTAGAGCAATCTTCACATTTGAATGGTCTCTCTTTAAAAAAGTACGAATTCTTTCATGTTTCATAATATCTCCTTTTTTGACTGAGGAATATGAGCAAAATGAACAACAATACTGCTGTTTAACAAAGTGAATAGCTTCTGTATTTGGCACTTCCAAAACAATCCCATTTCCTGAAAAAATAAGTTTCTTTGGATACATAAAAGATTAATTTTTTCAGTATATAATTACTTGTATCTCACATAGATAAAAACATTTATCATTTACTTAAATCAGTACAAAAATTAAATTGAGGATTAATAAGGATTGAGTTTATAAGAGTTATGAAATTGAAACTAAGGTTAATTTAGCAATTTTATCATAAGATGTTTTTCCTACTTTCAAAAGACTTTTTTTAATGGGAAAAAAGTGAACATATATAATCATGCCAAAATAAAGCCAACATGTAATGAATTTAAACTGATAAAATAGTTAAACAGAGCATAGGAGTATTTTTAAAGAAAAATTGAAAAAAGAGGAGGTATGAAAATATTTTCTATTACTTAAATAATTAGCTTCAATAAATTAAATTTTATTAATTCACTGCAGATATGTTACATTTTATTTTACATAAACATATAAATAATTCGGAAATAGCTATGCGCAAATTTAATTATATTATCTAAAATTTTTTAAACAAATGAATATCATGCTCTTTTCTCTTCTATAGCATTTTACATTAACTTAAATCAAAATATTTAGGAAAATTAAATTGATTATTTTTCAGAAAGACTTGGGATTGAAGTATTATTAAACATAAGTTAATATTCGCACACAAATTAATTAGTAAACATTTAATAAAATACTTTACATAATTCATAATATAAGTTTTTAATCTTGAATATAAATATATTACTGTTATACAAAATTTTCCTACGAAACACAACTTTTATAATAATAATTTGAAAAACAAGATAAAGCAAGCAATCCTTTACAGCTGACTATTACTCAGAGAAGTCAATCAAGTATACAATGAACAATATTATGCATTACCAAAAGATCAGAAAACATTGAAGCTTAAACTTTCAGATGCATACAAATTCAATTTACAATAAATGATAAATTATGAAAACAATAAATGTTTTCGAAACATCTAAAAAATAAATAATATTGAACATTTTCCCTTTTTTGTGCTTAAGTTATCAATATTTATCTTACTATTATTTCCGCTTGGAGACAAAAAATACTTTCTTAATTTGAATTAAAATTATTTTAAATTAATTACTCATTCTTTTAATAATAAAAATAAATAAATAAATAAATAAAATTTCCCTATACTGAATGTTATAATTATTCACAAGTTTGTTAAAATTAGTTTGACAAAATAACTATGACATGAAATTACATTAAAATAAGCTTTAAATGTATTTTAAAACACATATAGAATACAAAACAAAATTATAAAAATCATAACAATTACGAACTTTTCTATCGATATAAAAGATGTAATCTTCATGTAATTTCCGATACAAATACACACACAATTTTTTCTAGTTTCATAACATATACACAATATAAATATCACTCTACAGAAACAAAGTATTATTTTAAGAAAATTCAACTTTAAAAAAAATTATACATGAAACCATTTTAAAAATAAATTCTGGAAATTTTTTATTTAATACATAAGTTATCTCTCTCCAAAATATTAATAAAACAAACCATAAATTTATAAGATTTTTTTGATTGTTTAATAATGATACACTTTGATCAATTTATAAGGATTGGTATTATTCATAAGAAAAGTAAAATTACTTTAGGTATCTTTTAAACAGCCAAACAAGGATTATATTGTGCTATAATAACAGAGCAGTCATATAAATTTATAAAGATAAGTTGTTACTTTTCTTTATTACTTAATTGAGAAAAAATATCAGCTTTTAAATAAATATTTTACAGTGTTAAAATGAAGGCATTTTATGATAACTAAAAAAATGAGATTGCATATTCTGCTTTGTGTTAAAACCCTTATTACAAACAGTACATCGAAATGGACGTTCACCACTGTGAATCCTGTAATGAACTTTCAAGTTATCTTTGCGATTAAATGTTTTCTGACAAATAGAGCAGTTATAAGTCACAGGTTTAGTATGAGTCCATAAATGAAGATCCTGTTTCATTTGATCTGTACAACTTTGTCCTCCAGATGAAGGAAATGGAATTGTTAAATTGGGATTCAGTTCATGGTTTCTAATCGAAGTTGTTAAAATGGAAGAAAATGAGACATTTTTCCAAGGAAGAGACTTTGATGTTGAGTGTAGTACTTTTTGATGACCTGTGAAAAAAAAAAATAACTTTTCATAAGCAAAAGGGAACCAATGAAAAAAATATTTTTAGTCACAATTAACTATAAATTCCTTAGTTATATTTGACAAAATTAAGTAATATGTGTGGGTTATAAAATGGAACACAATGCAGGAAACATCTGTAAAAAAAAGTTCATTCTTAGAAAATGAGAAATATGATTTCATGAGATTTTAGGCTTAAACTCAGTTGAAATGAATTTCTTTTCTTCAAATTTTAGACATTTTTCTTTACTTTTTAAAAAAGGAACACATAATTGCGGGAGAAAACTCAAGTAGAATTTATTTTAATGTCAAAAATATTTAAATTTAATATATACACATAATAATAAGGTATAAAAGGAGAAACAACATAAAAATGTTTAATAACATATAACTCAAAAAAAAAAAAAAAAATCACAGAACAAATTTAGGTGAAAATGCAGTTTAGCGTAACCACTTGGCGAGATTTGAAAAATCGCCAAATTTGGCGATTTTTATGGCGGAGCCTGAAGCCTTATTCGAAAGGGTTGCTA
This sequence comes from Nephila pilipes, assembly GCA_019974015.1. NCBI lineage: Eukaryota > Metazoa > Arthropoda > Arachnida > Araneae > Nephilidae > Nephila > Nephila pilipes. The sequence continues at coordinate 421,210 of BMAW01099072.1, read as the reverse complement.
CGGCTAAAGCCACCTCAGTGGAGAGAAAGCATGGTAGCCACAATGGGCAAAATATCGCCAAACAATTCATGTCGCCAAGTGGTTACGCTAAACTGCATTCCAACCCAAATTTATTCATAATCATCTTTGCAAATGTAAATTTTTTAAAAGCACAAAAACATGATTGCATGTCTTCATTCCTACTATTTTTTTTCCACAACCAGGACAAAATGGGTGTTCTCTAAAATGAATTCTAAAACGAGAATCAACACTTGTTTATGATGCAAAATTTTCTACTACATATGACACATACAAAATGCAACACTGATTTTCTGAACAATTATTATTTTTTCGCCAGACATAAGTTAAATAAGAACATATATAAAGACTGTCTTTCAGTTCAAAATCAGAACGATGCCTGTTATTTATATGAAGAGATAGAAAGAGAAAGTTTATTAATTATTATTTCATGAAATAAAAAAAAAAGTTCTAAGTGAAGTTTTGCAAAGAATAAATTTAGGTAGCAAAAGTGAAAACTTCTCTAAAAAAATATTAAATTATTCAATTAAATATTATAATTAAAGCAAATGATAAATCATTAAATTGAGTATATTTTAAGCTAAATGTAATTATTGTTGCTATAAAAGAATAAATTTTTATACAAGTTTCAGTACAATCCTATATAAAAAAAATTAAGGAGAATAGCAGTTCAATACAGGCGAAAGCAAGCATGAAACATATATGCAAAAACTTTCGTAATATAATTTTGAAAAGTGATTGGGTGACCATTTTGTTGTTGACTAAAACAATAGCTCCATTAGTGGCCAAAGTATAAAAACATGGAACATTTTTCTTCTCAAATAAAAACAATTAACATTTTTTTTTTTTAAATATAGAAATTTAGACATCTTCAATACTACTTTCAGAGAAAAAGAGCACATTGTGTTTAATTTAAATACAATAGGAAATAGCTCTTACCCTCACTCATGTAAAAAAAATGATTATGTGACTTACTGCAATGTATACTTTCAAAAATTCGGAGATCAGTGTTCACATATAACACATTGAAAGAACGTGACAATAAGCAAAATGGTTTAAGAAAATGCACAGAAGAAAATACTTGAAATAATCTTTAATCACATATATCTGAAATTACATAGTACCAAGATCAAGAAATTAAAAGAAGCATCTTCTTTATTAAAACTTCCATCCCAAAAAGCCCCACAGAGACCTGTTTAAAAATTTAGGAAAATAATTTTAAAAAACTATTTACAAACATTCATGCATGAATAAATAGTCTTTTACTTTGTAAAGCACTACTCATATAAAAAAAAGTTGTCAAACTCTACTTACATGGTTGTGATTATAAGCAAGTATCAATAATTGTTAGTAAGATGACTATAAATGTAAAAGGGAATATAAATATTCACCTGTTTAATTACAAATTTTTTTTAATATTTACAGAAGCAGTACATCTATGATTTTTTTTCAACAAATGCAACACATTTAATAAGAATATAGATAAAAATCAATAATTAAGCAGTTTCTCAGAAAATACAATTCATATTTTCCAAAATTAATGTAGTGTTAATGATAGTTATAACAAAAACTTAATTATGCAATGGAATGATTAAAATTAGAGTTTCTTGTTAATCCTTTTTTTAAAAACATAGAAATAAATAACAAATATTTTTTAAACACACATTAAGTAAGTTGTGCAGAACATGGCCATATAAAACATATAAAAAATGAACATATAAAAAATAAGAAATACGAGATGAACAATTACACAAATAGAACAAAAGTTAAATTTTTTGGCATAATAACATATAAAAAATTTCTACGTACAATTTAGAATAAGAACATTTAACACATTACATAACATATATTAGGTACATTCCTTTTATAGACAGTATGTAAAAATAACAGAAAAAATACCTTATAATTTGTTTTTTGAAATTAAATTTTTAAATCAATCTGAAAAATTAATTGCATGTATTTTCAGGCTAGTATAATTGTAATCTCACTAAAATTCTAATATATATAACAGATTATTATGTCACATAAAATACAATATAAGTACACTATTTTTAATCCAATTTAAACAGTTATGCTTTATTTTGTTAGCGAACATGTAATGAAACAGATTACATCTCAAGATTAAAAAGTTTATAAAAAAAATCTTATACAAACTGGAATACTAAAATATAAAAAAGAAGATTAAACACAATAAGAAATAAAATTTAGTTCATCAAAAGTTTCGTTGAACAGGGTGATACCACATAAAATATTATTTTAAAATGACCAATATGGTCTAGAAAAACCCAGGGTAATGCACAAACATTCACCAATACAAACTTATTCAGCTCATTGTACTTTATGAATGGTTCTTGAAACACAACAGTAATTTATACTACAACCCCCTTTTACATTTTATAAAGAATTTTACATATATTTAAGAAATGTACAAATATCAATGTAGTTATTTACTGATTATTGTATACATTAATTTGATTATCAGAAAAATTCAAAAAAATATTAACAATTGCTTCAATGCTTTTAATGAAGATTTTAAATATAAAAAAATGAAACTCATCCTAGAGATAACCCTGATTATAAGTACCATTTAGACAACTGGTTTCGAAGAATACAATTAGATATTATTTGTTCCTTAAATTGTTGTGACTTAGACAAATCATCATACCATCACCAATTAGACTTTATTCTATGGTGAATCAATTCAGTAAGAGGTCAGAATATTCCACGCTTGAATAAGTCAACTCTTTTACATTTTTATTAATAAAAAAAAAAACATAGTTGTCTACCCATACATTTCAATCTTATAATTATATGTACAATTTGAATAAAGAAAAATAAAAAAAATTATTGATGACTCAAAAAGTGGAGCATTAAGTTTTGTTGCGATGTCAATTTTTTTTTACAGATTTTACACTGATACGATGCACTATGACTTGCAAGATGTGCTTTAAAATTACCCTTATGACTGAAACCTTTATAGCACACAGTACATACAAAAGGTCTTTCTCCACTATGACTTCTGTGATGAACTTCCAAATCTCGATTACTTTGGTATCTTTTGTAGCAAACTTCACATACAAAAGTATATTTCTTAGAATGAGTTTGTATATGTTTATCCAAGATATGCTTCATCAGTGATGTGAAAGGACACATGGAACAATGATAACTAGCTTCTTCAAACTGAGCATTAGGTTCAAAGGTTTCCTGAAACTTTCCACAATCTAAGAAAAATGAAATGTTGGTTTAAATTAAAACTATGTAATCAGTGCTTTAACTAAGCTTACTAAATAATAAATTTCAAAGGGAATAATAAAATTTGTAACAGTCCACTACATAAAAAGAGATATATTAAATTATAATTTTGTATTTCAGATTATAAAATGCATATTTTTTTTCAATGTTTGAATATCTGATATAAAATACCTCATGTTTACAGGTTAGCAATCAAAGCTAAGAGTTTACTCTTATAATAAGCACAATAAAGAATTAAAATTTTTATTAGTCACTTTAAGAAAATAAACTGAATAACTATATAAGCATCATTTATAATTTAAATTTTTTATACAATTTGATAAAATAATACTGAATAAATTATATCACATACAAAAAACAAATTATAAAAAAAAATAATAATTTTATACTATTTTTTCATTTTTTAAAAAAAGAAATGAATGCAAGTCCATTTTTTTGATTCATACAAAATCCACTTTTTTGATCCATGCAATAAAAAATTGAAAAGGAAATAAAAATATTTGGGATTATGTAATTAAGCAAAAACTAATAAATGTGCAATTTTTTGATATGTATTAGCAATATTTTAAAAATGAATACACATTATACAGATAATCAAAATCAAATTTATTCAAAAATATTTAAAAGGTATACAAATATTTTAAAAATGGCTAGAATTTAATGTGTGTAATCATATGAGCTGTAAGATTTTCTTTTGAGTAGAAGCTTTTATTACACTTCGTACAAATAAATGGACGTTCTTTAGTATGAATTCGAACATGCTTCTGCATATGACTTTTTCGTATCGTTGTATATGAGCAAAATGAACATGCATACAGTGTTTGCTTGGTTTGAGAAAAATTGCCAAGCGTCTGAATTATTTTTTTGAAACCTGAAAAAAATAATAAATATATAAACAACTTTTTTTCACACAATTATTTAATAATTCAAAAGTAAACCTATTTTACTGAAGCAAAAGTATTCTTCTTAACTTTTTAAGTGATGAATATAACTTTTAATATAAATTTATCATTACAAATATACATATTTACCATTAATACAATTATACATATTACCGTTTTAATTTTTAAAGTGATGAATACAAAATACATATTTACCATTTATTGCATAACAATAATTTACTTTAAATAAAATGAATACGAATCAGTGGTACATAAGACAGGTTTTTTATTACGGCTAAAAAAATATCAATATTAATGTTCCGGAAAAAGTTACGATTTTTTCTTATTCAATTTATTTTGACTACAATGCTACCAGATTCTATTTTTCATGTGCTAGGCAATTGTTTTTCTTTAAATTTATACCACTTTGAAAACAATTGTAGATACAGGTGCAAATTGCTATAATTATTACATATTTGTAATATATTTAAATTTATGAGAAGCAAAATTAAAAAAAATATATTAATTGTTTTTTATAGACAAAACACACATTTCTTATATGTGATATATACATAATAATGATTATATAAATTTATACCTTGAAAAATAAATTGACCATTACTGAAAGCTTTTTTTCTTTCAAGAAATCCATTATTAACTCTAAGTATTTTGAATTAAGTTACAAAAACAGAATACTTTAAGATTATTTCTTTAACAATAATGGATATAATAATGTATTAGAAAGAATTTACAGAATGTTATTATTTAATTTACCATGAATGAAAAATAATAAATTAGCACCAATTTAGAAAACAGTTCCAATTTCTGACATTCAATTACATGAGAGAAAAAACTTTATTTTCATAACTGTGAAGAAAAAATATGGGAAAACTAAGGGGGAGGGAATATGAATTTTTTTTTTTTGGTAAAATTGATTGTTTATTACTGTCGCACTTAGGAGCTAAACAAGGGCTATTAGCAGTGGACCGAGTAAGTGATGGACGTGCCACCTCAGTTGGCCCTTCCCTCTCCTAACTTCCACATAATACCAACTGGAGAACTTGGGACTACCAACAGATTCAATATGCATCAGCCCCCATTACACAGCTGTTCTTTAGTGGCATCAGAGTTTGAACCAACAACTCGATGAAGAGATCAGCAGAAAAATTGCAACCATGACCACTGAATTTAGTCAAAAAAGATACAATATTAATATCTCTTGAGGGAGAACCAATAATATGATTTAAAAGCATTCATATAAAAATACTTCATTAAACAGCAATGTAAGAAATCCACTAAAAGTTTGTTAGTAATTTAATTTAAATCGAATCAGATGTTAAAATAAGATTCATATAAAAGAGAAAAAATTGTTTCTTTCAAGCAATTAATAAACACATACTATTTTTATTATGTTTCTCAATTTTTTTTAAAAAGCAATAAAATCGCATTTCTGATAAAACTGATAATTGTGGATTTATTACATATCACATTACACATAATCTTTTAAATTAATGAGATTTTATGGGAATTCAAAACAAAGTTAAAAATAATAAAAAGTTAATATAACGAATAGTGATAAATTAATTCCATGAAACCACGTAATATTAATTTTTCAGTTTAGTAAATTAACTGAAAAATATAGAAAAAAAAAAGAATCTAATTAATGGCTGCTTAAAATACTTACAAAAAATAATATGATCTGTTTCAATGATTTTTGTAGTACACAAATTGTTTTTTAAAGATAATTCGAACTAAAGCCTTTTTTTTAAAAAAATATAATTGTAGGAAAATTAACAAAATTATACATAGCAGTCCAACTTTTTAAAAGGAAACCAATTATAAAATTAAAAACTAAAGAAATAAAAATGAACAAAAGTGAAAAATTATTTAAAAATAATGACCTAACTTTATGCAAGAAGAAATAATCTTTTTTTTTTATTGAAATTTTCATAAGAGAGCAAAATTAAAATACGTTGACTAATTCAGAAACTATACAAAGTGAAGTATAAACATTTTGTCATTATTGTGATTTAGATGTGTTAGTATCTCTAATTTCTTCTGGTGATGAAAAAGAAAAATCAAACACAAAATAAAATGAGTCTTTATAAAAAAAACCCACACAAAAAACAGATGAACATTTTTTTGAGACATATAATTCATAGATTTTTTTTAATATGCTTTATTGAAAAGAAGTTCAGTAGTAATTAAAATTTAAAATGCATCAAATCAATACACAGAGAAACATCAATCAATATTACAATACAAGCAATTTTTCTAAAAAATAAAAAATTATATGTTCTTTTAGAAAACTATTACATTCAGCCTAATATCACCATAATATGATAAAGAATACAAATAACTAAAATTATCATAAATTATTTAAAGCCTGCATAGAATTTTTGATAAAATTAAAAAAAATAATTAAAATTTGCTTACTTCAATCGTTCACAAAATCCTGTTCTTTTTAAGATGCAATGCTTAAGTATATAAATTTCATTTGGATACAAAAAAACATCAAAGAAACAGAAATTTTAATCAGTGATGCAAAATGTTAAAAACAAATAAAGAATGAATGGTTCATTTTTTGCATTTCATACAACAAAGGAAAAGAAAACATTTACAAAATATTAGTATAAAATAGTAAAGGCATGATTAAAAAAACCTATATAATCTAATAAATTATACAAGATTCAGAAAACCAAGATAAGATTCAAAGTCTTTTAGGGGTACATGAACACAAAACAATTTCAAACCCTGATGGAAAAAAGATTGAATGAATAAAGATAAAATCCGAACAATTTTAAGGATTTGAAAAAGGAGAAGTATATAAATTTTAATTGGAAGATTGATTGGTTTTATTAATGTTATACTAAAAAGCAACAAGTGGGCTATTTTAAAATGGACCACCTAATTCTGAGCCTTGGTCAAGTGATGAGGACAACACCTGATTTGGCACCTACCTCTCCTAACTGCCTTGCCACGCACACCAAGAAGAGCACTCTGAGCCTCGACAGATTTAAAGTGCATAAGCCCAGGTTACATGGTGGGTCTTTAATGGCTTAACGGATTGAACCTCGAATAACTTAATTTTTTAATAACATGATAAATTTATCTCAAGTAGCAGCTAACATATTAAAATAACACAATAACCACTGCATTGTCTATGTGATAGAATCCTTTTTTTTATTCTCATGTAAATTAAAAAGTTACTAAATAAAATAGACCATGGTGTAATCTTAAAGCTACATGCAACCACAGGCCACCAAGCACATCATTTCAATAAATTCACATTTTTTTTTCCAACAAAAATCCTTCATTTTGATTAAAGTATTTTCTTTATCAATTACACACTATATAATTGTTAGGTATAGCTAAATTTTCTTT
>BMAW01099072.1:359717-413275 GCA_019974015.1 Nephila pilipes | reverse complement strand
CCCCCCCCCCAAAAAAAAAAAAAAAAAAAAAAAAAAAAAAAAAACACCACACAGAAAATAGATTTTGTTCAGTCTACCTCATCCCTTTATAATTATACAAAATATTTTGGTTTTACCATAAACAAAAATTATAAAACAAACCTTATTATGAAATATTTAACATTACACAATTTAAATATGGTTTTATATAAGGTCTTTCAGAAAATTATAATGGATGATTAATAAACATTTTACAAATGTTTTAAAAGTAAAATATGACACAATATTTCTAGGTAGTGATTACCAAACTTTTTCAACTCATGATGCTTTATCCTTTATAAAAGCTAGACTAATCAAAAGTAAGAGATTAATATATTAGATTCTCAGTTCCCTGTGAAGGTTTCCTAAGGTTCTTCAGCACATATATTGGTAATAACTATTATGTTGAATACAATCAATGTTGAAGTGTTGAAATATTATTGAGAACAAAAACAACTATGAGAATTTTATGATACTTATCCTCTGACCATTTAAAAAAAAAGGAGGGAAGGATTAGGTTGATCCAAACTTCTTTAGTATATTCTAAATCATTAAATTCATAATTGCTCATGTTCTTTAAAATGCTTAAGCATACTTTCTCGAGTATAAAATCTGTTTGAACAAACCAGGCATTCAAATGGTAGTGTATCAATATGTGATTTCATATGACTCAAAACATGTTCTTTTCGTGTAAATCTTTTGGAGCATACCACACAAATAAAAGGACGATCATTAGTATGAATCCGAACATGTCTTTCCATATGACCCTTGTGAGATGTTGTATAATCACAAAATGAACAATAGCGCATAACTTTCAATCTTCTCCCACATGACTCATGTTCAGAATTATCTGAAAATAAGTACAGCTTCATTACTTAAAAATCTCAAATAGAAACTTTAAAGAAAAAAATTAAAGATAATGGCTTTTTTAATGAAATAGCATTTCATTTGTAGTTATATTAATTTTTGAACATGAAAAAATAATAATAGACATGAAAATGTATTAAACCTATAACACCAATAATTAAACTACAAACAATGCTTAATGAATTATTCTAGTCTTTGTAATGATTATTAATGAATAGAAAAATAATAAATTGTATATAACCATCAAGTGTTAATTTAAACAAGAGAAAATTAAAACTATATTTCACTAAAAGAGTAACATAAAATTTATTAAAAAAAATTGAAATGAAAAAGAAATCTGAACATATTATTAAACAAATAAGACATATTTTAAATCAAAAGAATAACAATCTTCAATGAAGTATAAGTAAAACTCAATAAAATAATGCAAATTGAGCAAAATCAAAAATTAAAATAAAATGAATTAAACTGCTCGAAAAATTCATTAAAAAGGTGCACTCAATTTTTTTTCTATTTTCATAATGATGAATGAAGTATGAAAAATGCAACATTCAACAAAAAAGAGAGACAAAATTAAGTATTTCATACTGGTTATAGTAGTTTATGTAAAGGCTTAAACATAATCAAAAAAAAAGAATATAGTAAATTATTTTGTAAATGCGTTACTTAAAGGTTTTCCTTTATCAAACATATTTTTTTTTCAAAAAATATCTATAATAAATATAATACCTAATAAAATATAAAACAACTATTTCAGATTAATACATATACCTATACTGAATATAATTCCAGTTTAAATACTTTTTATCATAATTAAATAAAAATACAATTACACTTATAAAGGAAAAACACCAAAGACAACCAAATATGTTACAAAATAATTTATACTATATTGTAAATAAGTAAAAGTTTTGTTATTAAAAATTAAAATACTCCAGTAATTAAAAATTTTACAGTTTTTTTCTCTGTAATTTGGAAATGTTAATCACTTTTTATTGGCAGCTTAACAGATAATTAAGCACAAAATATTAAATTAAATTCATAATCATGTACTTTTACTCTTTTTAAATTATCCCTAAATAACAGATAAGAAAATGTCCTTTTTGTCAAATTTTTCATATATATGATGAAGTTATATAGGAAATTTGCAGTAAAAAAATAAAGCATCAATAAAAAACTTTCTTTATAATTGTGATTAACAAAGTGTGTGTGTCAGTTGAGTTTTATGGCACAAGAGCTACAGTAAGCTATGCTGCACCAATGATTTGTTAAAATAAAAATTACAACTACATTATCTTAAAAACACGAAATAAACACAACATAATAAAGTTAAAGGCATCAAATATGGTGTAAAAGGCCAATTTGTTTTATAAAAGCAAATAAGTTAAGATGGGGTTCCTCCCTCCCCAAACCAAGTGAAGATTAACAAAGAAGGAATGTGTAATAAATCATGTGTAAGGCTAGAAATATTTATGTAATCTAAGTTACAAAATTCAATAATTTTAAATAGCAAATATTGTATTTATAAAGGCACAAAGTTAGTTCTGGAAAATTTGGACAAAATTCCGTTTGCTGATACATGTATGGTATCAGCTTTCTTTCTCTCCTAATTAGATTTCAAATGTTTTTTTAGACAGATATTTTGAAAACCAAAAATTAAATAAAAACATATTTCAAACTTTAAAAAAAAAATCTAGTTTTTTAAACTGGATAAGAAATAAATTTGAAAACAAAAATTGGCAAATGAATGCATACTGAAAAAGCAGTTTCTATGAAATTCAAAACAGGAAGGGACCCCCTCCCCCCCAAGAAAGCTGATAGAAATTTTTTAAATATACAACTACAATATTTGTAATACATACACTACCACAAATAAAAATAACTTAATATATTTTTAAACAATATATAAAAACAAAGTGAAGATTTTTTTTTCAACCAAAAAATAAACAATTCATAAAGACAACTGAATTTAATTCATATTCATATATATATATATAAGTTTGAAACAGATTACAATGATTCACAAAAGTAGAAACCAAAGTAAAAATTAAGAGAAGGAAAGTTTATCCATATAATATTTTTATTTTTCAGTATATCCGATAGAAATATTATGTATAATTGTCGAAGTTTAATATTTAAAGACTGCAAAAGACATATAAAATGACCTTTTATAAATGATTCATTTATTTTGAATATAATTGAAATTAATATGATTTATGATACAGAAATAATAAGATTCAAATTTATGAATGGCCTGAATTTGTAAATTCAGGTAAACAATTCACCAATAGCAAAAATGACATTTAAATAGGAGGGAGAAAAACAAGAAATTGATTAATATATGATTCATGTGAGATGACAATTCATATTGATATTTTAAAAGTATCGATATGAATCAATTCTGCTACTTAATTCAAACAAATGTAAAATAAATACGAAAATAATTTAACAAGCAACAATTAAATTCTAAAAAATATTTACATCTTGGTAAAAAATCTGGTAAGAAAATAAAAGAATAACAAACACTTTATTAATATATATATAGCTGACAATATTTTTATAATTATGCCTGTGAATCATGTTACTTAAGACACATTTCTCAACAATATACAAACACCAATATTTGTATAGAGAAATTTTCAAACTTATTTTCTTTTGAAAGGAGAATTACATATTGGCAAAATTTTTAAAAATACACATATTCCCCATATAAAAATTAAGTCTTAAATTGAGTAGATACAATTTTTTGATTGATTGTGTAGTAATTTCTTGTAAAGCTATTTTAAATATTAACTCATAATGTAGAATTTTGAACTAATTTATTATAATTACTGATAAATTAGTTATAATAAATACATAAATTCAAGATTCATAAAATATTGAGAATTTCTGAATAAAAAAATATTTCTTTTCCACTGCATTTTTTCCAACAAAAATAAGAAAAACTTATTATAAAGAAAAGTCACTCAAATAATGTTACCAACATATCAATTATGCACATTCTTGCATTGATTATTTTTTGTGAATTTCTTTTATATTTAAATATATTGTCATAAGTTTTAGAATTAATTACAATATTTAAGACATTTAAAAAGAAGCTCAATTGGAAAGGTTGGTATATTAATACAAACTTAAATATGACAGAGAAAATACACTTTGGGAAATACAACACCAATATGCGAGAGTAAAATGGAATGAATACATCTTTTCAAATAAGCAATAGAAACTAAGGTTTAACTACAAAGTCTAATAGATTAATTAAATAGCATTACTCATATGAAACTGAAGACTTATAACATAATCAAAACATTCAAAATATGTATATTTTCTCAACAATAAAATTAAATGACAAGAATAAACATTTGATATCTGAAAAAATACAATAAGCAAAAGCATATAAAAAGTGATAATTTAGCATGTGAACATCAAAATATGTATATTTAAATTAATGTATGCAAGTTATTGTCAGTACAGAGTTAAAATAATGTAAAAAGAGTTAAAATTTACAGAAAAACAAAATGCGACATTTTCAAAAATAAACACACAGTATTATTTCCATTAAACACAGAATGATAAGTGTTTGATGTAGCAAAATGAGCACTCAGAAAAAGCTAATGTAAATTCGTAATAAATAATTCGAAGCTTGTGAAGCCTCATAAAAATTGCATTATAAGAAAAAAGCACATTTTAAAAATATTTTTAGAGGCTTTCGAAAGGTGGAAATCAAAGTGAGTGACAGTTAGGGTTTATAGCATAAACATGTTAGCTTAAAAAGTAAAATGACCAATGATAATGAACAAGTAAATTTAGAATTTAAGTTTTCAACAAATATCTACTTGGAAACAATTTTGAAAAGCACACATGGACATAAAAAATTTCAAGTAACTTATTATATACATGAAAATTTGAGTATGAATATATATATATGTTCATCAAATTGTTAAAATATGACTTCAAAGGCATTTTATTTTGTATTCTTTTGCAATTAAGAACATGAAATTCCCAAATTTACACATGAGGAAAAAAAGTGCACCAAAATGATTAACCAAACTTGCAGTCTCTTAATCACTAATATTTTGATAAAAATTTTTTGCATGGAAGAAAAAAAAATTGTAAAAAGGACTTTATTCAGTCACATAATATGTAGTCCATCAAACACATTTTTTTTTTTTTTTTGCCAAATATATTTAAAAACCCATTACTTAAAAATTTCAGATTATAAGCATCATTTCCAATGAATATTTCTTTTTAAGTTGAAGTCATGTGAGCAACAATGCATAGTTATGTATATTTTAAGGAGCCACACCATAAAATGAAAAAGTATAAGGACTAAATTAAATGCAGAATAACAAATGGTTAAAGAAAATATACAAGACAGTCATATGAATTTAAGAGTTGTTCATTCACTATACCTTGAATCTAATTTTTAGAATGAGTTTTCAAATGACGAATTAAATTATCTCTAGAATAAAAATTTTTATAACATGTATTACATACAAATGGACGTTCTTTCGTATGAGTACGAATATGTCTTTGCATATGACTTTTGTTAAATGAAGAATATTCACAAAATGAACAAAAATACATCTTCTTCTTAAGATGAGGATCATTTTCAAGGAGGGAAACTTCCATACTTTTAAAAAATCCTACAGAGAAGTAAAATGTATTGTACTTATTTTCATTACGTTAGAAATTACAGAATCTTACAAAGAAATATAATTATAAAAATTTCATTCAAAAAGTGATAAACCTCATTATATAGAATGCAAAATATATCAGTAAAAAAAAAAAAAAAAAAAACCCATCAGATTTAATACCAAAAAGAATATCTAACTCATAATATACATAATGAGATATTTATGTTACATTATTATTTCAATTAACAATTAGTAACAAGAAATAGAGAAACAACAATAGTTCAAACATTATATTTAAGCTCTTACTTACCTCAAGAAAGCACCAAAAGCTTAGCATATTGAAAACATTAAACTGTTAATAAAAATTAATTATTTTTAAAATAAATTAAAACAAATAAATTAGAGCTGAAATAATCCTCAGTTATGCATTATTCATTTTGTTTTAAAATTTTAAGAATGTAAAATGATTTATAACATTTGTTAATATACCTTTTTTTGGATTTCCTTAAATGGCTTTAGTGGAATTTTATTTAGGCAGGTTGCAAACAACTTGTAGTTTACTAAATTTCAATCCAACTTCAACAAGTCATGTAAATTGAATGGAATCTCCTTAAACAAGAAAGTACTTTTTTTCTTCTTCAGATTAATCCATCAATTTTTATGGTATGCATTATTTCCCTTCCCAAATTTTTCTACAATCCAACTTAAATTTTTAATTGTTTTTAAAAAAAAAAAAAAAAAAAAAAAAAAAACATTAATAAGTTATTCATAAAAATGTGAAAAAAGTTCCAATTATTATCAATTATACAAAATATTCCTGCACACAGTTTATTGTTATACATACAAGCATTAAAAAATATATTTATTTTACTTGATTACTACTTTTAATGGAAGTAAAAAATTAAAATAGCAAATAATTAACTAGTACATTTTAAATTAGCATTATTTATATTAGAGATCAAGTGATTTAAATATTTGATTGAATTTGGATAGTGAATATAAAGTATTCCACGGCCATGTATATTTTAGACTAGGATTTTTTAAAAAAAGCACTGAAACTAACAGCTAAATTTTTTGAAAATGTTATTACATTTCTTTTGCTGAAAATCTTAAAAGAAATATTTTGTTGGTATTTTTAAAAATTTATGTTCTAAACAATACCAGCTACCAGGATCTTAAAATTGGAACAAGAGGAGATGCAGCCATTGCAGAAATAGTAATAAAACATTTTAACATTAAACAAAATTGAAGAAAATATTTAAAAAAAAAAAAAAAACTGCTTTAAAAATAAAGGAGGTTTAGTACAATTTGAGTTGAATGCTTTCAAATTAAATTTGATAGTGTTGCATTTTTGTTACATTCTACATTTTAAAAACAAAAACATATATTTATATATAAATTGTGTCATGGAATATCTATTGATGCTATTATAGAGTAGTCTTTAACCCCTTGCCAGTTAATGTTTCTATTTTGTAAAGCCCGAGATGAGTTCGTTTCTACTTTAGGATACTTAATGCACTATTTTCTTAAGAGATGGCATTAGTAGTCCTAGTTTTTCACCGAATATGACTTCGGTCGAGGAGGAAGGGAAAATGTGGGGGCTGTCAGTTAAACAAAGACATACTTGGATTGATAAACAAAGGCAGATTTTCACTTTCTCCTTTAGTTTTGGTTGCTTTTCAGTGAGTTTTTTTGCAAATAACTTTCTTTTTTCGCAATGTCCAATTCAGACACCAATGTGGAGTACAGTTTAGGTATTTTTAATTAATTAGATATTAATTTTAATTAATTAATTTTTAATGGGTATATTTAAAATTTTATTTTTGTAATAAAAAACCATTTTCTAACTTTTATAATAATATAAAGAACAAAATTAAACAGACAAATTTTTTTCCCATTTTTCTGAAATATATGTCACAGTTAAGGGGTTAAAGTATAAGCCATTACATGT
The DNA here is from genome assembly GCA_019974015.1 of Nephila pilipes. Classification (NCBI taxonomy): domain Eukaryota; kingdom Metazoa; phylum Arthropoda; class Arachnida; order Araneae; family Nephilidae; genus Nephila; species Nephila pilipes. The sequence continues at coordinate 405,802 of BMAW01099072.1, read as the reverse complement.
TCAGAGCTTTACAATTCTTTTTGAAAATGTTTTCATTCATGTTTTTAATTAATTAAAATATTACAGTTTTTAACTTTAATGCACATATTTTTAACAATATTCCTAATATATAATTTAACATTAATAAACAAATATAAAAATTATTTGGGACATGATACAGGAAATGAAATATTTTTAATATATAAGAATGTAATAAAAAAGAAGCACAAAAACTTTTAACTCAATAAAATTCCAGATTTTGAGCAATAATGATTTCACTTCATCAATAATACAATAATAAAATAAGAATTTCAGATTGCTGCAATTTCTATATATTCAAAGTTTAATCAATTTTTAAAAATAATTTGTAACTTCACTAAAAATTAAATTAATTAACATCTAAATTCACAGTCAACAAAGAAAAGGGGAAAAAAAGGTTTTTCTTGCATCTAATGAAGCTAAGCAAAATAAAACAAATACCATTCTATCGAAATGATGAAATTGCTGCAATAAATATTGTAATTTAAAAATTCTTACATAAACAATTCATAGAAGTAATTGTTTTTATTAAATTACCCAGCTACTTCTGAAAAAGTCATGTAGAAGTTGGGTTGCAGACATTAAATTCTTCCAGTTTCTAATTTTATTCCACATGTTTGCTAGCACTACTACTTTAAAAACTTCTAAGGCTTGAATTAACAGTGCCAATTTTCTTGCAAAACAGAAATTCTAGCTTCTCATGTTCAATGAATTATAAAAACATAATAAATCTTACTAAGCATATAAATAATTAAAATAACAAGAAAAGAATTTAAACTAAAACACAATAATACTTATAAGCAATCTACAAATAACGGGACCAAAATAATACATAAGTGCAAACATAATAATGAAGATGTTTAGGAAAAGCACTTATTTTCAAATTGCTTTTAAATTTAAGTGTTTGAGAAAGGTAAGAAATGAAATAAATTTTAGGAAAATAAGGAAAAAAAAAATTAAATTATTAATTAAGATTTAACAAGTAACTTCAGTTTCAAACAAGATCATATATTCACAATATATATAAATGTATTACTCCCTCTAAAATACAGCACTCAGGTCCTGTTAGTTATCTAGTGCTTTTGCATAAGCTGCTTAAAGTCAAAGAAAATTATTTTGTTCCTTTCACTTTAAATGAATAATGTAGGCTATGAATACAGAAAAGCACAACTTTTTGTAGTTTTAGTTATATTGTGTATTTGATACTCGATTATTAGTAATTTTCCAGTAATCTGGTCCGATATTTGCCTGATTATCCAGAGCGTACTATAATGTAAAAAGTATTTCAAATATCAATCTATGCTTAGAGCAATTTTTTATTAGATATTCAAAACAAGCATTTTTAACATACAGAAAGTCAATATTTACCCAAATCTACAATGGAGAGAGACAGTTGAAAAAAATCAAATACGTATAGTAGTAAAACATCACAATATTTACAGCTATCAAAACTGAGGAAAATGACACAATTCACACCATTTACCAAAAGACAATCTTCATCCAAATGAATTATAGATAATGGATTATTATTATAAGTATATATTAGTTACTACTGCAGACATCAAAGATTGAGGGGGCTATTGTTTATCAACATCTCACTGAGAAGCAACAAGAGATCTACAGACAACAGACCTTTGTAATTTTGAACCTCTATCAAATGACGAGGATGACACCTGAAACACACCTTATGGCACTTCCTCTCCAAACTTCCACATCTTGTCCATGGGTGGATTTTAATGTGCTTAAGTCCTGAAATATGGCAAGTCTTTAGTAAGTAGGGGGAGGGGGGAAACAGCTTGATAGGTTTCGAGAAAAAATGCTTATGTATTATAAATATAATTTTATTTTTGTCAAAATATTATTCAAACCTGTTAGAGCTATTTACTAGCTAGTAACAGCAATTCATACAATAATTTGTTTCGCATACACAGTACTAATGTGAGTAACATAGTCAAACAACAAAAAACACACCTCTGTATTACTTACATAAGTTTTCACTTAATTTACATTTATTTATTATAATTAGAAATTGCTTTAATTGATGAAAATAACTAAAAGCCATTTGCTTGTATCAACAGATTTTCATTACATTCTGTTACATACCATACAGAAAAGTTATTTAATCCCTAACTATACTTTTTCAAACATTCAAGGGAAAAATAAAGCACAGAATAATAAATATATGTACAGAGTACAAACTATAAGATAACTTCAGTTATCAACTGATCATATTTTTAGTATGCTTGCTGGAAAAAAATAAAAAAGGAAGTAAAATATTTTAAATCAAGATACATAAATTGTAATACTGTTAATGACCATGCAGCAAAACAGCAGTAAAATTTTTTAGAAAAGAATATTCTAAAATTAAATAGACATAATTCTGTTGCATACTGAAACCTGAATTATCAGAAGATAATTAATGAGAATTTTTTCTATTAATGATACAATATCCAGATTTAAAAAAAACATTCAAAGGATAAACACACTTTTGTCAATTATTTCTGCAAGATTTAAGAATATAGCATGATTTTTTCCACAATGGAAATTTTTATTGTTAGATTAAATTGTAGTATCAATATGAATGTAGGTATTATGAGTGAACAAGAGAATCCAAAGAATGCAAGATCAAGCAATTCTAGCTACTTGACATCTGTACCAAATTTTTAAGTCTAACTGTCCTTCTTTTGTTCTCACAGCCTTTTTATTCAAGTTCTAGAATGAATCTTTATATGACGAATGAGATTATCCCTTGAACAAAAACTTTTACAGCATTCAATACACATATAAGGCCGTTCTTTAGTATGAGTGCGAACATGTTTTTCCATATGACTTTTGTTAAATGAAGAATATTCACAAAATGTACAAAAATGAGTCAATTTCTTAAAGCGATTTTCATTTTCAAGAAGTGATATTTTCATACTGTTATAGAAACCTATAGAGAAGTAAAATATATAGTATTCACTTACATCAAATTAAAAACTACTGAGTCTTGAAAAATAGTTCAAGAACACTTTTTGCTAAATCAATATAATTTATTGCAAAATATATTGAACAGTATTTAAAAAACAAGCTTAAAAGTTTCAATTGTTACAGTCAAAACTTAAAATTTACATATAAAAAAAACCCATATCTTCTGATAAAGTTTGAGAAAAAGTCAAACATTCCAACATCTACATATAATAAGTTAAATTTGAAGCACATCACAAAAAGAGATGGTTTATACACAGTTTTTTAAACAAATTTTTGAATGCCAGTGTACTACACCAATAACCCAACATTGTATTCATAAGAAGTATATACATGTGATATGGGGGAGTGAGTGACTGTGGAGTTTAATGGTGCAAGAACCAAAGTAGGCTATGCTGCGCCAAACACTTGTTAAAATCAATCAGAATAAAAATTTTTTAAAAAAATATGAAACAAACACAAAGTGAAAAAAAGATGAAACATCAAATTGGGTGTAAAAGGCCAATATGTTTTAAAAAAGCAAATAAATTATGGTGGGAGAAAAACCCCACCAAGTCAGATAGTTTTAAAACCAAAGACAATAAAAATACGACGATGATGATCAAACATAGGACACACAATTAAAATGTGAAGAATCGTGTAAGGGACATGGCAGGAAGGACACTCGGGATGGGGGGGGATGCAGTAAAACAAAATATTTATCCTTTAGCTACATTATATAAAACAATTTTAAGTTTATAAATTTTCAACAAAATGAAAAATGTATGTTTTGTAACGCGTTAGCGTATTTTTGGAAACAATCATCGTTATGCATGCAGTGTTTCCCTGGACATGAAATTCATGTCTTCCCCCCCTCTGTTAGTAAATGCAGTGAAAAAAACAAGCAAACAAATTTATGCAAAAAAAAAGCTCAAGGAAGAAAAATAAGTGTGTTTCTGGAGCAGAAACAGTAGATTGAAAATTGATATTTTAAATGTCACAAAATTGGCAACAGCAAATTGCTAAAGAGTTAAACATCTAATGAGTATTGAAGACCAAGCTCTATAACAACTTTAAATCCATCATTTCATAAATAGTCCAAAAAATGTCATTTGATCCGCAATTTATGAAAACATATTTTTCTACTGTTTTAACAAATTAGCTTATTTTGTAAAAAATTATCTGCAATATATTTTACAAATGAAAAAAACCCAAAAGAATTATTTAATAATTTGAGTAATGATAATAAAAGAAATGACAGATGGCTTTCAAAATTGAAACTAAAATACATTTAAACAAAATCTGTTGTACCACATACACTTTGAAATAGTTTTTTCCTTCATTTTAAAATTAAATTTATTTTATCATACACAAAACAAATTAAAATTAAGTATAGCATAAGAACAACTTAAAAGATTATAAACAGAATTCAGATATAGGTAATTATATAAATTTGCACAATAATTTTTGAAAAGATGTTTATATATATATAAAAATAAGCACATTTTCAAATAGATTTAAAATTTAATAAGACTGAAACCATAAAGTGTTTAAGACATGTATGAATGAAACAAATTTAAAGAAATAAAGCTTTAAATTATTAAATGCAATCATGAAAAATCATAATATTTAACAAGTAAAAGTTCATTTTAAAAAGGATTATATAATCACAATATATATATATGTATGTATGTATGAGTGAACACTATACTCCCTCTAACACACAAATACAGCATTCCACCTTTTCAGTCCTGCCAGTAATCCAGCTTGTTTACACAGGCTGATAAGTGAATGAAAATTATTTTATGCCTTTTATTCAATGGAATAATATAGGCTATCAGTACAAAACAGTAACTTTTTGTAATTTTATTATTCTGTGTGTTTATTTCTTTGTTTTCATGTACTGTATTAAATTTTTTCATTTATAACAGTCCTCACAATTTTAATATGTTATTATTAATGATTTCCAGTAATCCAGGGGCACTCTTGTCTGATATTTGCCAGATTACCCAGAGCGTACTGTTATGTAATAAGTATTTATAACACCAATCCCCCCCCCAAAAGCAATTTTTATTACAGGTTTAAAACTAGCATCTTATTCAACATACAGAAAGACAATATTTGTCAAAAATTACACTGAAGAGAAACAGAAAGAGATCAAATATCCTTTTCCTTTAAAAAGTAAAAGAACATGTTATTTATAGGTATCATAACTGAGGAAAATGTGAAAAACAATCACATTTACATCAAAATAAAACCTTCACCAAACTAAATTACAAATCATGAAATTATTACTTATAAGAATTCATTTGCCACTTCTGCAAACATCAAAGATTGCAAAGGGAGAGTAATAACTTTATAGGTATAAAGAGAAAATGCTATGTATTATAAATATAGTTTTATTCTTGAATTTTTTTTAAAAAACCTGTTAAAATTATTTACCAGTTAACAACAGTAATTCATAAGGTAATTTGCTTTGGATACATAGTACTTATAAGAATTACATAGCCAAACAATATGAAACACACTTTTTTATTACTTAAATAATTTTGAACTTTGAAAAATTAAAATGTAGATTTCTGAATAAAATTAAATACAATTTTGAATAATTAAATTATTTTGTACAATTTTTTTTAAAAAAAGCAGAAACAAATAACATAAAAATAAAACACAACACAGTTAAGTACGAGGCTCAATGTAAAAACAGATATATAAATGCAATATTTAGCTCAATTACAATTATTTACATTTTTATTGATTATAATTAGAATCTGATTAAATTGATATTAACAAATAAAAGCCGTTTGTTTGCATCAACAGTTTTTTTCCATTCTTTTTTTATAAACTATACAGAAAAGTTCTTTAATAACTTATAATATCGTATCCAAAGTAAAAAAAGAAAATTTTTTTTTAAGGATAACCATGATTTTGTTAATCCTTCTTGCAATACTTAAGAATATAGTATGGATTTCTCACCAATGGAAATTTTTATTGTTACATTAAATTGTAGTATCAATATGATTGTAGGTGTTATGAGTGAACAGGAGAAACCAAAGAATGCAAGATCAAGCAATGCTAGCTGTTTGATAACCATACCAAATTTTTAAGTCTGTCCTTTTGCTTCCATAGCCTTTTTCTTCAAATTCTGGAATGAGTCTTTATATGTCGAATGAGATGATCTCTTGAAATAAAACTTTTATTACATTCAATACATACGTATGGCCGTTCTTTAGTATGAGTGCGAACATGTTTTTCCATATGACATTTGTTAGATGAAGAATATTTACAAAATGCACAAAAATGCATCGTTTTCTTAAGGCAATCTTTCTTTTCAAGAAGCGATATTTTCATACTGCTATAGAAACCTATAGAGAAGTAAAATATATAGTATACACTTACATCAAATTAAAAATTACAGGGTTGAAATACAGTTCAAAAACAATTTTACCAAATCGATATAATTTATAACAAAGAATGTTGAGCACAGTACTTAAAAAATCAAGGTTAAAAATTTCAATCCTTACACTTAAATTTTAAAATTTACATATAAAATCCACATCATCTCATAAGGTTTGAGAAAACTTAACATTCACAGTATCATCATATAATAATTTAAGACAGAACATTCCAACATATTTTAATAATTTAAATTTGAAACACACACAAGAACAGTGTAATCATTTTTTTTTGTATGAGTATTAAAGATCTGACTATATGATAACTTTAAATTAATCATTTTATAAATACATCAAAAGGTTTCATTTAATAATGAAATGTTCAGTAATTTAGAATCATTTTTTAAAATTCCTTTAAGAATGCAAATTGATTAGCAACACACTAAAATACAACATTTTTCTTATATTTTAACAAATCAGCATTTTTATGGCATTTTGTAAAAATTTCACTACAATACATCTTACAAATGAAGAACACACAAGAAATTATTTAATAATCTGAGTAATAATAATTTTAGAAGTGACAGATGGCTTTCAATATTGAAACTAAAATGTATTCAAACAAAAATTTTTGTTGCACATGTAATTTTAAAATAGTATTTTCCTCCCCTTGAAAATAAAATTTATTTTATTACCTACAAAATAAAAAAAAAAAAGTATAGTACAAAAATAGTTTAAAAGATTATATTATAATATAATAAAGGAGCATTTAACTAAATTTGAGGTATGGATATGAAAGACTTCATCCATTTTTAGTATATTCTGGAATTTACTGAAATCTAGAATTCATATACAAAAATCGATAATGTTAATGATTTTTACTTTAATCAAAAGAAGTATGCTCCTTCTATAAGAAGGAGCATATTAAAATAATTTTGAAACTTTAAATTATTTAGAAATTTTTTAAAGAATTAAACATAAAAAATTAGAGACATTGGTTTTGATACCAATAAAATAAAAACAATTTTAACACATAATATTTTACAAATTTACTTCTATATTCCTTCACATCATACTAATTTTTTTCATTTTATAGGAGAAAGAGCAAAAACATTGATTTAATTTCTCTGGTATGCAATTAAAATACCTAAATTATTTTTGAAAAATGCTATTTTATATTTTATGTAACATTATTATTAATAGCAATATGAATAATGTTTGTACAAATTAAAAAAAAGTGTTAGAAGTAATTAAAAAATTAATGAAACATATAATGGTATGGTTTAATAAAACATTCTGGAGTATAACAATTAGATTTAAAATAATTCAGAATTCAATAATATTATTAAAGTATTTATGATTAAAAAAAGCTAATAAAGATAACCATGAAATACTACTTTTCATTATTACTTAGTTCATGAGTAGTATAATGTTTCAACATATTTTGTTTGGTTGTGTAACCTTTATTACAAACTAAACATTTAAATGGTCGCTCTCCAGTATGAACTCGAAAGTGCACAACAAGATTAGCTTTTTGATTGAACTTTTTATGACACACAGAACAAACAAATTGACGAAACTGAAACTGTTTATATTCTTCTATACTGAACTCTACATCTGGTGCTGTTTTAACCTGGAATCCGGAGAAACAGGAGACTTCACTACCAACACAGGATACAATATCTAAATAAAAATAACAGACTTGTAGTCTCATGTAAGATTAAGAGAACACATAAATATATATTAGCATACATTTCAAATAATATTTCAAACACATATAACAAGAAATTCAAACCTAAATAAATGAAAAAAACTTATATTAACAATTAAATGTGTGAGGCCAAAAACAATTTGTCTTCTAAAAATGTGGGAAGGTAAAACATCAGCAGACATTTGTTTTAGACAAAGCTTTACAAAAATAGTTTGGTTTATTTACATTCATGTTAATAACAAAATATATTCTTGTTTTTTTTTTCTTTTCATTTTTGTCTAAATTTATTTTAAAATGTGTATATAAAAGTAAGCTTTATTAAGCTACAAATATGCTAAATATAAAAATGAACAAGAAACTAATTTTATATTTTAATACTCATGAATATAATTTTTACTTCAATAAAATTATTTCAGACAGAAATACATGTTTTATTAGTGTTTAAATATATCATAAGAAATATGATTATTTTTTCTGTGATATATATATACACACACATACATGCATATAAAACATTTGAATGACATACAATGATGATATATGATTTTCTCATTCAATTCAAAAAATAAGTTATCATACTCTTCTTGAAATTTTTTCTTAAAATTCAAATAATTTTTAAAAGGAAAAGAACTATTTTTTTTTCTTGTTTGCTAATTAGAAAATTGATTTACAACATATAATAACAGAGATGAACAAAAGTCAGAAAATTTTAACTTTCTGGTCCATGAGTTGCACCAAATATAGTGTTCCTCTTCATAACTGATGTAATTGCAGTTTACAGAAATGATTTGGGGGAGTAAAAAAAGCGAAATATCTATTTCCTCTTTACAAATAATGATTTGTACATAACTTAATTATTTTGTTATGTTTTTAAAGTAAAAATTCACAAAAATCTAAAATCTCTATGAAAACATAATAATTTAATATTTGAATTATAAATAAATAAAAACTAATCATAACCTTTAATTTTATCGTAGTTATAGTGTTAAAAAAATTAACCCATGGAATCTCTAATTTTCAAAAACTGAATGCATCCAAATTTTAAATATATTTTCTTACTTTCTCTTGTACCAATTTTAATAAAATAATCTGGAATAAAAATATTCAAATCTTTTTTGATATAAGAATACAAAAACATAATTGGAGTGCATTTTAGAAAATTCCAACAAAATTTAATAAGCACAATACTGAATTTTTCAATAGAGATATATTAAAACACACTAAAATAAAAAAAAACTAAGCATACCATAAAAATTTGTTTTTGAGGAAAAAAGAATATAACATTTACATAAGCACTGTTTTTGAATTGCACATAGTAAATTCATTTGAATACAAATCTTAATTTGATTTGAAATATATATATATATATATATACTTATCACACAAGTAAAAAACACAATACTGTGACATCAGTTAACTATTTAATGTGAAAAAACAAAGAACAAGTACACATGAAAACAATAAAAATAAACTGATTATTCAGCAAAATGATTTCCTTACATCAGATGATAATTGCATTCAAAATTCATCAGAAATAATTGTAATAATAAGCAAAGTATATGTTGCTGAGCAATAAATTTCATTAAAAATGTTTAGCATTTTTAAAAATGCAATGTAAATATTTTGCCAAGAGTTTCACAATTTCAATGAGAAATGTGAATGTTAAATTATATTAAAATTATTACAAAAATAACTAACCTTATGACATTTCTCATTTTGCATTGGTCTCCTAACAAATTATTAAAACCATTGAATGTGGTTTTAAGAAATGTTTTGGTATATTTCAGGTTATCACTAGTTCCATTTGCTTTAGTGACATTTTTGCATTACTTTTTTAAACCTGTAGATGAAAACTAAATAGAAACTGTAGGTTACAGAAAAAACTGTAACCTACATAGATTTGAGCAAATATTGCTAAATTTTTCTGAAAATGATGAATTATTTTATTTTTATTGCTTTGGGGTATGAAATTGCAGTAATTAATTCATTATATTTGAAATAGGCTATTTCAAATTATGACTTTTCAACATTAAAATTAGTTTTATAAATTGACCATGACATTTCCTTTTTTTTTTTTTTTGCATTGGAAGAAAATGTCAAATGCAGTGTAACTCCATAAAATAATTATAGAATCCAAGTGAAAAATTAATTAAAATTTAATTATACCATTAATAATTAATAATAAAAAATGATTTAAATAAATTGAGATATTAATCGGCTATTTCTGAGAATTAGAAAATAAGTATATCTAGAATATCTCAGAACAAGAGTAAGAAAAATAAATACAAAGTACAAGAATATCAGCAGCAGATTCAAAAGTGTAGCCAAATATCATATGACAAATCATAACTTCATACTTTAAAAATACATTCATTAAAAATTCTTAAGTAGGATCATGTAACATCACAGAGAACAATTAGTGAGTCAACATATTAACGATTTACAATGATATACATAAATGAAAATAACTTATTAAAATATTTCAGAAAGTCTCTTCAATAATACTAAATCCCCAGAAATTCATCGACACCTTAAGCCTTTATGTATGGTTAAGTAATTTGAATGTATTTTTATTTTTAGTCTCCCCCATCTAGCATTTAAAATGCTTGTTTTGCTTAAACTGTTTCATAAATTGTGTCCCATAAGAAATTCATAATCTGACATAAACAAATTTTCATTATGCAATTAAATAATTTCTAATAAAAATGAAATATTTTTTGTGTTTTTAAAAAATTATAATATGATTCAAGATAAATTATCTTAAATCTGATATAAACAAATTTTCATATGCAATCAAATAATTTTTTAATGAAAATTAAATATTTTTTGTCTTTAATACATGTAGGGATATAACTTGAGATTAATTCATTAATATATCAAAAACTTTAGGAAAATATATAATTCAAAAGTAAAGCTTTTTATTCTCAAAGGAACTTTTATTCTATAATTTTAAAAAAATGCAAATGGTATTGATAAGCACTCTTTTGGAATTGCAAATAGGTCTCAGAAATAAGATACATCACTGATAAGCACTACATTTCTCTTTAATAATGAATTGTGTTTATTCTAAAAGTAAACCAGGCAAAAAATGTATCATAAAAATTATACAAAGCAACTCAGAGAATTAACAATTTAACTATTCATACGATTTGGGGGAAAAATTGATTGGCAATTTTAATTTTGTCTTGTTGATAACAATGAAAACAAATTAGAAAAAGAGCATCGGATTTAAATTAATTACTGTTATAAAATATACATATACATAAAAAAATTACAATTTTGTTCATATTCCCACCCAAAGCATATATATTTTAAAAAGGGTACTTCCATGTTATAGTGGCATCTGACAAATTACAATTACAACAAATCGCTGCCAAGCACATGAAGCCTACCTTGAGATATAACTTATCTTAGCAATATTCATTGCTTGGTCATTTGGCAATTCATCGTTGGGTGCTGCTATAACTGGGAAGTCCAAAAAAAAAGCATCTTACTTCTAGCACTTATTTTTTTACTTTAACTTAAGAATGATTCATTCACATAAATTTCTCAAATATATAAAAATAACAACAGATACAATATTTCAATCAGATATCAAATACAGTTGCAGAATCAAGTTTAAAAATGCATTAAATATAAGATAATCACATGTAATATCAAAAATCCTTACTTATAACATTTGCCATTTTCTAATTGTAAAAAAATTATTAAATTACAAATTCCACATGAGCTGCGTGTGCGCAAACTCTTACAAATATAGCACTACATAATTTTTTATAATATTAAATAAAATTCTAAAAATTAATACAAACATATATTAAAATTCATACATAAAAAGTTCAAAACTTACAATGTACCAACTTGATAATATGGTATGCATGCATTGATAAAAATCAAGATTTGTAACTATGAAGGAAGAGTTCTCTTATTTGAAAACGTACAAATACAAAACTTGATGGTGAAAGTAATGGTTTAACCAGAACAGTGCTCACAGCAGAATACTCTCTGTCTTTATGTTGTATTTCAATTGGTACCTCTTGTAACTTTTTATTTATTAATGAATGAATTATTCATTACAGAATGATTTAAATATTTTTCTTAGTTTATAAATAGATATTTTTTCTACAATAAAAAGTACTGCATGAATAAAATTCAATTTTGGGCTCAAATCAGGAATAGGGTGTCCCCTAGGAGATTGGCGATTTCCTAGATAGGTTGCCAAACGTGCATGACTTAAGCATTGAGTATACTTAGGGTTACCATGACCTAAATCACCAATCACCTAGGGGACAGCCTATTCCCCATTTGAACCCAATTTTTTATAGTTAATCTATAAACCAAAAATTATTCTCTTTCTCAATTTAAATGCTCTTCTTTTTCTCCGATACAGAGTTAATCTTCCCAATGTGCATCTCATTGATGTTTTTTAGTTCATAATAAAAATATTTTTTCACAACCTACCTATGTCAAATATGATTTAAATGTCAACAAAATATAATTTTGCCCAAACTGAGGGAAATGATAATTTTTATTCAGACACTCTTTATTTTAGCAATTTTAACATTTGAAAATGTATAATTTCAACCCAGTTTTAATAGATTAGATATAATTTCATAACATGCCCAACTATTCCAATTATTCTTTACCAAGTTTTACTAAAAAGTAACTAGCCATAATTAAACACCACTAGTTTTTCTTTCAAAGTTGAAAAACGAATTTTGAATTTATTATGGTTATACAAAAAAAAAAAATTTAAAAAAATAATTTACTCAAAATAGCTTATCCTAAAAACTCAACTGTCACTTGGGAATTAAAATACTTTAATATTAATGGAATCATTATATAGGGTGATCAGTTTAAATGAGTACCCTTTTATTTTTTGTATTAACTACTTCTATAGTATATGTAGCAAGACTTTCAACATAATTTCTTCTTTAATATGTCTACATTTAATGTGCGGGTAAAGTTTTTTTCACTTTCTGAAAACGAAAATTCATTTTTAAAACAAAAATTCGTGTGAACATCATTAGTAATTTTTAAAAGCTCCATTTGTAAGATTATGAATGACAATAATAAAAATCGCCAGCATGAACTAATTCTTTGATTTTATTGAATTCCGAAGAGTACCTGGACATAATTCAAACTTTAATTGTTTCACTTGAAATACAGGACAGTTACTGCTGGTTTCAGCAAGGCAGAGCCATTCCACACACGTCAAACCTAACAACGAAAGCGCTTAAGGAATTTTTTGATGATTGTTTAATTTCAATAGGCCTCTGGCCACCAGATTTCGCCCTGTTATATTTATTTGTGGGTTATCTCAAAGATTGGGTTCTCTAGAGAAGTCCTGCAAAATATTTCGAAATTTTTATTCATGATAAAAAAAAATAGCTCTCATGTGATAAAATTATATAAAAAACAAGGTTTATACAAAGCTATTAAAGTTAGTTAATAAAAACATTTAATAAAAAAATTACAAATAACATTTTTTTAAAATATTCCAGGTAAAACTTACTTTGGTGATACAATTGAAAAATCAAGAAATATTTCTGTTAAAATAATAGGTACTTTTCCATTTCATTGGTGCAAATCTCGTCAAGCAGACTTTATTCATGACAACACACCATATACATATATTGCACTTGGCGTTGGTTGTATCATTTTTGGAGACTTTATTGCTTGCACCGGTGAAATGGAAAAGTACCAAATAATACTATGTACTTTTGGTATGAAATATTGAGCATTTTCCCTACACCTTTGGTCTGTATCAATATTAATCTCTCCCAATATTTTTTCCAGCCAAAATTCTTGGTTAATTAAAATTGTTAATGAAATTTTTGGATTTCTGCTTGTAAAATCCTAAAGGGAAAGCAACCCTCCAAAAGTTATATTTATTGTATTTTATGACTTGAATCAAAAGTACAAAATTAAAAATAATGGAAACAAACACTGTACTAAAAATGATTAAGGATCAACCATGAAATTACATGTGGTATTTATTATGTTGTTACAATACAGCAATATTTTATGAATTCAATGAAAAAATTATGTTGATAAACTTTTATGGCATTTATTATACATTTTACTACAATCACTTTCAATAGGATCAATAAAATTAGTAGAATGGCTTACTAAAAATATTTGCAACTCGCAGCTTACACAAACTGAAAGCTTTTTATCAACTTCTGAAGTCAGAATGTTATAATTCTATTAGTAATATTCTTTTTCTACAAGTGCCTTAAAAGTAAGTCTGGAACAGTGACAAGGGCTTCAAATCGGGAATAGGATGTTCCCTAGCAGATTGGCGACTTCCTATATAGGTTGCCAAATGTGCGTGATTTAAGCATTGAGTATGCATAGTAGCGTTACAACGACTTAAATTGCCAATTATTGTTCCCAAAAGTCGCCAATGGCCTAGGGGACACTCTATTCCCGATTTGAACTGTGAAAAGGATAGATTCCCCAATTTCTTATTACAAACCTAAAAAATTTGTGAAAGGAAATAACAGTTTTAACTTATTTTTTGTTTGGTGAATAATATTTCACCAATCTTCACAATTTTGTTGAAGTGTCCAGGAAATAAGTCAAAATAAATTAGCAATGTCTGACACAAAGATAATTTGCTGAAACAAAATAGAAGCACATGATAGAGCCGTAAAGAAAGGAAGAACACTCATACATATAATGGCAAATGTAAAATACATCAATATTAAATTGAAAAAGACTATGCAATTAAAATAACGACAAATATTCAATACAAAAAACCCTTGAATAAATCATATAAGACACATGCTTAAATTTTAAGGAGCTCCTTTAGCTATTAACTCACTGAATTTAAACGACAAAAGCATTGTTCATTTTAGAAATATTTTCAGTGTAGCACTATCTACCTGGACAATGAAACTAACTAACACTCTATATGTCTTTTAATTCATTTCATTTTAACCATTTATTAAAGAATCAAGCTTTCATCATTACTTGTAAACCTTAATAAAATGCAACATTAAATTATAAGAGAAATTTGCATGTATTAAAGTGCAAACATAAGAAATAGCTTTGTATGTAATAAAAATTTGCCTTAGTTTTGATCAGAATCTAAAATTAACTTAATTATGAATTAAATTTCATCAAAAACTTATTTTACTCAAAAATATGACTATAAAAAATTAAAGAGATTATTAACAGTGAAGAAAAGATTTTTTTTATCATGCACAAATTTATAATTAACTGCTGAATTTAACAACGTGTACTATATTCTTTTTCTTAAAGTTTTAATACTTTTTATAAAACATAAAAGCCAACTGAAACAATATTAAGGATATGCAGTGAGAATATGTATAATTTTAAACTCAATAAATCAATCAACAGATTAGGAATTCCTGAAAGCGGTAAAAGGTGACATAAATCCAAAATGTGATGATACAATAATCGATAACATTAAAAAAGGAGAACTATTTATTCGAAAATGAAGCATTATGAATTTTTGATAATCAGATATATAACTGAAACTAAAATAAAAAAAATAATAATTTCAACCGACACTTGATTGATTGGTTTTAAGGTACATAGAGCAACAAAGGAATTTATCTCCAACTGACTCTTAAGAATGACGAAATTCATAAACAGGGAACTAAGTCAAAACCACGTGATAAGCAATGACAATTTCATGTGTTCTGTGTAAATATAAGAATTTTCTATTTGAAGTTGTTGGCATCTTTTTTTTCAATTGTATTTCGATAAATTTATTTATTATTATCATAATTCTTACAAAATTTCACAATATTGTCACGTCGATATTGGAGCAGGTTGAATAGAACACACAAAAGATATTTGAATAGCGTGATTAATTAACAGACAAAGAGTTGCTAGACTTGGCTGACAACTCTCCCACACTGAAAATACCTGGCTTTATATATTACATTAGAATATTTTAAAACACTGATCTAGACATGTAAAGATAATTCTTGAAGGTTTTGGAAATTAAAAGGAGAAAATAGAGAACAATTAAACAAAACAAAGTGAATTTCTGATGTAATCGACACTGAGTCTCAATCCTGGGAACTCTGGTGCTGTATACGAGTGCTTTTCCTCTGCACCAACAGTGCTTGTCAGATTTGTTATTCTTCCCTTGAAAAATTGCGTCCTGCTGTTTTAAGAATGGCTCTCGTCCGCGATCACGTCATGGGTCTTGATTAGACAGATATGATGACGATTTTCTTCAGCGTCTGGATGCACTTTCTCCAGGATTAAGTTCACCAGAAGCAGTAGAATCATCTGGAAACTAGATCTGTGCATCGGGGTCATAATAGGGCTTAAGATGTGGTACATAGGAATATGTACCACATCTTACTGCTGAGTCTCGAAGTAAGATGTTTTGTACTACTGCGTCTCGATCTGGGATCAAAGTCTTGAACTTGATAAATTACATCGGATAGTCGTCGTAGGTCTTGATAAGGTCCAAAATATCTTTCGAGTAACTTCTCAGACTGACTTAATGTTCTTTCCCCGCAAGGTCTCCAGGTTTATCCGGTGTCTGGAATCCTACCACCTTCGGTCCTTTTCTTGTGCCTCCAAGGTTCGTAATTTCGATAGCTATCTAGATCCTTCGGCTCTTGACATTAATAATAGTGTAGTCAACTTCTGGTTCTTCAATGTGAATCGGGAAAATCGTATCGAATGTCGTCTCAACTTCACTCCCCCGCATCAGATAAATCGGTGTGAGCCTGGTTGTGTCCTGCTTCATGGTATTGTATGCAAATGTAGCGAAGAACAATATCTCATCCCAAACTTACTGTTCAATTTCGACTTGCATAGACAGCATGTCTATTAATGTTTTATTAACTCGCTCTGTTATCCCATTAGTTTGGGGGTGGTAAGTAGTAGTCATTCTGTGGATAAGATTACAGAGGTGATTAAGTTCCGCATCTAATTTCGAATGAAACACATTCCTTCGATCTGTAATGATTACTCTTGTAGCTCCATACTTTAAGATGATATTCTCAAGAAGAAACTTGGCTATTTATGAGCCTTCAGCAGTAAGTAAACCTTCGAGATGATATAGTGGGTGAAGTACTCAGTACAGACAATGAACCACTTATGTCCCCTTAGCGATTTTGGAAATGGTCTAGTAAGTTTATCACGATTCTATGGAATGGGGCGATTGCAGGAAGGATAGGTACTAGATAACAGGCCGGTTGAAGTGAAATGGCTTTTGTTAGTTGGAATTCACGGCATTGCATAACCTATTGGTGTACAGTGCGACGGAAGACCGCTTAATAGAATTGTTTCCTCACTCTGTCATACGTTCTGACAAATCGTATGTGACCAGCTGTAGATGTGTCATGAAAATATCGGAGTATACCTTTGTGTAGGTATCTCGGAATCACCTGTAACCGCATCTTTTCACTAGAATCAAAATTCTTTTTACAAGGTATTCCATAAATTAATTCATAAGTTGCTCTTATTGGTTTCGATTTCTCTGCTAAGAGACAGTTTTTTTTCATGTTCTGAATCCTTCCTTTGTACCACCGATAGATACGAGAAAGAGGGGAGGATGTTCTTTTCTTCAGAGGAATCTAAGCTATATTTCAACAGATTTCGAGAAAAGCTGTCAACATCTTTAATTTCCTACTACTCTTATATACAATGGTCATGTTACAATCTTGAAAGCGCAAAACCCATTATTCTAATCTTTCTGGAGGGTCTTTAAGACTAATTAACCAGCACAGATAATGATAGTCTTTCATGAAATTAACCTTTTGAGGACTGGTGGTTGCTATCGCGACCAAAAGGAACAGTGTCTTAAAGGACGGTCTTGGTGAGGAAGGCAACCATGGAGTTCCTTCCCCTCTTAACAGCTTTCGGAATGAGATGGAGCTCGTAAAAGTCAATCACTTCACCCTCCTTCCTTATTGTATTCAGATGGTGGGGAGATAGACCTCATTTGCACACGTTTATTGAAAAATCTCTTTTCTTTCTTTTTGTCCCAGCCTGTATCAGCAAAACGAATCATTCCTTAAATGTAAATTTAGGAAGTATGTGTGCATTATTACATTGACAAATTGTATCATTTTACAAAATTGCACAGCTCAATTTAGTAAAATTTTAAGGAAATAATTATCTTCACCATATATGGACACTTATAAAATATGTACCCCAGAAAGAAAAAAAAAAACCATTTTCAAATAAATAAATAATTAAAATTTTAATTTTTTTCAAAATATTTCAATGTTTCAAAATTCCCACTACAATAAATAGTAATATTTTTAAGTGATCTTTTTCTTAATTTCTCAAATTTGTTTTTCACAAGTTTATGCATGGGGTTGGTTTTAATACTGTTATTTATAGGTTTACAAATTTTATTGTACACGCTACAAAAACACTAAAAAATTAGTTAAATTTAATTTTGTAGATTTAAAAAAAAATGCTATTCATCAAAATCCGTATTTCATGCATAGAATTATCGAATTACTTATACAAAACTACCAGAAGTAATTTTGATACTTTATACTGATAAGAAAAAAAAAAAAAAACCTTGGGATTATAAATCACGCATGACAGCGTGAAAAATTAAAAATATAAGTAAAAAGAACCAAAAAACATTGTGGTCAAAAAATAATATGGCACACTCTGTGAAAAAAAATAAAATAACACACTAAATAATACAGTTGGAAGTATGAAAGTTTGTATATATATTTATAAGTTCTAATATTGCAATATAACTTTGTTGGTATTTTGTCATTTTTAGAGTACCGTTTCCCCATAAGTTTGTATGAATAAATAATTCGAAAATGGCAAGAATATTTTTTGAAACTGCATTCAACTCATCCTTGTTTCATAATTTCTGTAAAAAATAGAGGTAAGAAATTAAATCTTTATTCAAAGTTTAAATTACTAATCAAAAAAGAAAAAAATTGCTTTTTAGTTACACTCCAGTATTAGTACTTGAAAAAGGAAAACGAATTTTATTTATAACAAAATTAAAACATATAATTTAATGAAGTGAGTGTTAGAAAATATAACATACTATTCTCAGTTGAATGAGTGCTGAATTTGCTCGAACTGTTCAAAATTTAAAACTTTAGAAAACATGAGCTGTTATATAGTTGTTTAATTTGAACTAATAATTCTAAAAAATTGACTAATATTACAAACGTAGTTAATTTTTCAAAACATGTATTTTCCTCATTTGTAATCATTTATGAAATGCTTGAAATTATTTTAAGTCTTTTTTATTGATATTCAACTCATTGATATACAAATGTTAAAACTTCCAGATAAATTGAAAAGATTAAAACAGAAACTAGCAATACTTACATTCCCCCCTATATTTCTCTTCTAAAATCTTTAAAAAACAAATCTGTGTAAAATTAATTAAATTTTTAAACACAAAAAAATACAACATTGAATATACAGGATATCCAGCCTGAATGTGACCCAATTGCTAATTCCCGAACCATTCGGTTTAGATATGCAATTCCAATTTGAAAAATGTTTTAAAAATAGTAAAGAATGTTTTTACGTGCTTTTCGAGCCAAAATAACCATTCACAAAAAAAAAAAAAAAATTACAAAAATTAAATTTTTATACGGTAAACACAAAAAGTTTCATTTTATTACGATAAAAACTGACCGAGTTATGCCTACATAAAATTGAAGCATCTGAATTGCTCAGAAAAGAGAGTCGTATATAAATTGAGTTTAGAGAACAGTAATTCACTATCTACAGAAAGAGCAAAAGAAAAACATCATAGTAATATTAAAACATCGTAGTAAACATCATAGATTGACAATTTGTATTGCTGTATGGCAAACAATAAAAGTTAAATTAAAGAAATACAACTTGTACCGAAAAGATTAAAACAGCTTGTTTTAACAAACAGCAGCAAAAGAATACAGGATTTACCGTTCAAATTATAGCATAATGTGGAAAGATGCACCAATCATGAATCAGGGGCTTTATTATATAAGAATGACCAAATTAATTTAAATAATGTTCAAAATGACTGCTTTCCGCAGAAATGCAGTACCGAAACCGCGTCAGAAACTCTGCCTGTAGCTTCTGCAACATAGTTGGTGTCATAGATCTGCATGCCCTGCTGATTCGATTGAGTAAATCGGATTTACTCGTGGATTCACGTTCGTACACTTTGCTTTTTAGGAAGCACCAGAAAAAGAAATCCAGAGGACTTAGGTCGGGTGATCGCGGGGGCCACTCCTGTTGACCACCGTAGCCGATTATTCGAGTGTCAAATGTCTGCGCCAAAAATGTGCATGGTTGCGAAGATTTGGGTGCGGGTGCACCATCATGCTGGTACCACATGCGTGACAAATCTCGTAAGGAAACTTCATCTTCTAAAAAATCGGCTAACGGTCCAGATAAAATTTCCGTGTATGATTCTGATGTTACAGGTCCATCGAAATACATTGGGCCAATTAAGGTGCTCTTCCATATTCCGCACCACACATTCACCGACCAAAGCACTTGGTGGCGATTCGGTCGTATTAGATGTGGGTTTTCAAGGGACCAATAATACGTATTCTGTGTATTAATAGTGCCTTGCCTCGAGAACTGACATTCATCCGACCACAAAACTTCATTCAAAAAATCTGGATTTTCATCCAGTGTATTTGACACGAAATTGCAAAAATCAAAACGACGTTCCTGTGCCAGGACTGGACGATAAGGATATGCACCGTACGTATGTAATATGTTCCACACCGTCGATTTTGAGTAGGAACAAGCCTTGCTAATATCCCGGACACTACTTTCAGGATGAGCCAGGGCATATTCTAGAACAATCTCAGCGGGTATCCGCAAGCTTGAAGGTGTGGCACGAGACAAGGGAATACGTCTATGACAACTCCCAGTTTTATACAAGCGTTGAACAGCACGGGCAATTGTACAATAAGATGGATGTCTTCGACTGGGAAATTTAATGGCATAAAGTCTTGCAGCTTCTCTCTTATTTCGATTACACTGCCATACAACAGTACCATTTCGCAGTATCCTTCATTTCTCGTTCTCCCGTACTAGAATTCGTAATATTAGAAAACGACTGTATGCAATTGCAAGCTACTACACAACAGATTTTTAACGTTCGCCATGATCAGTTCCACAGCAAGTCAGTCTGCAGCCGCAGCAAATAAGTCTATTTTTTTGGAACTGCTTTTGAAATATTTTCTTCGTACAAAATATTTTATTTTGTCTATGTTTTACACGTACACAAAATAAATTTTGTTTCATAAGTACTTAATTATTGCATTATTAACGTAATGTGTGTACTTTTAAATTTAAAAACGATTTACATAAGAGTGATGTGCTAGAGAGAAAGTTTCCTGGTAGATTTCCAATTAATTTCACTTTGGAGACGGTCCCTTACTAGCTTCTTGAAAATGGCCGAGAAAATGGATGAAATGTATGATTTTCAAAGTTCCATAACATGGCCAGTTTTTATCGTAATAAAATGAAACTTTTTGTGTTTACTTTATTTTTGTGTACTGTATCTTTTCCTTAATATAAGTGATAGGACCTAGGGACCGTATAAAAATTTAATTTTTGTAACTTTTTCTAAATGGGGTTTTTTGGTTCGAAAAGCATGTAAAAACATTCTTTACCTTTTTTAAAACATTTTTCAAATTGGTAGTGCATATCTAAACCGAAAGGTTCGGGAATTAGCTATTGGGTCACATTAAGGCTGGATACCCTGTATAATACGTAGCAAGAGGAATATTTTTATGTGCGCTTTTGTTGCCTATTTTAATTCTAAAATTCTGCCGAGATTATTGCATTTCCTGACTTTATCATAATTAGAGAAGTTGTTTGAAAATAAGACATGCTACTTCTTTAAAAAAAATAATTGAAAACTAATACGAACTCTACTACGAAACACCATCATATTTGCTTGTTAAAATACTAGTGTGAACAAACTCTCAATTTCTTTTCTTTTCGTTGCAAACATTAGAGTTAAAACTCATACTTCATATAAAACACCAATAAATCTTTTGTGTTCAACCATTCTAAGCCTGTCTATTTGGATCTTTAAATTTTTGAATACGCAATAAAATGTCTAAGCGATAGCTATTGAATAATGCCAACTGCTATCTCCTAAAGCAGAGGTTTTCAAACAGGGTTCCCTAGAGCTTTGACAAGGGGGATCACTAATTGCTAATCAAAGTGCCAAATATTAGACAATTTGCTTGTAAAAATAAGTATAAATAAATACTTTATATATAAAACAATCACGCGTGTTCAAATACATCAATCGAGACGCTGTTTGTCACGTATTGGCCATCGTTCTTTGTCTTAGGTCAGGTGTATTCAACACTTTGTGGAACCCTTTGAACTTAGCGCGGTTTTTTTGAAACTTTTTCGAGAGTCATAAAGCGACCAATTATTTCCGTATGGCCGTGAACTCGCCGAAAACATTTTAATTAGAGTATTCGTTTTGGATGTATTTTTTTACAAATTCTTCCTCCTCCCTGAAAGGTTTGACATCGTGATAGATAATTGGAGAGGGTTGTGGCAACACAATGAACGTTGTCAGGAATTTTTATGACTCATTAGGGAACTTCGCTCTTTTCCTTAGGGGTGAGACATTTTCCATTGGGACATTCGTTCAAAAGGTTGAGGGTATGAATTTCTTTAGTTGTCATCAATAAGGGCACTAGGTATCAGTAATTTAGTCAAGTTGACATTTTATATTTTTGGATTGACATCAGAAAAGAATATCTTGAAATTGCCAAAGGAGCTGTGAAACATCTAATATCATTTGTTTCAACCAATATATGCGAAAAATCTTTCTCTTTGTATGCTGCGACAAAAACAAAATACAGAAATAGACTGGATGCTGAAGATGAATTAGGTAGCAGATTTCAACAATTATTCCAGAAGTATATGTGTAGAGTTTTAGTGTGAATTTGTTGTTATTAATATTGCAGTGTATTGTGTTGTCTGCCTTTGAATTATTCCTTGTTTAATGGTTGCGTTTGTCAGTGATTTTGGTTTACTTGGGTTTGAAATTTGAATGTTAAGTTGAGTTTTCTGTTTAGCTGTTTTGTGTAGTTTAATTTTTGTGAATAGTAATGGCTTTTAAATTAAACTATAAGAAGACTGAGCTCATAAGGTTGGCGGAGGAAATGGGTCTGGAGATTCCTGCTGAGGCTAAGATGATTCAACTGAAAAACCTAATTGAATCAAGTGATTTGTATAGGGACGATATTGACTTTGTACGTGAACTCATGTCAAATATTCAAGAAGAAAGGAGGGATGAAATGGAATTGCAGAAATTAAAATTATCCCAATTTGAAAAAGAGCTAGAGCTTATAAATGCAAAGAAGGGCTTAGCCGATATATCCCAAGTTTCTGAAATAAAAGAATCGAGTTCCCTAACCGATAACTTAGAATGTCTAATTCGAAGTATGAGAGTTTTGACAATTCCTGTCCCCTTTAAATCGGAATCGTATAACTTGTTTTTTCATTCTTTGGAAAGGGTATTCGAAAATAAATCTGTACCTAATGAATTAAAAGCAGAGATTCTGTTAAATATTCTAGGAGAAAAAGTAAATAACTTGCTTACTTATGTTGATCAGGAGGACTTGAGCGATTATAGAAAAATAAAAGAATTAGTATTAAGGGAATTTCAGCCCACACCACAAGAGTGTCTTAATAATTTTAAAAGAGCTCAAAAACAACCATCGGAAAATTATGTTAAATTTGCTTCTCGTTTGTGTGCTTCCTTCGACTATTACTGTCAATTGCGCAAAGTAACAGATTTTAAATCTCTGTGTGATCTTATAGTTTCGGATAGACTTTTTGAGACTCTAGATCATGAATTAAAGACGCATATTGGAATTAGACAGGGTGAAGACTTTTTCAAACCTAAGCAGCTTGGAAAGGGGTGTGACATTTATTTATCATCTAGAGGTGGTAATTCGAATGAATTAGTGAATAGAAATGCCGTGGGTGAATCAAAACGAGTGGTAGGAAATAAATGGCAAAGAACTCCAAATTGGAAAACAAATACAAATGTATCCAAGGTCTTCCTGTCAGAAACTAAAAATACAACTTGTGTTCTTTGTAAGCGATTATCACACTCCCTTTCTAAATGTCCACAATTTAGGCGACTTTCAGTGGAGATGATTAAGCGAAATAATCTTTGTTTTCGTTGTTTTATGCCTCATAAATTGAGTGAATGTCGGTCAGTTAAAAATTGTTTTTGCTCGAAGCCTCATCATAGTTTGATTCACTTCCCGCGTGAAGACTCTAGCATTCCCCCGGGCTCAGTTGAAATTCGATGCACCTGTTTTTATTCCAAAACAGAGCGAGGAAACTCCGGAAGCGGTTTCGTAATCCCAATTGGTAGCGACTAGCCTTGTGAAGGGAAAGGCAAAAAATGTTCTTTTAAGCACTATTCGTGTAATTGTTAAAAACAAATTCTCGCAATGGGTTGAGGTGATATGTCTTCTTGGTAGTGGTTCTCAATCTTGTTTGTGTACTAGATCGTGCGCAGAGAGGTTGCATCTTAATAGTATATATATATACAAAATTTCTGTAACAACCCTCTTGACTTATTTCATTATTCAATTATTAAGATATTTTGAATAATTGAATAATTACAAAATTGAAACACATATTATTTATGAAAAGGAAAAAAAAAAAGAAACATAAAAGAGGATTTAGACACGGAATTTGTAATAGATAAAACAGAACTATAGGAAGATATAATTTTGTAGCTTTATTTATAATTATCTTTTTAAGTAATAATTATTTCTCTCCCAAAATATTTTTTTGTGTTTACTAAGAAAAGAATACAGGTAATAATGTAATGTCTTAAAATAATGTTACAATTTTTCTATTTTTCTTATTATATTTATTTTTTGTTCTCAAAAGGTTCAGAAATACATTTTTAATTGTTGTGTTTTTACTTGAGATGAAATGGAAGTAAAAAAAATCCCCCCCCCCTTGTATTTTGTAAATAGATGTCAACATAACTCTTCATTTTATTCTCTGCAAAACAATTAAGACAGGAATTTTAAGTTCTTTTTTCAAGATTTTTGAAAATATATTTTAAACAAAAATATTATTTTACATAATATGTTATTTTTCTACAAAATGTTTGTTAACTTTCATAAAAATATATTATAAATGCTCCAAGTCGATAAATAAAGCACAGTTCTGACCTTTCCACAAACCATAGAGAGAGATGCTAACTAAGAGATATTTCTCTTATATCACTCTAAAAAACATGCAAATTAAAAGTTAGAGATACTTTTTGGTGTGTAATAAAATATGAAAAATGTATGACATTAAAGGAAATAGTATGTTACAGAAATAATGCACTTTGCGTAATTCTATTAGGAAAATATCACATTAAAGTAATATTTTAAGCAGATTTCTATGTAAAAATGAAAATAAACTCTCATGGGTAAAAAAATGACTATATTCTAGTAAAGCAAAAGTATAAAAAAAACTTTTTTGAATATTAAATACTTTGTTAGTTAGAATTAAGCATTAAATCAAAATTTTTGATTTTTAAGGCATTTTAATTACTTAAATTATAAGATTAAATATTCTTCAAAAATGCTAGTCTTCAATTTGAAGTTTAAATCTTTTATATATACATATATGTCTATTACTTTATTAATTAAAATTAACATCACTAATTTACGAATGATTTATTTCACAACATGAAAAGAAATAACATTTCATAATATCTATAATTAATTTTAAGCATAAATTTAAAAATATTTAGTTGCAACAATAGTGCAAAGTATATTCCATGATAATAAGATTTAAATAATTTTAATTGTAATCATACGTGATATTTTCTTAAAAAAAGAAAGGTGAGGCATTTTATTTAGTAAGACAGTTTTTTACTTATTCTTAATAAAAAGGCTTAAGCAAAAATTTAAAAATTTTAAGAGAGAGAGAGAGAGAGAGAGAGAGAGAGAGAGTGAAAAATATACGTATATAGGAATATTTTTGTTTGGTGGTTCAAAAAAAATACAAAAAACAACTTAATCAAATATTTAGTAAAATATTATGTCAATGAAGTTCATAAAAAACAAAAATATTCCATAACAAATGATTACAAAATAAGAATTCTTCTATGTCCTTTTTTTTAATCCTAATCTTGTGCCATTTTGTTTGAATTACTCAAAAGAATTTTTTTGAACACGTTTGCAATCTTTTTCATAACATTTCAAAACGAATTATCGTAATCTTTCGAGAATGGGAAAGGTCTAGTAATATTCGGATATTTGTGGATATTTGAATGAGCATGACAAAATACTAACAAATCGATTCTAATTTTCTCT
The DNA here is from genome assembly GCA_019974015.1 of Nephila pilipes. NCBI lineage: Eukaryota > Metazoa > Arthropoda > Arachnida > Araneae > Nephilidae > Nephila > Nephila pilipes. The sequence continues at coordinate 379,415 of BMAW01099072.1, read as the reverse complement.
CGGGACAGTCATTTATTATTATTCATAAAAAGAGGAAAAACATTTTAAAATTAAGTTAGAAATGATTATGTATGTGTCTGCATGTGATCATTCCTAATTTGAGAATTTTCCATAAAAGATTCAATGATTTAGTTATTTTTCTTCGAATTCAATCGATTATTACTTTTTCCAGACGAAAACTGAAGGAAAAAAAAAATCGATGAAAAAGAAGCTCCGCGCGTCTGGCTATTTTCTTGACGTACCTCAGTTAGAGAACATAATTTTTCATCTTTTGAACGCTGTAATGTAGTTATTTATTTATTTTTTGTCTCAGATGAAAATAAGAACAATTATGCTTTTTTTTCCCATTGTGAAGTAAAATGATGTTTCCCATAAAAGTAAAAATCGTGACAGGATTTGGGATTTTGACGGAGTACAATAGAATAAATATTTTGGAAGAAATCTGTTGCAAAATGTTGCATATACTAGCATTTTTGTTTTGTAATAGAAATGAATGTGAAACATTACAAGTATTGAATATATCACTAATTTTTTTTAATCATTTTTAGGTAATAGCTATCGGAAGCAATAATCAAATAATGATAAGTTTGTGCTTTATACTCGACAAAAAGAATGTTCTATGTTTGAAAACGAAGTTTATTCATAAAAAGACAAAAAAAAAAAAAAAAAAAAAAATCAAGTAAAGAAAGAAAGAAAGTTTCAGCGATTTTAAGTGAAAAATAGGTGTATTTTTGAAAATTCAATGACTATCAAATGAAGTTTGAATTTCTTAAACTTTTCAAGCAATAATTTTTGAGACTCAGAATTAATTTCTGATTACGGGCTAACAGCAGCGTGATTAATAATGTTAAGCTAGGGTGTAATATACAAGTACAGTAAGCTTTATAAATTAAGGTTAACAATTAATTATGAGAATTATACCTACATTTCTCTTCTAATTTCCATATTATATGACACAAAAAGTTTTGAGTTTGTTAAATGTGAATCAATCAATTTTTGTTAAATGTGAATCAATCCATTTTTGTTAAATGTGAATCAATCAATTTTTATTAAATGTGAATCAAACTCCATCATTCCATACGACTATCTTTATAAGAATTGAAGGTCGAGCTTTTGACTCTTCGGGTATTAGATCGTCGTTCTAAGAATAGAAAATTGCAACCTAATTTTAAGCAGACATGTAAAATACTGGCTAAAGCAGAATGATTTTCTTAACTCAAGATTGGTCTTTTAATGTATTAAATATTCTTTGAATTTACTTTTACTAATTTTAAATTCTTGGAAATAATTCTGTAGTAAGAATTTAAAATTTTTTTGAAACTAGATTTTAGAGGACAGATTTTGTTTTGTAAAATCGGGGAATTTAGTAAATTTTCGTATAATACAAGTACAAAGTTTGACTTATTAATTATGCAAACTATACATTTTTTGAGCTGATAAACACACATTTTGTTTTATATATTTTGTATTACACTGTTGTTCAAGAATAGTTATTTTTTGTTATGTTCTTGTTTGAATATCACCAATTTCATTTAATTATATTCGAAATATTTCCATTGGAGACTATTATTATATATATTTATATAAATGAGGTGGGGCTATTAAATTGCGAGACTGACGCGATAAAAGATTTTATTTTGTAGTTATACATATTTATTTATTATCACCTTCAATATACACCCCTCCTCTATCCCTACAACGCTCCATGCGAATTTTCCATTGTTCGAAACAATGAAAGAAGTCCTTTGTCAGCTCCTTCAGGCTAAACAACTATCATTACCGATTCTCTTTTACTGCTTCAAAGAACTCAAAACTCGTTTCTTTTAATGCAGATTTCACGTAAGGAAACAGATAGAGGTCACGTGGCTCAAGATCCGGCAAATGAGGCGGATGGTCTAATACTGGGGTGGTGTATTTGGCTAGAAATCTCTTGACAGACAATGGGGAATGAGTCGGTGCATTGTCTTAGAGGAAAAACTTGCCGTGAAGATTCTTCTACAATCTTACCAATCGCACGAATATTGAACCGACGGTCTAATCGAACCTGGTTACCGATTTTTTCGATATTGTCATCAGTTTTTCACGTGGAAAGACGATCCGTGCGTGAATAATCTTCAGTGTCTTTTCAGTCATCTTGAAAACGCTTAAGCCGCTCGGAAAACACGCAGGTGAAAAACTTTCATTGCCACACACTTTTTTCAATAAATTGTAAGTTTCAGCAGTAGTTTTTTCAAGTTCTGTGTGAAATTTCACAACAATTCGTTGCTCACGTATAATTTTTCCAGCGAAACAACCCCCCCCCTCTGATGCGAAAGAATTTTACGGGTATACAGATTTGTTTACAGAAACTAGAGGTACTACATTTGGAAGAGAAGACTTCACTTTAAACAGATGTCGGAGGTGGCGTTTGCGCATGTGTACTTCTGGAGCAGCATCAGTCTTGTTATTTAACAGTCACACTTCATGATATATATATATATATATATATATATATATATATATATATATATATATATATATATATATATATATATATATATATATATATATATATATATAATCCTCAACTGCCCGAAATTCACTGCTTCAACCTAATTTACATGCTTTACAAAATTAAGGGGAAAAACTAGTCTCATCTCTGAAGCAATAGAAGACTTTGGACTTGTTTTCCTGAAATGCAGATTTATTTAAAAAGCAATTTTGATTTTGCAAAAATTGGTCTAGTTAATTCTGTATGAATTGTGATACGAATTACAAGTTTTGTGTTTAGTATCTCTTTTCCTTGTTTCGCATTGCTCTTACGACACAATTAGAAGCAATTTTTCAATTTTTCCCCTGTAAATGATAAGTTATCCGAAAACCTACCAATCTCCAATTGTTTCGGATAATCTATGCTTAACTGTGAATATGTAAACACACACACAAGTAAACAAAAATTAAATATTATAAAGATCATAAAAATCTTTTAAAGAAAATAAAGAAAGCTAAGAACGAAAATATTGTAATTCAAAATGCTGCGTCTGCCCTGTGGACAGTCAATGAGCAGTCAGACGTTTCATGGATCCAAACCATCCATCTTAGCAATTTTCTTTATATCAAAAGGATTAACACTAAAAATCAATTTGAACAGTGATACATGCACACTGTAATTTATATTAAAAAAGAAGAGAACTTTTTGAAATATTATAATTCTAACTTAAATTTTTAAAAACCTTTCATATTGTGAATATTTATAATTCAAAATCATATATAAAATATAAATTATGAATTCCTATAATATTGTTCTAACTTACTGTAAAAAGTTTGATATATTATAATCTTATATAATCAAAATATGGCGATCGATCAACATACCGTGTAACAGATAACATAAGTTTTCTTCTTGTTCAAAATATGTAAATTGTTAAGTATTTCGAATTTTTTTTTTGAAAATTAAAAAAAAAAAAATTCGTATTTTAAATGCAAGCCAAAGCAATGTAAAATAATCAAACTTAAAAATAAAACCTACCGTATATTTCCTCGAATAAAACGATAGATGAATCATAAAAAAGGCATCCAAAATCCAGTGTCAACTCATAGGACAGATATAAAAATTTAGATTGAAATTTATGTAAATAAAACCATTATAAAATGAAACAAATCACTCACAAATGTATTTAAAATCTTTCAAAATTCTCGCATTCATCGTTTGAGACAAAAAGTTTCTCAAGTACATTTTCACTTTCGTCGTTGAGAAGCTCGTCATATGGACCCCATTCTATAACTAGCGAGTCGATTTGTACTTCGTCATCAAACAACCATAACAAATCATCTTCAATGCCATGCATGACATTAGAAATCCCACAATTCTTTTTATTAGAGGTAAATGTGAGTTCTTGATTCGGCATGTGCTTCCATAGGCAGCGCTGCCTAATGGAAAGAAATAAACTTGTTAGTTTGATTGGATTGATTGTTTACTAACGTAGCTCATAGCAACACGAGAGCTATTGGTGATGGACCTCGCTATTTTGAGCCTCGGTCAAGTGACGAGGAAAGCACCTGAGCCCTCTCCAAACTTTTACATCACGCCAACAGGAGGATTTGGAGCCTCAGAAGATTTAAGGTACATTAGCCTCTCGACACGGCGGATATTTAGTAACATTGGGATTCGAAACCCCGACTCGGCGAAATTACATAGGCCACGAGTTTGTGACCACAACCACTAGTATACAGCGTACAATAAACTTGTTACATGCAAGTTCATGATTTGGCATGTAGTTCTATGGGTAGTGCTGCCAGATGCAAAAAAAAAAAAAAAAAAAAAAAATAAAATTTGTTCTTGATGATCGTTGATCTAAACTAAATTCACAGGCCGTTTATATTTTGGGGGTCTTCTAATAGGAAAGATATATGCTGAAACTATATAACTTTGGCGAAAATCTATCCCCATCTCCTTTTCTGAAGGTCGTCTTCTCTGCTGAAATATACGGTAACTAATATCGCCATCAACTATCTGTAAGTTTCATGATTTCAGTATCAAAAGTTTTTTAAATCGAAGTTTATATCAAAATCTAACTTTTTAGAAATTGAAAAGTCAGTATAATGTATAACAGAAATTAAACAATTTAACCTCTAATTAATCATATATATATATATATATATATATATATATATATATATATATATATATATATATATATATATATGAAGCCACAATAGTACCTTAAAAATGCAGGATTTAAAATAAATTAATTTAATTAGAATGCAAAATAATATAATTACAATATAACTATTTACGAACAGATTTAGATTTTTGCTATTAAAGAATATCTCACATATACAGATCTCCACTAGTGTCGTGAAAAGCAGTGTGTTTGCACATAATCGCATAGTCTCTGTGCTTATGGTCCTGAGCAAATCGTTTCTTAACACAACATGGTACAATTCGTGTCCCCCTTTTAGTGGATGAAGGCGTTACAAATATCAGTTTTCACACATAAAAACAGGAACTCACTCACGCACATAGACATTGATTCATTATTGACGCATTCTGTTAAGTTTATATGAAATACCTATTGAACAAATCAAACTTGCGAACACTTTTTAAAATCGTTTTATGTAATTTAAAATTGTAAATATTTTACGTGCTTTTTATGAACAATAATCCTATGTCGATGATATTTTAATACATATTTTCAACCGATTAAATGTATGATTAATTTTGCATTGTGTTTCTGTTATATAAAACAAATTAGTGTTACATTTGCGTATAAAAATAAAAATAAAATCCATCTGATTATAATAATTCACAGACTTTTTAAGAAAATATAAATTTAATTTTGCTCTTTCTTTCTCAGATAATTAGAATAATCTTTATTAAAAAGATTATGAATAATTTATTTTAATGATAAAGGAAATTTGGGAGAGTTCTTAAATTAATTTTCTGAAATAAATGAAATTTCGGAATAATCAAGTTATTCCAAAGAATGTAATTAAAAATTTTTTATTTTTTTAAAATCGTATTCTCTACCGGAATGAAAAACTATTTTCTTTTTCAAAGAAAAATAATTAAATTTCAAAAGTTTGCCGAATAATCTTAGAGGTTAGAATTCTTAATGAAACAATAGTTTGTGGTTAATTAAAGTGTTCCTTTGAATGAAATATTTTTATTTGTGGCCACGATAAATTTGATGAAATTTTTACTTTTTAGAATGTGTTATTGAACTAAATGTTTCTTTATAATAGTATTTTGGCAAACAAACTACTTAGCAAGCGAATTTTTCGATATACGAATTTTTTTCTTATTTAACTTTGGCTACTAGATATATTTGGCCCTTGACATCCGAATAATGATTTTAATGCAGAGTATTTAATAACGTCTAGAGTGTAGCAAGATTTGTATTCAACGGTTCATAAATATATAATTATTATTAATGTTTTTACATCATTAATTATTCATGAATTATTTTTAATCTAAGAAACATAAATGAAAAAAAAAGGGAACAATTAAAAGGAAGGAAGAAAAAGGGAAAATAATTGTTTAATTGAGGTAATTAAATCAAGCCATTGTTTTTAAGGCACCAACACCTTTAATAGTTATGACATTAATTAAAAAAAGTGTTAAGAAAAAAATAGATTCAGTCATTGTTGGATAGATTTTTAAGACTTTTCCCATCTAAAAAAGTAATTAATGGCAGACAATTAAAAACCTGACAATGAAATTAATTGTAAGAAAGCTGATTTTCCCCCAGTCATATGGATTTCATAAAAACGAGAAACATGAAAGATAACACAAATAAAATATAAAACAATTTCTTATAAATTAAAAAAATTGAATTTTGGAGTGGATTATCTTATTTTCCATAAGAGTGAATAAAATTTAGATTTTGCGATATGATCTGTAAGAAAGAATGAATTAAATTCGCAAGTAGAGGTACCACTAATAATTTTATTTTGATTTCTTTTGATTCTGAAGTCTTGACATGTGAAAAATTTAAAAATAGTAAACTTTTTAAGAGTTTATCTTAGAATACGTTTTACATATAAGCTCAATTGGTCGAAAATGTCGCATTAGAATCGTTACAAATTTTTAGTGTTTCAATCACATTGCCTCATAAAATCTTGTCTGGAAACGAAATGTAATGAAATAGAAAGGATTTGAACAATTGGATAAATTAAATTATTTCATTGCTGAATCAGAAATATCGTACCGACATTGTAATTATAAATTATTATTATGTATAACCATGGGAGCTATATTTTGAATTTTGTTAGGCTTAACAGAGATTCTATTAGTGAAAACTATTTAAATAAAGAATAGCTTACTAGATTTAATTATCTTTATTTAGAAATTACAACAATGGACTCAATAATTTGACAAACAATTAAGGACTGAAATAACAATATACATTTACATAATTCTTGGGGCAGAACACCATGTTTACTAGCTAGCTCATCCACCAAACCAAGCCGACTATTTTTGTCGGGGAACATAACCCTCTCGGGCTGTAATCCCCTGTGAATTGGCTATTATTTGAGGTGAGACTGAATTTTGGTTTTACACTTGCCCAGAAGTTAAGATTTAGATATTAAGATAATAAAATAAAATTACAATGCAATAGCTTTTTAGACAATATTAAATTAATTTTGAAAAATATGCTGAATATATATTATTAATATTAGAATATCACTAATTGAAGTACTAGTGTTGTTAAAATTAATCCAAAAGAGAAGAGGGTTGAAAATCATGAGTTTAGGCTTAGGATATTGCAGCAGTAGTCTATTGGATTCCTGCTTGCTTATTCAGTCCGGTCGCAGTGAGAGCGCGCTCTGTGATTGGTCGATGGTGTGGTGTGTTAATTCTGTATATATAGGTGGGTGCGTAGGGATGAGATTTTGTGAGGAGTGTGCTTGTGTTACCAGTGTTTTTGTAATATAAGTGAAATTAAAGAATTAAAATTTCTCGTGGTCTGTGTAGTTGTGGGTTGTTTCTGAGTGGGGTGTACTTTTCTATTTCTTGAGCGGTTTCATTGCTTGAGGTATCAATTTTTTGGTAGAAATTTTCTAATAATTTTTTAATGAAGTTTTTAAGTGTTGGGAGTTTAATTGAGTATCTGATGTCTGTGTTTCTCATGTACCAGTGTGCTCTTACTATCATTCTAATGGTGGAATTTTGGGGTTTTTCTAATAAATCTAGTGTTGTGTCAGCACAATGCGACCAGACTGGGATAGCATAGGTCAGGATAGGTAGCTCCTCCACCTAGACAATTGGTTACTACAGCTCTAGTCGTCATCACTCTTCCGGCGATCGCTAGGCGGTGCGCCTGAAAGCAGTTAGGTCACATATGTAATTATTGTTACATAATTACTCTATTTTTTTTAAAAGAATAATCTTGTCAATGGTAATTATTTTTCTTGTTTTTATTTGGAAGAATGGAGTTTTATTCGTTTCATTTTTAGGATATACCTTTTTCTCTCTCTTTTTCTTACTAAGCTTATTTTCTTCCGAGAGGGGGAAGGCATGATTTTTCGCTTGTCATGTGGGTTTTATTACATCAATACAATTAACAAGAAAGATTGAAAGCATCCAAAACGATATTTCTGAAATATTTATTTCTCTTATTTTAAATTTTGAAAATTTATGTTCAAATTGCTGAAATCGGAGAGGAGAAAAATAAGTTAAAATTGCATAAAAAATCTAGTACTTTAATTATATTTTGTTTTCTTTTAATAAATAAAAGAAAAGAGTTCACTTCAAAGAGAGAAGCATATTTTACCCATGGTATAATTATAAGAACCCTCATGAATTATTATAAGAAAAAGAAATACGAGTAAATGTAGTTTGCCTGTACTATATTAGTATACAAATATAGGCGAGACGAAGAAAAGTACCAGACGTATTCTAACTTAAAACGCTTGACTTTTCAAAAGGATAAAAAGATTGATGTAATATATATATATATATATATATATATATATATATATATATATATATATATATATATATATTATTTTGTTTATTAAATTAAAGAAATATATAATGGAAAACTACATAGTCGGTAAGCATTATCGTTTGTTTTAGACAAAAGACAATTTTTTTTAGCTGGAATAAACTGTAAAATCAAATTTTCTTATTTGAATCTGATTTTTTCTGATTTTTAAATTTTTCTTTTAAATCTTTCTTCAGCTGGTCTGTTTGTATTTCAGTATAAACTCACATTTTAGCAAGTATTTTTACAAAACTTGGGACATATAGACCCTTTTCTAAACGCGACAGACCACTAATGAGGTCTAATTTAGAATTATCAAAAAGTATTAAATTATATTTTTTATTAAAAAGCAAAATTTTCATCGAGGAGTGAGGATGTTCAAGCAACTCTATCACATTTGGGACCAATAAAGTTGTTTCATTTCCAAAAAAATGGCACCTAAAATAGGTGAAATAGTCTTAATAAAATTAAGTATTAATTAAATTAAAATAAATTTGCATTAAATTAGAGTACACTCAAATCTGCTTTTATGCGGGAGATAGGGACAACATAAAAGAAAAGGCATAAAAAATATTCTAAAACTTTATAAGTAACTTTAAAATATATTATTTGCCATCCATCGAAATTATTTTATGCTATTAATAGGGGCCATATAAAAAGTTCTATTTATACAAAATATAACTCAAAACCCCAGAAGTAGCTAGAAATTGGCTTACCAAACAAGGTGAAAACTACTTTACATACGAGTATATGTTCAAATTTTATTTGCTTATACATTAAGAATCACATCTACGAACATTTCAAAATGAACACATAAGAATTATTCTTCGTAATAGTCAAGAATACGGATTTTTTCTTGCAGACAACTGGTTCAGAATTACTTTTAGTACTTGAAGAAGTTACCTCGCACTGACTCAATGTTTTTGATGACACGCTGTAGTAGGTGATCAGTTTTTACGACGACGTTTTTTGGTTTACCATTTGCAGGTGTTGCGGTAACTAGACATACCAGCTAGAATCTTATTCTAAATTCTTTAAATTTCTTTAAGAATTGGTATCGATTGCATGAAAATTCATTTTAAGTTCCCAAAGTGTTAATTGAAGGGTCAAACTGTAAGGTAATAACATGTAGTATGAATATATTTCTTGTAATGTGATGTTGTAATATATGGTGTGCGTATGGAGGAATTTGTTTGTTTTAAAATCACTTTTTATTTATATTAAGCATTTTGATGGACTTCTTTTGTATACCGCTTAAAAAAATCAAGAGTAAAAAGCAGAGCTCAAAAACAGATTTGATTTACTTATTGACAAAACTTAACTATTATTAATAAAATTATAGTTCAGTTTAAAATTAGTTAAGTTTTCAACGACGTCATGGCAAGTTTTTTTTATCTTTCAAAAGATTCAAGCAAATGAAAAAGATCCATTAATTCTAATGAACGTCACATTATAAAAATGGAACAGAGTCACAAAGTAAATGAGCGTATTCTAAGGTACCTCAGATAACTTCTGTTTTCTCCTTGACTTAAAGATTTTTTGGGTTCCTTGGTCCAGCAAAAGCCTTAATCTCGCAATGGAGACGAGGTAAGAACCTGTACAAAAGAAAATTTCCTTGCCCTCAGCTTTTTATTGTTTTAGATAACTTTTTTATACTTGACAAGTTAAATAAAATAATAATAATAATAATAATAATAATAATAATAAAAAAACCCAGAAAATAATTTATACAAGGAAAAAAATCCATTAAAAGTAATAAATAAAGGAATTTAAAAGCTATTTTTAGGCAACTCAGAAATTTGAAGCGGAATTTTCATTTAGAAAGAAAAACAGACTCGATGCAATATGTTTCAGGAGGCTCGTACCTGGATTAACTTGTTGGAACTTGTTGAGACGCTACCCTCCATGTCAATAATGAATAAGGGGAAGTATGGGTTTGCTGATTTTTCAAGTGTAAGAGAAAGGTGTGTGGGGGGGAGGGAATAGATGAAAAAAACTAGATTTAGATTAAGAATTCGGAATAATTATTAAGGAGAATGTTATGGGGACGTTTAATTTGCAGATTTGGGATGTAGTTTAGATATTTTGGATGGAAGAGTTTTTGATATCTGAAATTCTACTGTGGTGAAATTTTGAGCTGTTTTTTGAAATAATTGTTTAAGGGAATATATATCGATAGCTCTTCAAATATTATCATTAGATATGAACCCTCTAGTATCAGTTATCATCCAAACAGTTTCAGTTTTGGTAGAATGGAGAATTTTAGATTTGGTGTTTCAGAACAGCCTCAGATAGCACATGTATAGCTGATAATTTGTCTGAAAATGGAGGTATAGATAATGAGTTTACTTTTGTGACTGAGTTCAGAAATTCAGCAAGTGAGAGGGAGGAGAGAGTGATACGTTTTATACAGTATTTGTTTTTGGTGTGTTAGGTATGTGGTATTGTCTAGCATATCTCTTAGGTATTGAGTTTTAGTGGACCAGGGATTGACTTATTACAAAAAATGTTGGGTGGTGGAAGAATTTATTTTTCTAGTAAAGAGATTACGACAGAGTTTTTCAACATTGAGAACAATCTTCAATCTAGCTATATTTGTTATTTGGGAAGGACTTGAAAGAGGTCCAGTTGGTGTGTGGGAGTCTGGTGGGAAATTCAAGATTGTGAGAGAATTGGTACTGAAGGAGGATGAGGTTAGGATTAGAATTCATTTCTAGAAAGAGTTAATGATGTGGTGGAGGTGAAAGTCCTTAAAGGGAGCAAAATCGGAAGTGGCCGTGGTTGTTTTGTTAAGAATACTGTTGTATGTGTAGCAGATAGGTCTGATTGGGACTGTAATTTCAAGTCTATTAAGTTAACTGAAATGAAATATTGCACTTCCTCGAGCATTGTCAAACTTTCAACCCTATGGTGAGAGGTGTACGTTAAGATAAACGAAAATAATGATATTGAAATTTAGTTGAATGAGATATTCAAGTTCAGTCGAAAAATTGTTGACGTCATCAGCTAAGCTTTTGTGTTTAGCGTAAGTAGAAATGATAGTTACAGAATCAGATTTTGGGAGATAAATAGTGATGGTCGTTGTTTCGAAGAAGAATATGAGTGGGAGATGTATAGAGTGGTGGTGGTGTTATTTTTAATAAGGATTACAGTTCCTCTGTTAGGATTGGGTGTAAAACGGTCATTCCTGTAAATTTGGAAGTTACGGATTTTGAGTTTGTTAGTGGGAACAAGGTTGATTTCCTGTAAAAGAATGAGATCAGGTTTTTGTTTATTGAAAGAGTTCTTAAGTTCCAGGATTTTATTGTTGATTCTGTTAGAATTTCAAGAGCAAATAAGTAAACCGTGGAGTCATGTAGACATTACGGATTATTTGAGTTATTTGTAGAGGGAAAAACATCCTCTATTAATATAAAAAGGAGGTCAATTGAGGATTTTGTTTGCTTTGCTTTGAAAATTGCAGACGTAAGGGTCGGAAAACAGTTTTTGAATAAGCAAAAAAGTTCTTTTTTATCAGTTAAGAAATCTTTGAGTTTAGAGGTGTCATTGGAGGAGTGTGAAAGATAGGTGCTTGAAGAAGAGACTTGAGCGTAGCCTAGGTGAAGTAAGGAAGTATTACTTTGAGATTGGTTTGGAGTTTTGAGCTCTTTGTTAGTGTTTTCGATAGTGGTATAGTTTTTTGAATAGATTGAGTTAGTTTTCAGTTTTGGGTATTTGAGGAACTCTCCCCAGAATAACATATGCCCAAGAGCCTTACAATTTATGTAATATTTCCCCTCCATTCTTTCTGTTGTGCTATCTTTGGCATTTCGCATTTTAGACATCGTGTTTTAAGATCACAGTTTTCAGAATTATGGGCAAAAATGTTTCTTTTGAAATATTGATTAGTACAATTTTTGTTTGTTTGAAGGACTCAACTTTGATTATCATGTATAGAAATTTGTCAATTTTATAAATTCATTTAAAGTTTTATGTGCTTTCAATTTGCACTTAGAATATATTGGTAGAGGTAATTTTGTTTCTAACTTGGTGAGTTGAGTAACATTTTTAACTGGCTAGTTGATTTTTGTGAGATATCTTCCGATTGAGTGTCTATTGGTAATCCCTTAGAAACTAACTTAATTGATCTGTTGAAATTTGGAGTAACCACGTAATGCTCAACTTCATATTTTTTTAAATTAATAAAGGATTTTCCCCTATGCCCATCGTTTTCGGGGAAAACTTTTATGAATTTTCCGGATAGCGTGTTTTTGACAGTCGTGAAATTTTCGTTAAGAATTTTTAAGAAATCGCAATAGTTAATACTTGTTCTTTACATTATAGGTGGTATTCTTAGGTTTCGAGTGCTTTTTAGAAGGAACCTCAAGCCTTTCCTTGCTATTTAAAGATGCAAATTAATTTTCAACAGTAGTTGTAGAATTAGTTTGGCTGGCTGGAGGGTTGTTTACATTGCAGAAATGCGAGGTTTTTCTCTTTGATTGAGATTCAAACTCCGAGTTATCTTGATTTTGATAAAAAGGTGCAGACCCTTTTCTATTGTTTTTGTATGAGTCATCTACGTTTTTATTTAATTATCCAGTTTTATTATCTTTCTTCATTTCTTTAGGATTTATATTTTCAGAATTACTTAAAGTTACAATAAAGTTAATTATTTAAAGTTAACTAGGTTATTTGAGAGATCTTTATGAGCTGGGCATGAAGGAATTGGGCAAGGATAAAATTATTTGTTCTAACTATGCAACTGGGAAAGATGATCCTTCATTTCTTCCATGGCTGTTCTCATAAGTGTCTATATTATCAGAGTGTTGTAGCTGTTGAAGTGATGCAGCAAATCGTTGTTGGAATGTGATAGAATTTCTAATTGCTGCTTCGATATTCGTAAATTTCATGCAGCGTTTCACTCTATCGTATAGGGAGTCATCTCCACAGTCGGTGCTCAATTCATTGAGTTATTCCGATAAGTCCATATTTGTAACCAGAATCGTTACCGTTTTTCGATTATCCTTTGGAGCGATCGAAAAAGAGCCCAATAAGCACTTAAAAGTGCTATATGAGTCAGAGGAGGAGGTAAAAGGAGCTCAGAAAAGGTTTCACCAATTTGGAAAAAAAAAAAAAAAAAAGTGTGGATGATTCTGATCTTCATCCTCCGTACTTAGAGGCGCTTGCAGTCAGGCTTCATTTGTCCTCGGGTGCTTCAAAGTCTTCAAAATATCCCTTTCTTTTATAGAAACGTCATACTGGTGCCGCTTCTAAGAATCAAGCTCTGATGCATCCTGTAGAAACCATTAGCTCTCAAAAGTATCGTTGCTTCAGAAGTCCAAATCTCAAAAGAATTCTATTGCAGATGATCACCTTTTTTTTCAACAACTGGATAGATTGGAGATCTGAAACTTATAATAATTTTAAAAAGCTGACAGACTTTTTTTAATTGACGAAAGCTCAAAACTTTCCATAATAATTGGAAAATAAGTAAATTCATCTGTAAAATAAATGAACTATCCAAATTTTTCGCCATTAAGAAAGATAGCTAGAGGTATTAACTCAATTTTGGGAGCTACTGTATATATTTCAAAAAAGAAAGTGGAATTTGAGGACTTTTGTAAAAAAATTGGAATATATGTATGAAACGCGAAAGGAAATGTAGAACAATATTTATTATTTACTATAATTTATACTGTAAGTTGTATTTTTTCTACGTACACATGGGAAACATTATTCTTTAAAGGTTTTATTAGAGAGGCTCAGTTAAAAAGTACCAAAGTCTTAAAAGTATAACGGATTGCAAGGAATTATCATTCTTTTGAGCAAATATTAAATTACCTTTTAACAGAAATAACACACACAGCATAAGAAAACAAACTTCGAATAAATTTATTTTATTTTTTAAAAAATTTAAAAAAAAAAAAAAAAACGCAAAAAAATTTACAATTAAAATTACATTTTTGCAAACATTTTTATATATGCAAATTTATTTTCGAGCCAACTAGCTTGAACGTTAGAAACATATTTAAGTATATAAAGAAAAAATAAAAGCAATTTTATGAGATGGAAAAAATCTTTTTGATAAAACAATGGATAAAATATTGAAGAAGTAAATAAGTGAAACTACTTAATAATGACAAAGAATGCTTTTTTTATTATCCTAAAAAGTGAAATAAATGACTAGTTTGGAAAAAATACTAGAACGCAGCCTCAGGTAACGGGAATACAGTCTGAAAAAATTATCTTTTTCTGCTCAAAATTAACTTTTTTCATTCGTAGGAATTATAATGGGAAAAAGTATCAAAACCGTTTTTTTTTCAAAATCATTTCCTGCAAAATCTATTAAACACTTTTGTGTGAAAATATTAAGGGAAATTTAACATAATGTAAGACCAAAGGGAATTTATGTAAGAAGTAGATATTTTTTTACTATTATTAATACTCGTGAATAAAGAAGGAATAAAAGAGTGGCATTAATGAGAAAAACATTTAATGATTTTTTTAATTCTTTTTTTAGTCAATTAAAGATCTTTTTAAGAAAATAATAATAATTTTCCTGCAAATGGGGCCACGGTAGCCTAGTGGTAATGGTCTCGGACTCATGGTCGGTGGTTTTCGTTGAGTCGCGGGTTCGAGTAGTGATGCCACTTAAGACCCATCCTTGCAGCCGGGGCTGATGCACGTTAAATACGTCGGGGCCCAAAGTCCCTCTTTGGCGCGGTGTGGAAGTTAGGAGAGAAGGTGCCAGCTAAGGTATAGTCCTCATCACTTGACCGAGATTCAAAATTACGAGCTCCGTTGCTAATAGCCCTTGTGTTGCTTCTCGTGAGACGTTAATAAAAACCAAACCTACAAATAAGATGACATTATAATCATTGTTTAAAGCGTAATTTAAGCCAAATAAAAGTAAATGGGAAAAAAAAAAAAAAAAAAAAAAAAAAAACGTAAAATGTAAGACTTGTTCTCTGAAGACATTGACAACTATAATTAAATGGGAGCTATAATTATTAATTTACATTGTAGAGTTTATGAAATTCAAAGTAAGCCAATATTTTTTTGAAAGTATTTATTACGATTTTAAATTTTTTTATGTGTATTTGAAGCTATTTCCTCTATTAAAAAAAGCTTTTTAATATTCTGGGTTTTCTTGTATACATTTATGTTTTATTAATTTATCCAAGTGTAAAATATTTTCATAAAACTATAGTAAGGAAAATACTATGGTTTTATTGTAAATACCCAATAATGGTTTTACAAATCCTTCATTTAATTATTTTGAAGCACTATTTTATTTTTCAATTATAAGAATTCTGAAATTTATTGGAGTTTTAGTTATTTTCTAAATAGAAATCAAACTTTAAAGTGTTTAAAGAGTAAAAGTATAATAAAGACATAATAAATAATAAAAAACATTTGATTTTCTTCATGAAAGTATAATCTAAACTTAAATCATATTTATTATACAGGATTTAAGAAATCCATACCGTCTTTATAAATATGCAATTTCCATATATTTATTTGGATCATAATATGAAGTTTATTTTCTATTTATGCTTACACCCGCTTTCAGATTTTAGCTCTGTTACGTAAAACTTTAAATGGGTCATTTTCGTTCAATGGACCGAGTTCACTAGAAAATGAATCATTTCACTTAATCTACTTTATAGTATAAAAAGCTTTGAATTTCACACAAACAGTTAAAGCCAAATTTTAGAGTAAAATTTGTCAAATTTTTTTTTTATTTTTTTTCTTCTCCAATCGTAAAATCACACTATGACTATCGTGTGATTATCTACTCACTTTGATACCACGATTAAATGTATTTTATGTTATTACTAGCGGACCCGACAGACGTTGTCCTGTATACACATTTTAAACACAAAAATTCAAAAATTTTATGAATATGCTTTAACAATCTGGACTGTTTTGATGAAAATTTTAATTAAAAAGTTTTTACACTATATCTAACATCACTACATATACGGTTATCACAATTCGATCAATTGACAGCATGTGAGTATGTGTATACTATGAGCGAAGTTAAATGTAGAGGCTGTTTGAATAAAAACTTAAACTTGTTTGAATTAAAGGTGAAAAAGTTGAAATTCAAACTATTTAATAACAGGTATACTAATTAAATTGTACAAAAACTGAATTTATCTTAATACCATTGGATGTACAATATTTTTGGTTGATGAAAAGATCTGGCTGGCCGTATGCACGTACGTAAGTCATGGCATCTTGAATATATTCATGCATATGACCCGGACTACCAGTGTATGATGATGGAAGAATATATGTCGTGCCAATGTTGTTGATGTCATTTGTTGCATCTACATTACCGATTATAGCGTCACGCAAATGAATGTACTCCTCAGAACGAAGTTTTGCTTGATTAAACTTTATGTATGGTAATCTCTCACTTTCGATTTTCGCATACATATCGACAATGTACTGATGAAATAGCTGTCGGCATCGGAAAATGTTATTATCTACATTAGCACGAATCATCAACCGGTATGCGTAGAAGTTCATTGCACTAACTTTTTTAATCAGTTCTTCACCTGTAGTTGGATTCCGTTGTTTAATATTTAAAGGATATCCATTTTCTCCTTCCCAAAATATCAACGGATACTGCAGTGCATCGTAAGAACGATGATTGTCTTGAATTATTTGCACCGTATTATCTCTGCGTTGTATACGCATATCTCGACGTTCAGTTGGGTCACCAGTCATAACAACTGCAACTTCTTTAATAGTTGGAACATTATATGTGCCAGCGTGCTCTCCATAAGGCACTTTGTCTGCTTTAATGACAATGACGTAGTTGTTTTGCAATCTGTTAGAAAGAGTCTTGAACAATCGTAGCAATTGGTTATGGTTTTGCAAAACCGTTTCCAAAATTTCCACAATTTCTCGTTCTTCCATCTGCTCAATATGGTTGTATACGCAGTGTGTATTAGCTTGTTGTTCCTCATCGCCCATAAAGTGTATTTGTAAGAATTTTGGATCATCACCAGGCATTGAAGGCAATGAACCAATTTGATGGTTTACTTGACCTTGAATCTTGAATGTAGATTCAAAATTACGACCATCTTCATTATGAACAATTTTTGTTGCTCCAAATGGTGTCATTTGGAAGCAAGAATTGAATTTACGAATTTTACGCAAAAACGATTTCGATTGAGATGTGGCTCCAGCTAACAGTGTTTTCAATGGTTCTGATGGCGGATTTAATGGTGGAAGTGAAACTTTTCCAGATGCACAACATAAACCGGCCGATTCACCTTTGTACTTGAACGCATGACAATGTTTACACTCTTTTTCCATATTACCGATGATGATTAGTGTATGTGACGAATAGTTTATTTCAGGATCATATTCAAATGCAAGACGATTAAATGATGCTCGTGTCAATGCTCGATGATTTCGCGTCCTTGTTGATTACGTTCTCTGTGTGCGTTGGTTGGTCGTTGACGTGCCTCTCGTTGTCTTAATGTATTAACACGAAGACGTTGATCGCGTTGCTTTGAATTTTCATTTGCACGTGTACTTGCAATTTGATCTCTTAAATTTACATTATCCGTTGAGTGTTCTTCAGCTGTTCTATTCAATCGACGATCATGGACCAATTGCGCGTGTTGAGTACGTCAACCAATATTTCTTGCTCTTCCACGAACGCGTCGCATTTTGCTGTAAAAATAAAATTCTGTAAAAATAATACACAACAAATATGAGTAACTTATTGAATATGAAATTTTAATTAAGTTACAGGACTGAAGAGATTTATTGTATCGAATTGTAAATAAATAATGTGTAATTTTATTTTTTTACCTTTTTTTTATTTAATATTGAAGAAAACGAATGAAAGATCAATATTTCAAAAGACTTTACCATAATAGTTATAAAAAAAGAAAAAAAATAAATACACACATTTCAAAGCTAATTTCATACTCAGTTTGACAACTCAAATAATGCGCAACATGTACAAAAGATGTTTATGCCTTTTTTTTTTATTTCCATGATTTTTAAAGCCTTCGCACGTTAAATATTGTACACGAATGAAAGCAAAATCAAATAAACATTTATATTGTAAAATATATCAAAATCGAAGAACTGCATCTGTGCATTTATTTAAATAAATACTTTAAAATATTTTAATAATAATTGTATTGAATTTCACACACATGGGATATATAAAAATATACAAAATGGGAGAGTTTTGCTATTCTTGCGAATTAGATTTGTAATTATCTGAGTTATCAAAATGAGATTTAGTATTTGTGCTTTGGGAGAATCTGTTTTGAAGTTTTAATTTCATTCATAATAATATCATAAAAAGCACGTATAACTTTTAAATCTTGACTTGCTCTTCAATAAACAATTCACAAACTACAATTCTTGCATAAACTGCACAATTGATTTGTTACTGCATATATAATGCTACATATGTTAGTCTCATTTGTGCGCGATAGAAAAGTAATTAATTCATTTTTTATCAGGCTCTTTTTCAGCAGATGATCTGAAATGTGGGTGTGGTAGTTGATGTCCAGCATCAAATATTGCTCCATAACTTGATAAAAACTGCAGGTAAAACTTTGAAATTTTGTAGGCATGTTAATAAAGATTCGAGGTATCAAATAAGCTGATAAATTTTTTTTTTCGATAGTTCGATGATTTTTTGGGTACCATATCGCCTTGGCGCCAAGGCTTGGCAAACTGTAAAATCGCGTATTTTTTATTAAAGTTATTATTTTTTAGGGCTTCATTTTTAAGTTAATGCTTTCAAACTTGACACATCGATTGAAAAAATGGTAGTTTTTAAATAAAAAAAATGTAAAACGAAAAACTGTTTGAATTTATTCACGTAAAAAGTGTATTAAGCGAAAAACACAAAAACTTTTTTAAAAATCTGTAATTTTTAAGCAATTTTTTCAGTTTTTGTTTGGATTATGGATAATATTGGTCTACAAATACAGTCGCGTGGCGAAATAAATGATCTTTCTGATTCTGTCATTATTTTTTGTCTGATTTAGATTGCTGTTTATATAACGTTGGGAAATTTCACCCCCCGGTCCTTCATGACACTATGCGCGGTAAAAACAACACACAGGGGTAAAACAATTACGCGTTTTAAGGTTTTAATTAATATCTTTTTAACTAATTGCAATATCGGACCGAATTGCGATTCCAAACCATTCTCGAATCCACTTGAATACACACAAAAAAATTTCATCAAAATCGGTCC